>JANPWT010000002.1:38350549-38363180 GCA_024678245.1 Erythroxylum densum | reverse complement strand
ATAAAAACAAAGAGTAAAAATATATTAAAAAATCAGAAACTTTACCTTTAAAGTATACTTAGAACTCAGAAGACAGAATCGTAAAATTTTTTAATGCTAATTTTTAAGTTGGAGTACTTTAAATACATATATTGATGAAAAGAAAGAAATTAAAAAGTAAAAGTATACTTAAATAGTTCAAGACTATTTATAAGCATGAGGACCACAAAATTACCTTTACTTTAAAAAAATGTTATAACTTTAGCTTATAACGTTATAGTCGTTTATAAGCACTGTGCATCACTTCTTAGAGTCTAGAGAGGGGGCTCTTGAAATAGGGCCCCCTCTCATAGTGGCGGCACTGCTTCCGCTGGTGACAACTTCATGCTTGTAGCGTCTGACAGTGATTGGAGGCTGTGCGACAGTAGTTGGACATGAAAGCTTGTGGCGGTGCAAGGGAGACATCGTCAAAAACTAGAAGGCGGCGGCGGCGGCGGCTTGGTCTAATGGTAGCTAGGGTTTCATCTTTATCTAATTAGGGTTTTTCATGCAAAAGAAAGGGTTGCTTGCACATGGAGTCAAGGTTATACCTTTTTTTAAAGTAGTTTCTTTTTACTATTGGAAAATACTTTTCTAATTAAAGAAAAGTAATTTTCAATGAGACTAGAAATAATTTTCTAATTGTATTAGAATGTCTTGCTTGTTAAATTTTTAAAAAGGAGTTTTTTAAAATTAAGTACGATATGTAATTTTTTGAAAATTGTTTTCAATTAAATTTTATTAAAAGAGTTAAGACGATTGGAAATAGTTTCCAATTCAATTTGAAATTTTATCAAATTAAATTTCTATTTAGAATAACAATTTATTTTATTTAGGAATCAATGAGTTTAATCTAATTTAACTTTTTTAAGAAGATGAAAATATTAATTTAGATTATAAAGATCAATAACTAGAATCAAACGAAGCTTGATGTCTTATGCATATAATTTGATTATAAATGCATAAGTTGCATACTTTATTTATATATTTAATATATCATGTGTTATGTTTGTGATATTATTACATGTTATTTTTTATTTGATGAGATGAACAAAATAAAATCCCTCGTTAAAATATTAAATGTACGTTGAGAATGTGATTATTGCCTTCCATTGTTATAAGAATAAATTAGAGTTTTATTTAATATTCGGCTTATCGAGCAAACTCAAAGTTGTTTTTAAACTGAATATGTTTCTTCTTATAAGATGTATGTTTGAAAGGATATGAAACAATGAAAAATTCACTTTCATGATGAATTCAAATAGTTTGTTTTGGAGATGATTGTGAATTTATCATAATTATAAGAAGGTTAGTAGGAGTATAGTTTTCATTTTTAGTGAGAGTATGTAGAGACATATATTGCTCATAGAGAACAATAATTTTGATTTTCAATTGTTGAATATATAATTATCTGAGAACAACTCTTATTGGATATGAAAAGATAACAACTTAACTCTAAGAATTAGATCTATAGAGATATATTAGAAGTTGTTTGCCTATTCTAAGTCCAAGTATATAGATAATGTACTAAATGTGTTTAGAATTTAAGATATCTGATAGTTTTGAAGTATTAAAGATATCCATTATTCTATGTATAAGTAAATATTTGATTTCAAGGTTATATGGATATTAACTTTAGAAGTAAATCTTGATTAATGTCTATTTTACTTATCACAATATCCTTTTAAGATTGGAAAGGTTCCAACATAACAATGGTTGCTGGTTAAGCTATAATACTTTTTTCATACAATGGAAATAATTAATTAGATCAATAAGTTCTTTAATAAACTTGATATAGTTCTTCTCATTGTTCAAAATATTAATGTAATGTGGAAAATCAGAGTCATTGGGCATATAAAAGGAGCTAAGGTTTCATCAAAGATCTAAGAATATATTTAGGTATTTTTCTTAATTATGATGATAATTAAGATGAAACTTGTAAGATTTAAGCAGTTGCTCACTATAAAAAATCTTGTAGAATTCTCTCAAAGTCAATGTCCCAGCAGTAACATGACTGTCATATGGTGATATGGTATAAGATACTTAAACGATTTGTTTAGTACAAGCGGGATATTATTGGTCTATGCTCTATAACCAATTGGATGATTGTAGTTTAGTAACAAAATAATCAAAAGCATTCTTCATCTTATATATGTTAAGATGTTTACGATAAAGTTCATAGGATAAAATATGAAATTATGATGAAATTATAACCAAGTTTTAGTAACTAGTTTGTTTTTTTACATGCAATTGATATGATTATTTTTGTATATCCAATCCTATTGTAAGCTAATAGCTAAGCAGTAAAAGGATTCTCAGTGTAATGTTGAACTAGCTTTTACTAGAGTTAATATAATTTCATTCATTTTTAAAAAAAATTATGCTGAGATTATAATTATGATATTCATATTATATTTATGTATTATTTTTAATTATTTCTCGTCATTTTTCTATTGAGACTGGATATTAATAAAACATAAAAAGACTAGCACATGTTATGCTTTTCCTTACGAAGAAAGTAATCGATTTCATAAGCTAAAGTATAAAGATATTTGAAACAAATTTGTGGGTGTTTGTTAAAGAAAAATTTCAGTTAACTAGCCCTATATGAGAAATCCATTTGGAACATTACTTATATATCTATAGAAATTATCATTGTGATGATTATATAAGTGAGCTTTGACTTAAAATCTTCAAAATTATCTTATATAGGGATTACTATGTTTTAAAATTACTAATGACCTGTTCTAGTTAAGGATAAATGTAGCATGAACTATATAAAAGTATTTGAGTGATCAATGTAAGATTCACCACCCTAAAGTAATTAGGAAGAGTGTTTTATTGTTCTCAATTAGTATAGATTCGCAAAATCCTTGATCAAGATGGAATGTCATTTTATAAATAGTTTATAAATATTATTAATTAAAATCAATAGCATACGATGAATAACTAATATGATTAGACTCAAAATAGAGTAGAATTTTATACTTTATGTCTAATTAGAACATTATATGTCAATCTTGGTTTATGAATATAAGTAATTTACTTAACTAATTAAAGACAAATTAAAGGAGTTTAATTTCTCTAATTTTAAATATTATTTAGAGTTATAATTTATATCTGTTACTAATATATTTAGGAACCTAATGGATCATATACAAAGAATGAGTTTAATAGATAAAAGATATTTTATTCAAGTTAGATTTGATTGTAAAGTTTGAGAAACTTTATAATTAAATTAAATAAAATTAATTAAATAATTATTAATAAATATAATTAAATTTAAAATATCTTCAAAATATATATATTTCAAATACAAATTGATTTGATAATTCAAATATAGTTATAATAAAGTTTATTTTCAAATAAAATTTGATTAAATAATTCAAATATTGATTGTTAAAAAATTAAATTTTAAATTATTTATTTTAATAAAATAAAAATAATTTTGTTGATAATTTATTAATAAATATTATTGAAGAGATGAAAATAAATTTAATTAATTAAAATAATTTTTTAAGTTTTATCTAATATTTAATTATCATCAATAATAAAAATATAACTACATTAATATTAACAAGTAAACAGGTTTTTGTTTTATTTAAAAGTTGTTTGGTTATATTTCTATATTTCTATTATAATTTTTAGTTTTTGCTTTTATTTAAAAGACAAATAGAAACTAAAAATAAGAAAACTAAAAACTACAATAAAAATCAGAAGTGGAACTAAATAAGTTCTTGTATGATAACAAGATGCAGGATTATACACAATGGAAAAGGACAGAGGGAATGAAGGAAGATTGTTGGCAAGTTTTCCTGGAAAAAAAAACTGGAAACTAGTAAAGATTTGTTTGGTCATTAAAAGCAGAGGAAAAGAGAGAAAGCTGCGGCTCAAATGCTTTTATACGGTCAACTGTAAAGCAAGATCGGTGAGGTTCCGGGATCATCAATTGACTAACTGATTATGAACCATTTTTAGCTCACGTTTTAAGTCTGAATCAATCATTTACATTGACTGAAGTGAAGGCCGGCCATTGGGACCAATCTAAAGTCAAATTGCCTCTTCGATTCAATATTATACTAAAAGCATTGTTAATTTGATTTAGCACCTGAGAAAAATATCCTACGATAATCGTGTTTGATGCTCATGCACATACCTTAATCACCATTATATGCTGATATTGTTTAACCCAATAGATCTATCTAATTAAGATTCTACAAGAATTTTTATCCAGCAATCAATTAAGGATCAAAAAGGAAAAGAAAAAAAAACCAACGGTCATCTTCATGACAATCAATTCCACATTTTACCCACAAGTTAGCAAATAAAACACCTAGGAAAGATTCCAAACAGAGTGCAAGAACAACAATTCATCCTTCCGACTGGAGAGTTGCAAAAAGTAAATATGACAATCTAGCGAGGTGAACCCAGACTCTCGGCAATTTCATTTCAGCCTCTTCACAAGACCCTAGACCATCTTGTTATATCAGTTACTAAGGACTAGTGGCATTAATTCCCAGATTTAGGTTGAAGCGCATTTCAAGTTGCGAAAGCTCTTTGCTTTCACATTGATGGTTAATGGTAACTCTTACAAGAACTGTGATGGATGACCTGCAAGTCATCCCTGTCTAGCTGAATAATATATATATTGAGCTCGAATAATTAAGACATGTTCAACAGGTGAGTTGGTTTAGTGCATCTGCATTCTTCTGCATACTGCAGTTATCAGGTGACTTGGTTGACACCAAAGGGGAAGAGGATGGCTCAAAGCCTGCTTTACTTCCTACACTGTAGCCCCCAATGCATATTGTGTCTCCCCGGCCATGCCAGATGCCATCTTGGACATTGTTCATCTCCAATGTTCTTGACTCCTATATGTTAATTGAACATCCTTAGTTAGTTCTAAGAATTCAGTTTCTATGATCGGATTCAGATGTTTTGGATGGAAGGATAACAACCTGGCTTAATGTACAGCAGGGGCAGACAAGATGGTAGATACAATCGTCCAAGAAACTATCACTACCCTGAAAATGGTCGCAATTTCAGGAAATAGACAGATAAAATGCAAACAAGATGATAATAAGAGGGTTGCTCTACATGACCCGGAGTTTCCAGAACAACATATATAAAATAAGAAAATATAGATTACAATTCTAAAAACTAAAATTATCCGCACACTGGGAGGAATATGGCTTTAAAATTAAAAGACGCCACCTCTTATCAATCCTTTCGCACACTCGGTGAAATTCATGAGGAAGTGTTTCAGACTCAAGAAATTTGTGTTAATTCTTAGGGTCTTCCCAGAGATTACGAAAGGTAACAAAACAGAAAGAGCAGAGCAGAGATCCCTTTTGTTCAATATGAATGAATGAAACCATCAGATAGATACATTTTGAGATAAAGATACACACTCTTTGTTTGATTTGTTTAATTTCTAAAAATATTTCTTATAAAATTGACATTTTCAAAAGATCCCTTTTATATTTTATTAAATTAACAACACTTCTTTATTAGTTATTCTGTCAATTATTTTCTATAGAATTCAAATGTCATAAGTTATTAAATTAAAAAAATAATAAAAAGGTATGAATGTTAAACTATTAAGGGTTAACGAGTATTCGTCCTTTACCTACATAATTATTACATTCTATACAAACAATGCAATGATAAGCATCTAAATAAGGATCATCAAGGAATTAATCACGGAGAGAGAGAGAGATGCTTACTATGATGTTAAACTTCTTCCTCGTAAGCGTGCGGAAGAAACCCAGATACAGTCCTATTGAAATTGTAAAGCAGAGTGACAAATACAAAAAGCAGTGCCTCTTGGTAACAACGAAGGTAACGAAGCTGAGAAGGGCAACAAGAGCAATGACGTAGTATGCAATTCCCTGCAAAATGGTACCAGAAATTTATAAGAGAACCATTTCTTTTTACTATATCATGCATTTCAGACACAACTTACATGAAGAAAACAAGGACCAAAACCCGCTCGTCTCATGTTCTTCCCGAATCTGAAGCACGGACAGCTGCACCATAAATGCATGTTCACTCGAAAATTTTCAAAATTTTCTCTCGAAAACTATTATGGGCAACAACAAAACCAAAGAAAGGTATATCAAAAAGAAAAGGTATACAAGGAAGATATAACCCAGAATAAATTTCCAACTATTATTATCATAAAAAATATACAATTGAAAAAGATGAAAACTTTTGAGGTAATAAAACAAGCGAAATGTAAAGCAGAGATGCGAAGGATACCAAAAAGATTCAATAGCGATGCGGCGGTTCTCGCAGCAATCGAGCAGCTCACCTTCCCACATCCTAAAAGCACCACCACCACCTCCAAAATGGCAATTATAATCATCCTCATCATGATCATGGGTCTGAAGCTTGGTCCATTTACCTTGGGTCTGCAACGCCACCGTCGAACACAACAAGTCGAAATCTAACACTGCCATCAACCTACCTTCTTCTTCTTCTACTTCTTCTTCTTCTTCTTCTTTATCCCCATTCCTTCTAGTACCATCTATCATCCCTCCTTTCTCCAAATCTCCCATCTCACAACCAGCAAGAGTAAAGCCCAACTACCAGCAATATCCGACCAATTCCAGCCTAATCATCTTGTCTCTGTTATTTCGTTTCCTTCTTCAATGCCCCCAGCAATTTATTTTTGGGTTTTATAATTCATAAGCTTATAGTTGGCGGGCAATCAATACAATCAGTGGTGGGAGGGACCCAGTGAGGATGCCTCTTCTCTTTTTTGTGTTGCGTTATCATTCATTTAGACGGTACAGCTGTTGCCACGTCGGATCGATTATTTTGCTATTTTGCTTTTAAACAGTAGTCGGATTGTCTCACCTTCCAAATCAACGGTCTTCTCTGTACAGCCGAACTAATATTAGGTTATGTTAACATATCTGTTCTCTTTTCAACACATTCTTCGTAACATTCCTACGATTTAGATTATAAAGCATCCCCAGATTTCACGCCCGTGAATCTAAGGTGGATTACTAATTTTGAAATTAGTAAGTAATCATAAGGGTAAGAACAATTTGTGGGATTCGAGTCAAAAAGTGATTCCCTTAAAAGCATTCTGATATTTAATATTCGATTACGCTTTTCTCAGCCAGCCGCCCATTTTCCCCTATGAATGGACTCGGGTGGTGGTTCATCGTGTTCTGTTTAGATAAGCTTTGTTTCCCAATAACGCCCGGATAGGACACAGCTCTCAACTGCCCCACCTGCATAAAGCTAATCTTTGTGCCAAGTTGACAAAAGAAATGCGTTTCTTTTGCCTGTCTGGCGGCCATAATTATAAGGGATAAACTACATGGACTAAGTTAAAGCGAGTCCAAGTTTCATATACAAATATTGAGAACGTGGCATATACTATAGAAGGATTAGCCCATGTTAAGATGTTACGTGGCAACTCCAATTAAGAGCACAACCGGTCCTTTTCGACCACTTCAATTTTGGTTTGGCATTGTCGGGTGGATGTATATTTTATAGCAAATCGATTGATCATAAATTTTATCATATAATTAACCAAAATTTTATTTTATGTATATTTATTTGATTAATTAATATACATAATAAAGTTTATTAAGGAAATATATTTTACAAATAAAATTATGATATTTATATTATATTTACATATTATCTCTAAATTATTTATAATCATTTCTCTATATTAAGATTAGACATTAATAGAATAAAAAATTAGTACACATTGTGCTTCTTCTTTATAAAAGAAGTAGTTAATTTTATAATTGAAAATACTGAGATAAATAAATATGTAGTTGCTTAGTATAGAATAAGTTTATTGAATTGGCCCAGTATGAGAATCTTGAAGGGAATATTACTTATGTGTCTTTAACTTTCCTCAATATGATAATTGTATAGCTGATCATTAGACTTAAGATTATCAAGGTATTTAATATATAAATTTCTATGTTTTGATCTTACTTATTATTCATTATATTTAAAGTAACTCAAGTCTATACTACCTGGACATAATATAAACTATGTAGATAAAGTTGAGTAAGTCAAGAAATGATTCTTTAACTTTAAATAATTAAAGAGAATATTTCACTATTCTTTATTAGAAGTTATTAAAGGAAATCTTTGGCGAAATTTTAAAAAGTTTTCAAATATCAATTATAAATAGATTACTAATTAGTAAGAATGAACATGATTATATTTATATAGAATAGACACTAAATTCTATATTTTATGTCTAGTTAGAACATTAAATGACAAAAGAATTAAATTATACATTATAATAATGCATAGATAGGTTAAGTCAGATAACTTTGACATTCATAATATTAACACTCTTTCTCTTTCTCCCAGGTTGTTTAAATTCCTTTTTTTTTTACTATATGGATCCTTAAAGGCTGGATACATGAATAACTTCTGGTTGATAGTTTGACAAGAAAAAATTTCCAGGAATATAAATCGTGAACATTAAACTCTTTTATTTTTATTTATGTTTATAAAATTATTCAATCAAAGAGATATGAACGAAAAATTGTAAATAATTTTTTTTTGAGCCAATAATTTGAAAATTAATGAATTTCCTAATAGTGGTAATAGAGTCTCCTTTGTTAATTTGACAAGTATAAGGCCTAAAAAACTTAATTAATTGTTGGATATGCCTAATAATAGTTAGAGTTTTATTTTTGTTTATTGAAACATGATGCATGCATCCATAATTTTATATTTTTTAAAAAACTTTAGTTTTATTTTCTATCTATGAAAACTCAATGTATGCCACAATCTTGCTTTGTAGTTTTTGGAAAGACTAGATTTATAAAAAAAAAGGGTTTAGAATAAGGCCTCATGGTAATGGAGGTGGGGATGGTGTTGGAGGTGGCAATTGGACGCCTTGAACTTCAAAGTAACGTGGATATGACGTATATCCCGGCTCTGACATCATTGAGTTCAGGCCGTCTCCTTCATTCTTCTAGAGTTCTCCGTAAGTGTATTTGTAATTACCTTGGTGTTCACGGAGATTGTATCAAGCACTTTCTTCCAGCCCGGTTATTCTGTTTCTTCTTCCTCCTCGGACTCCTCACTGGTTGAATCTTCTTCTTGTTGTTGTCGAGCCCTTGAACTCGCTTGACTGGTCCTGAACTTGACGTGTGTCTTGGCACTAATATCCTAAAATTCTATATTATGGGACTTCATAATTTCAACTCGCCACAGATGATGATGGTTCATGAATTCAGGACGGTAGACTGTGAGTCTGTTGCACTCAACTCTATAGTAATCAGCTATGGCCGAACCCAAGTAACCCATTCCTAAGTTATTGCTCCTCTTATGTCGAGTAGAAATAATTGTGTTAAAGATGTGGGTGGTTGTGCAAACTGGGATGTTGTGGTCCATGCATCATAACATGAAAAGTTCCTTTGTCGAACACTTGTTGGTTTTCGTTTTGTCAAAAGTAGTTTGACACATGAATTTGTGCAGCAACAAGTGTTCGTGGCTCCTGATGTTGTTGTTGTGTGCATTCTTAGTGTTGAAACACTCTAACCTAGTTAGTTCAATCTAGTAGGGGATGACACAGAAATCATCGTGCTGATCCACTACAGACGACTTGGGGAAACCACAAATTTCATACAAAGTCTCATTATTAAGCTCATAAGGCTATCCCTACAACCTAACCCACAATTCCCTAGGTTTATGGGATTTAAACTGAAGGGATGTAAAGAATTTCTAAGGTAAGTTAATCATAAATTAGGTATTGAAATTGAATAAACTATCCCCATTTGTAGCACCCCACTCCCGTAGGACCCGAACCCGACATCGTGGGTGATATTCGAGTCCGTGCCCCGCGAAGGTGACATGCTAGAACAGTCAACCACTTGACTTTCGGTACATTTTTTGTTTTAAAACAAAGCGATGCACACGTATGCAGAAATTAATTATAAAATTGGCCACACTTTATTTCATAAACATTTGTATTAACAACATTTCAACCATTACATAAATCATCAAAATTTCACTTTCCATTTGTGCCTATTACTGAGACAAAACACTTGTAATCATAATATTAGTACACTTCATAATCAATTACAAACCATTTCACTTTGGAAAGTTATTACAAATAGAAATCTTCAATATATATGTTATAATAACTGCAGAAGACTCAAATCGATACAAAAATAAGAAAATACAAGTGCAGATGCAAACTATTCCCTTCCTCTATCCTTTACTTGTATGCTGTAAGGATACTGCCGTTTATCTAACAGGGTATTCTTCTGATCCTGAAAAATAATTACAATTTTTGGGTGAGTTTTGCAAACTCAATGAGTGACCATTATCGATGGCTCACCCAGTCACATAACACATAAATCACACTTACATCATTTCACATTTCACATTCAATACAATTTAATCATTCATATTATGCATATGCAGTGCACACGAGACTTACTTTCCAATTTTTATTATTATTATGATCGAGTGCCTGAACTGTCCCATACAGGGCTCATTGATAACTGTCTCTTATCCATTTGGGGGATACAGGGCTCATTAAACATTAAGCCTATGGCTCTGAATCACTTTTGAGCTTGAGGCTCATTTTCACTCGTTGAGCTTTAAGCTCTGATCGTTGGCTACTCTAGTCACAACTGCCATTATATTTCATGCATTTATGTAATGGAATGCATCAATCACATTTGTAAGTTCCCATTTAATCTCATTCCCATATCATCAGACCTTAGTCCGGCATTCAACATTAAGTTGAGAATCACACTTTCACTTACATGCCAATGCATATTCAAAACACATTTAACAATCACATTAAGTACACTTAGTTCTTCTCATTCACATACAGGCAGCATTTCAATATCTCATCAATCATCACAATCATCGGACCTTCTGTCCGGAATCAACAATCAAAACGCTTTCATATTGATATTCAGTAGTCAATTAATACAAAAATCAAACTAAACAAAACAAACAATAAAATGAGACCATCTAGGTCTACTCACAGTATGCTCCAGATTAGCATTAGCTTCCATGACCCGGAAATATCTGGATGTGTACGTTCTCTCCTGTATCACCATTATGCAAAACACATATTGTACTCACATTATCAATTGCACAATCACATAAACATTCAGTTTTACAAATATGTATATGTGTAATGTATAATGCATACTCAATGAAAATTCTCGGGTATATTTTCTAAATTCACATCTTATGCTCATTCTCAATTCATGATTCATATTGTCTACTTGAACTTAGACTTACACTTCATTTACACATGACCATTCTAAAATTCTCCATTCAATCTTTACCCTTGCATGTGTCCAGCTTATTCATAAGCTTACATCTCAAGAACACTTGATTACTCTATATTATAACTTAATTTCTTTTCATTTCTTTTCTAACCTCATATGATCTCATAATATCTCATTCTCATTCATAATTAATCACTTAATACATATAACTCAACTTCCTTGAACATAACTACAATCATATAAACATCTTTATTCCCATTATACTCATGCATTTGCTACTTTGATTTCATCCATTCGTTCACTAAGTTTAAACCTTCATTTTCACTTCAAACCTATCATAGATTAGTCCCATAAACCAAGGATCATTCTAGGTTCACTTTAAGACCCATTTAAGCCTTAATTAGGGTCACTTGACCCGTGAATGTCCGTTAAATGGACCTTTACAGGTAACTTATAGAAATTTGAACATTTGACAATCTAGACATCAAAATCTCACTTAGAAGGCTTCATAGAAGTTGTAGATCTCGCATTCCTGTTTAAAACCATACCTAAATCATCTCAATCCGAGTTCTATAGAAAAATTTATGCCTCTTTCACCAAAGTATGATTAATTGCTTTCTATGATTTCCAGATTTCTAACTCTTTACTTATAACATTCAATTTCTCATGCTTAGTCTATCATTTCTAGTTCAATACTCATCATTTATCCATTTTTCTAACTCCATTTCAACTCAATATCATCCATAACCAAATTATAGCTCATGATTGATCATAAACACTAATAACAAAACATACATATATATACATATTCATCATCAACTTTCTGCTCTCAATACTCAATTTCAAGTCAAAGTTAGAAACTCTTAACAACCGAATTTGAATTCGATGTCTTCATACAAAATGTATCATTATGTCTCTAATTTAACCTAAATCAAAAATCATCTCAATTTGACAACTTTAGAAGAAGTTATGGCTAAAACACAGAGGCACACTCATAGGTTATGTTGCTGCAACATTTTCCAGTTCCACTACCAATTTTGTTTCCAAATCTTACCTCAACACAACTCATTCCAAGATCACCTTCTCTACCACATCACTCCTAATTCTCATCCCCATTCCAAATCCAAAACATTCACAAATCAATCTATGATCTATATTTGATCATTAACCAAAACAGAACACATACATTTTCCCATTCATAATTGATTTTCTACATTCATCCTAACATCATTATATGGATCATACAACTTCTAAAACATCTCTATAACAAATCATGGGTCATTGATGATCATTCACAATTACAAAAACAAGACATTTACATAGATTTTCCACCATCCACATCACACACATTCAGCTCACAA
>JANPWT010000002.1:38246062-38256408 GCA_024678245.1 Erythroxylum densum | reverse complement strand
ATGGAATGTTAATACACTTGGTGAAAGTGTATAACTATAAATGAATATCTATAAAACTTCATAAAAACCAAATAATACAAAGATACCTTTTATTAATAAAAAATGAAAACCTAATTGCGATCCTTATAGTATCTGATATTTTCTTATAAACATTCAAGAAACCATTTTTTACATTTTCTTTGTAATCTTAAGTGCTTTAAATTTTTTATTTTAGTGTTATTGACCACACTTATAGATAGATGAAATATATTAAATGCAGTCCTGTGTTATGTTAAAGAAGTATGTATTCTTTACCTACAACCATTTTTATGAACAACAATTACTATAGATTTTTTATTTTTGACATATTGATAATTAAAACCCTTCTTAACATTATACTGCAATTGAGCTTATTTGAATGCATTCATTGAATCAAATAACACACTAACCTTTAAATCAATTAGCCTCAAATATCATTATCTACTTTAAATTTTAAGAACTTAGGCCTTCTTCTCCCTTCTTTTTCTCAATTGTTATCCACTCTTCTAAACTCATCTGAATCTTTATATATTGAATTTTATGCTTATATAGTATATTATCTATTAGGATGTCTTGTACAACACCATGAAGAAACTTATTCGTAGCCTCTTCATTGACCACCTCATCAACTATATCCTTATAATCAAATGAACTAGAATTATCAAAATCATTAACTTCTCATTTATGTCAAGCTTTTTCCCTCCATGAAGTAAGTTAACCTCTACAACATCATAATCACCTTGTTCACCCTACCAACAACTCAAAGAACTTGTTCACCTACTTCGCAAGTAGCCTGATCATAGTCTACATCCTCAAAACCAACTTGTTTCAGCTTATTTTAAATTTCTTTTATTCTCAATAAGGCATGTTCAACAATATCTAAAAGTACCTCCACGATCTAGTAACTTTTCTTTTCAATGAAATTAATCATATCAATGATGTGAGTCTCACTTCTTAAGTTTCTAATGCCATCCTCAAAAGACTGTTGAGAAAATTTATAACTAAAAACTCCAACCTCTTTATAGTGTACTGTATTTATAAATTGTCGCATCGTCAAATGATTTGACTTTACTCCAAAATTACATATTTTTCCTCCTTCACAATTCATGGTAGGGGTAAATTTGAAGGTAACATTATACTAAAATTGAAACTCAATACTGAGGTCTATCAAATAAGAAAGACAAAAAAAAAAGTTGTAAAGTATTTAATTAAAAATCCAACCATTCTTAAACAAATATGATTTAAAACTTAAAACATGTCCTTTGATTATAAGACATAAGAAGTGACATGTTGGATCCCGTTTTCGAAACCCAACATTCGGAGTCATCATAAGACGTGAGCGTGCGTATTACCTTGAAGGGTTATTTCCATGAACCCGTATTAGCCATATCCCACAAGAGTGGTGTGCCCACACCAGTCAATCACCAAAATCATAATTTACTTCTTCCACCTATTGCATCTCCAAATCTCTAGTTTAATTTGAAGCAAGAGCTATCTCAATTGGAACTCTATAGAAGAAGTTATGTTTAAAAAAGCCAAAACGTGCTCATGCCCCAATCATGCTCTCCCAACCGACCCCTCAATTTCTCTCCATAAACCTTTCTTAAATCAACTTCAAAAGCCACCAATTTTTATATAGACGTAGGAGAAATGTCTTAGGAATCTATTGCTTCAAGAATCACTTCATTCGGAGGTCAGATGAAGAAGTTATGGCCAAAAGAATCCAACCTATTTATGTCCTTAATCATTTTGTACCTATCTTGGCACAATTGCCATAACTTTTGCTACAGATGTTGGATTGATGTTGTTTTTATACTGTTTAAAATAGGACTTCAAGATCTACAACTTTTATGAATAACTTGAAACGATATTCGGCCTCCAAAATAGTCAAAGAAAAGATTTACTGTAGCTATCCCGTGAATGTCCGTTTAACGGACATACATGTCCACCTAACGGACATAGACGGGCTTGGAAACCATTTTTTCACCTGAGAAGGTCCGTTAAATGGACCTAAAGTCTGTTAAATGGACATGGACGATTTGGGGGTCATTTTTGACCTGAGAAGGTCCATTAAATGGACCTAAACTCTGTTAAATGGATATGGGAGTTTCCTAGACCACTCCAAAGCCCTTCCAATGCTTCCTACATCCATTCTAACATCATATTCACTCATAATCTTCCCAATTTCACTTCTTCTAATGAAATAAAACTCCTAAAACATTCAATTACCAATTTAAGTGCATCAAACTCCTAAACCTAAACTCAAAGGACTTATAACATTCACAATTCTCATCATTCACCATAGATGTCATGTTCATACTTCCTAACAGCTTCATCACTTATAATGCTCATATATCTCAACTCCGATACCCAAAATTTACATAATTTATAGCATTGGAAAGCTAAGAGGATAAGTTATAACTTTTCAGAAGATAACTTTATCTAGTTCTATCTATATCAGTCCAGTTTTTCCCTTGAAGTGAGAACACAATTCCTATCTTTCCTTTCCATAATACATCTTACTTATATGAAACAATAATTCATAATCAAAATTTATCATCTCAATTTGGTAACTTCCTCAAACGTACCTGATTCCCAACTAACCTCATCCTTAAATACTTTACATTTCAACTCCACCTCATCCATACACAAATTCACATTTCAACTTAAAAATGATCCATACACAAATTCATGTTTCATTAACATCATAAAATAAGAGTTTTACAAACTTTAATGGCATTTCTAAGCCACATTACATCATCAATATCAAAATCCAAAACACAAAAGATGCAAAACCCAATAATTCTCGAAATACATTTGAAGCCTTGTTTTACATAAACTACTCCAAAACAAAACAAAACATGCAAATTCGGAGTGATGTCTTGACTTTCTTTCACTTGGTCTCTTTCTCATCACCTGAATAGGGGAAGGAAAGTGGGGGTGAGCTTGAAAACTAGTGGGTAATATGCTTATAACCGAGAAACAAACAAAAACTATTGAAATATTTATTTCGATTGTAAAAATTCACATTGTAAAATCCATGTAACACATATTTCCCAAATTCACAATTTATCAAGCAATTCATAAATATCAGGAATCATGCATTCATCAAACTTGTCACAATCATAAATACATAGGCACATCAGAAATGGTTTGGGTAAATCCATAAACATGACAAACTACACAATTCCACATAATAATCCTGTGTAGTCATAAACTTGAGGGAGTCCATGAAGGAGCTCCATGCCACTATCGGGCAGGTGGGAGAAGCCTTAACTTGGCCAACATGCACGTGACGTTCTTGAGTGGACTACACTAAATTCACATAACATGTAATTCATGAACTGAAAACCAATTGCCCAAATGGCATATTTTGAAAACTTGTCTTTCATGAGCATGAAGTATTTCATATGCAGTTCCGAAACGTAATTTCATAAACATAAAGTCTTTTCAAAATCATTTCTATATCACAATTCATCATCAAATTCATATACCAAAACATATAGCAATTTCGCAAATCATTCAAAAACAACAAATGCCACAATTATAAAGCAATGAGAAATCATTTTATTCTCTTGACCAAAAAGAAAACATAATGGCTCATTATCCAATTATAAACATAAAACCCACCTTGATTTCCTTGCTTAAAACTTTGCTCCAAAAATGACCTCTCCCCTCGCTCTTCTTGCCTCTCTTGATTTCCTTCATCAAAGGTAAAATTTTCATTCAATAGGAATATCAATTGAGAACCCAAAGCCACATATTCATAAAATTGATCCTAGAAAGCTTAAACACATACATTTCTTAAGCTTTATAAACCAAAATCCTTTCAAAAATCTAAAATATTAAGATCAATTTTACCTTGAATCTTCACCAAATGAAGAGTTTGCTGGCTCTAATGGAAGCTCTCATCTTCTTCTACCTTTTTCTCTTCTTGCATAACTTCAAAATCACTCCTTAAGACTAAGAAAAATCAAAACCTAGCTTTTCTTCTTTCTTTCCTCTCTTCTCCAACGAACTCGCTTCTATCTTCTCTCTTCTCTTTGTTTCTTCTCTCTCAATTTCGTTATTGCTTCTTCCTTAAAAGCAAGCCCACACTTTTTATTTCAATTTTGCCATTAATGATTGAGAAATGTTCAATTTGCCATTCCTTCAAAGCCTTAAGACTTTAATGCTTAAGTGATCTTCCCAAAATGCCCTCATAGCTATATACTCTTACCAATTAATTCAACTAAACCATATTTTAAAATCCTACTAACATTAACATAATAATTAACTCCAAATAAAATAATTAATCTAGCAAGACCTTACAATTATTTCAATCATGCCTAACTCCTTCCAAAAAATCTTAGCCTTTTCTAATTAAGTAATTGAAAGAATTTTATAACACTTCCTTCTAGAAAAATGTTCCTCATTGTCTTAATTTTCTAATGACACCAAAATCATTTAATTTAGTTAAGAAATCCGAAAGTTATATCCCAAACATTTCCAAACTATTCTTATACTGAAACAATATTCTATGCTCAACTTCCATACAAAAATTGAAATTCTTTGAGACTAAATTAGAACTTAATTTCACAACATATTAATAGCCATATTTCTCTAGTTTAATCCAAATCAAGAATCATCTCATTTGGATAACTAGAGAAAAAGTTATGGCTAAAACACCGAAGAATACTCAATGAACATGTTTCAGCTTCTAACTTCCAATATTTCACGTATAACCCATCTTGTCCTACCCATCTTTTCTACTTCATTTCAAATTCAAGAATTCTCCTTTTCTTTACACATGAATAATCACCAACATTTCTCATTTAATAGTTCTAACTTTCAAGAAGAGTTTGGGGTCCAACATTTATCATGCAATTAAATTATTGATTATTAGACTATGGAATTTACTATCTTATGTTAACATCTTGCCCAATAATATTTGCAACTAATTCATCAGTTGATTAACATAAATATTTCATGCAATTAAATTATTGATTTGTGAATTGCACTACTAAGTTTCCCTAATATAGAGGATTTATGTCAACCTATCTCTAGGTTTGCATTTAGCTCCTTCCAATTATAGTTGATCTATTCTTAAAAGACAATTTCATAATCTCAATTGTATGAAATCAAATCATGAACTAATATTACAAATATATTAGAACAAGCATACAACATATAATTGAATCGCAATAAACAAATCAATAAATTTGCATTAAATAAAATATCAACTCATATTGTTATCACAACTTAGGGTTCATCACAGCTAGAAACTAACAATTTAGTTCCTATCCATAAAAAAAATTTAATGACAAATATTCAAAAGAAAAACTATAAAATAAAGAAATCATAATTATAAATCTCCTTTTTTCTTCAAATGGATCTTCTTGCAATTTGGATTAAATCTTGTTACCTATCAGATATTTTGATGTTATCTTCCTATTTTCCTCATCCTTTTCTTAAAACTGTCACCTCTCTATGTTTCTTAAGACTGAAATTTTACTCTAAAACTCGCCTCCTCTATTTTGCCTTCGTTCACGTCCTTTGTCATAAAACTAAGGCTTCTGGGATATACACGGTCAACATACATGACATGTAGTGATCGTATATCTCTAAAAACACCATAATCTTTGATTTTACATGGGCACAAAGACTTACATGGGTAACATACATATCCGTGTATATCAACATACCTAGGTATGCAACTCTACACTACCAGAAACAAAATTATTCAAATCTCCATATGTTTATTGAGACTTACACAGTCACTGTACACAATTGTGTAGGTCCTCATTTGCCTTAAATCTTTGTTTCGTGCCATGATTTCATTTAAATTCTTCTCCTTTTGATTCATACAGGCAATTATCACCTAAAAACACACATAAAGTGAATTAAGTACAAAACATACTACAAAATATAAAAATAACAATCAAAACATATTAAATATAGGTATATAAATATATTCAAATAATCATTTATCAAACATCTCCATATTTAAGCTTTTGCTTATGCTCAAGCAAATCATAATCTAAATTATCAATATAACAAAAATCCATCCCTTATTAAATTCAACATGTACATTCACACTCTAAATTATCATATCATATCAATAAAATTAACATAAAATTAGAGTCAATTTATCATAAAAACTAAACTTCATAGGTTAATATCAAGAAAAATCACGCTAATAATCATTTTGAAATCAAAAGCATAAATTTTCTCACCCATACATAGAATTCATTTAATACACTCAAGTGTTTAGGGTGTCAATGCATAGCAGAACTCTTAATGATAAGTTTGCAATATTATAAGTAAACTAGAAACAAAAATCAAAAGGTCTCGATATAAGGTTTTAATTGAGCTTAGGTAAGGTATGATTAGGATTAAAAAGGTTAATAAATTTGAAAGAAATTTTTTTAAAAAAATAAGATTATAAAAAAATTAATCCTTCACAATATAGGTCCTTCATACTATAAGTCCATTGGTACCATAACTTAAACATGTTTTTTCACTAGGCTCGCAACATATAATTTTGTTTCTTTCGAGCATTCACTATGTAACAATTATTAAAGAAACATTAGACCTCTTCAAATTAACTAATTCCAGCTAATCAAGTAATTGTAAATACTTTGATGTTCAAAACAATAATAAGGCTTCTAAGAAAAATAAGGTAAAGGTTAATAATGTGGTTATAATCAGTGAAAAAGGTTGAGGTTCAAAAGCAGTGAGTTTCAACTATGAATAAAAAGGAAATGAAGATGGAGTAAATAGTAGCTGAAGATGGAGATAGTAGTTGCCAACTACTAATCTCCCTACCCTCTACTTTCTGGTTCCTTTTAACTATCTCTCTTTTTGTAACCTACCTAGGAGCTTTATAATTAGCTACAGGTGATTTTTCTTCTCTTTGACTCCTTACATTTTAGCTTTTTAGTATATTGCTCTTTCTTTTCTATAATTCAATCCTTCAACTTCATACTCATTTTGCTTCTTAAGACATTTCCCTTCTTTTTGCTTTTGTTATCCAACAGTTAGTGTTTTTACCTAGCAATCCAAACATGTCCCTCCTTTTGTCTGAATTGTTGCCACTCACACCCTCCACACCAATCAATTATTCAACATTTTAAAATCCTCCCTCCTTCTTTTGCTCTTTAGAACAAGCTTAAACCTACTTTTCCTATTTACAGCAAGCGCACCTTGGTGCAAGTGGTAGGAAACCTTAACTTTGATGTCAAATTATATTACTACACCTCAGTTCTTCAATTGACAAACTTTTAGTCTCTCCTCCAGCATTTATTCTTCAAGCTGGAATCTTAAAATGGAAATTGACATGCTTCTTCCTTGATAAAAGGATGTCCTTTACTACTATGAAGACCTAGGCTTAGATTAACTGGAAATAGTATGGTCTGATTGATGTCATTTTGAACAATGAAGACATCTTTTTCTACAAATTTGATGCTAAAAATTCATTCACTGATATGATTAAGGTTGGTCCTTGACACATTTTCAATAAGCCATTCCTCATTCAACTATAGAGATGTGGAGTTAGTTTTGATGAAATCAAAATGAACAATATTCCTTTGAGGATAGGCATTCATGAGATACCATTAGAGTATTGGACTACAAAAGGTTTAAACCATCTTGCAAGCTTTTTAGAGAGACCTTTGTCCTTAGATAAAACCAATGTAAAAATAAAGAGAATTAATTTCACTAGAGTGTGCATAGCTGTTAACACTCTCACTTATTTGCCCAAGGCAATTCCCATAATGAAATACAATGAAAATCTAGAGCTGGTTGAAGATAAAATCAAAGTTACCTATACTTGGAAACCCCTTAACATGAATCCTAAAGAAGTTTGGAAACCTACAGGAAAAGTGTTCATCACTAGCACCTTTTTCGAACTGATGTAAGAAACTGTAGATCATAATTAATCTGAGAGCCTCCAAGCATTTGTCATAGCCAACACTGGTACCACATCTTCACCATATACTAATCCTTCTAATACTTTGACCATAGAACCTTCTGAAGAGAAATTTAATAAAACTCCACCATCCTACCAAAACCATTCTAAAAATAGGAACTTGTAATCCTAATTCAATAAGTGACTCAAAACTGGCTACTGCATATCCACCTCCAAAATCTTTAGTATCTTGTATTGAATCCTTTCATGCTTCTAACCTGAATACTAAATATACACCTTCAAGATCTATATTAACTTGCATTGAACCAGCCTCTAGAAGAAGGTAGAAATAAGAAGAATATTAAAAAAATGATCTTCTCTTCATTGAACATCATAACGTTGAATTCTCCTATAAACTATTAGAAGTTTTGTTTCTGTAAATAACTTATCTCTTTTTGGCATTTTGGAAACCAAATAGAATCACTATCATTTTGCTATCCTTACATTGTTTCCCAATAGTTGGAAGGCTATTTCTAATTCAACCACTCATCGTAATGGGAGAATTTTAGTTCTCTACAACCATAATGTGCTTTACCTTCTTAGTTCATTCATTAGTGATCAAATAATACATTTGTAAGTTAAAATTCTCATCAACAACCTCTTCCTTAATATTTCAATTATTTATGCCTTTAACAACGCTTATTAAAAAAATTCTCTCTAGAATAAGCTCAAAAGTATCCATCAAAGTATCAACTCTCTATAGATTTTTCATATTGAATTCAATGTTATTATACATATTGATGAAGTTGATGGAAATTATTGAAACCTCTATGTGAAGACTTAAAAAAATTGCATTGCTACTATTGATGTATATGATCTTCTAAGAGGTGGAAATTATTTCTTGTGGAGCAACAAACATAAAGACACAATTTTCTTGATAAAGAAGACGGATAAAGGTATGTCCATCTATAAATAGACCCAGACTTTCCCTAATTCTTATGCTTGCTTTCCAAATCTAATTATATATGACCATTATACTATTTTAGTTTTCTCATATCCCTTATACCTCCAATTAGCACCCTTCAGTCTAAACAACCTCCTAATGAGTATTGAAGGCTTTCAAAGATACTATTAGAAAATGAATAAGCTCACTCATCACATATTTTAACCAGTTTCAATGGGCTAAAAACCTCAGCATCATTAGCGAAGAAATCAAAATCTTCTATAGAGCTAACGTTGGAAACATTCACCACTTATTAAACAATACTAGAGAAGCACTTGAAAAGGAAAAAGCTGCCTTAAATCTGGATCCAACCAATCCCCTTTTAAAACAAGCTAAATCTTAAGCCTCTTCTAATTTCATCAGAGCAACTAAGTTTGATTACTCTTTATAGAAGCAAAGGTCCAAGAATAAATGGCTAGCTAATGGTGATAGGAATTTTGCTTTCTTTAATAGATCTATCTGAGTAAGAAAATCTACTGACAAGATTTTCTCCTTAATTTCTAATGGCACTCAACTCTATACAAAAGTTGACTTTATTTTAGAAGTTGTTAATCACTTCAATCAACTACTAGGCTTCAAATCTTTAGCCACTTCTTCTATCATACTTCTTGATCAAATCATTTAATAGAAAATATCTTTAGGTGAGGTTGATTTTCTATCATCCACAATAAATCCATTTGAGATTGAATTGACAATAAAGTCTCTAGCTCAATGCAAAGCCCCTTGTCCAAATGGCATTAATATTTTATTTTTCTTAGAGAAATGGAGCATTATGGCGTAAACTGTTATAGAAGTTGTTCATGAGTTTTTTAGCAACAAAGCCTTATTGAAAGAGCTCAACATTACTTTTATCACCTTGATTCCTAAAAGAAAAGATCATTAGTCCCTTAATGACCATCTCTTATTGCTCATCTATGTACAAGATTAGAGCTTAAAGGCTCAAAAGAGTACTCCTAAGTTTAGTGTATATCTCTCAATATGCTTACATCCCAAATAGGCACATTGGAAATAGCATTGCAATTGCATAATAGCTTTGCAAACATTATAATGGGAGGAACACAAGTAAGAATTGTGCAATCAAGCTAGACTTTCAAAAGACTTATGACTCAGTAGATTGGAATTTCATTCTTAACATGCTAAGAGCTTTTAGATTTCCTTGTAACTTTATTGATTGGATACACCAATGCTTATCAATTGCTTCATACAAAATATTGGTTAATGGAAAAGTTACTCTATGCAAGGTGTTAGCTCTGGAATTTTTTTCTTTAATTAAGCATGGTTCAAATTATTATGAGATCTTTATGGATTTATTTTATGGAGTTAATTATTGTGTTAATATTGGTAAGATTTTATAAAATATATTAATTGAATTAAAGTGTTAAGAGTGTATAGCATAAAGGGTATTCTAGGCAAGTCACTTAAGGATAAAAGATACAA
>JANPWT010000002.1:38213622-38224907 GCA_024678245.1 Erythroxylum densum | reverse complement strand
CAGTTAATGTAAATGCTTTTCTATTGGTCAAAAGTTGGTTTTTTAGAATGGGGCGGCAAATTTGACTTGATGCGCCAATCTAGGTTTTCTAAGACCATCTCTTTCGGGGACTACAACTACAATAATGAATTAAAACGATAGTACGCGGGGATTGTAATTCTATGGACCCCATCAAAAATCGTACGAGCATCCTTCTAGAAAGAGAATGTCATATTATGTTTAAACTTTTGGCAGGGTTGAGATATCGGGCTGAGAAGTCTAGGTTTAAATTAGATTTATGTTGTTGGAATCCTTCTGGTGTTTGCGTAGTAATTGTTCTTGTTTGCATCATCCATATTTTGTGATTGCTTTCACCTTATGAGTTGCATGGAAAACTTGGCCTGGATTTGGATGGACCTGGGAGTTGGAACACACATGTGGGGTGAGATGTATTTGAGTTAGGTGTATGTCCAGCCAAAGTTGAATATAAAATCATTCATTCCCATCTGGTTTTGTCAGTCCACGTGTGCTTTAAAAAGGAGAATATTGGTTGAAAGCACTTAATATGCAGCTTTTATTTTAATGACCCTGAAATTGACATTGACAAACCACATGGTAGGTTCTGTGGATCATATTAACATGTTTACCTGAAATTGACGATCCCTGTTACTTGTCATGGACCGAAGCAATTTAGTCTAATTTGCCTTAACTTATTCTTTGTGCCTTGTTGGACATGACATCTCCAATTCCTTTTTATTAGGTAACGGCGGTCACGTACGTGCTGTCATTATTGGCATTGCAGTTGGCACTGGAATTTTGCTATTAGCTTTAAGTGGATTTTTTATATGGAGGAGGAAGAAATTGTTAAATGCATGTAAACAGAGCACAGAACAGAAAGGTAAGGTCGACAATTTTGTTCACAGGTGTGTGGAGTTAGTTTCTATTTGGCTGTATTAAAAGTAAATGACTTTCTGTCCCTAAAATCAGGACCTCTGGAGAGGAGCCAGGACTTTATGTTAAATGATGTGGTTGTCTCAAGCAAAAGAGACTACTCAGGTGAAAACAGGACAGATGAACTAGAACTACCCCTCTTCGACTTTGTCACTTTGGTAATGGCAACGGACAACTTCTCTGCAGAAAATAAAATAGGGCAGGGTGGTTTCGGTTCTGTTTACAAGGTAAATTCCTTGATCTTAGAGTAGACCCTAGAAAATATATGCATATGTAACCACTAAAACAAGCAAACCTAGAAGCCATGCATATCCTGAGTAGTGGCCCCTTTTACTTATGCCATCCTGACAAAAGTAACTCCTGTCAATGCCAGGGTAAACTAGTGGAAGGCCAAAACATAGCAGTAAAGAGACTCTCGAAGAACTCTGGTCAGGGAGCTGACGAGTTCAAGAATGAGGTTAGGCTTATTGCAAGGCTTCAACACAGGAATCTGGTTCGACTTGTTGGATGCTGCAGTGACATGGACGAGAAGATGCTCATTTACGAGTACATGGAAAACAGAAGCTTGGATTCTGCTTTATTCAGTTAGTCTCTTTCAGTCTCTTTTACATGCTTAGCTATTCTTTTTTTCCTTTATGGACAATGTTTGCAGTTGACTTCGAGGCATTCTTGTTGGTTGACTTGCTGTTGCAGATAAAGGAAGAAGTTCGTCATTGAATTGGCAAAGGCGCTTTAATATTATCTGTGGGATTGCTAGAGGACTTGTATATCTGCACCAGGATTCCAGATTTAGAATTATCCATAGGGACCTCAAAGCAAGCAACATTCTGCTTGATGAAGAATGGAATCCTAAGATATCAGACTTTGGCATGGCTAGATTATTTGGTGGAGATGAAACAGAAGCAAACACCAGGAGAGTAGTGGGAACATAGTAAGTATAAATGTTGAATTACTAATTGTTTGCAGGTTAAGAAAACAATTTCCCTTTCACTAATTGATTCTTCTGTCTTACTGTTTTTGTGCAGCGGTTATATGTCTCCAGAGTATGCAATGGATGGAATCTTCTCCATGAAATCAGATGTTTTCAGTTTTGGTGTTCTGGTGTTGGAGATTATAAGCGGCAAAAAGAACCGAGGATTTTATCATCCAAACACTGAGCTTAATCTTCTAGGTCATGTAAGTCTGTCTTAGCTTATGACGTCCATTTAATTAAGAATTTGCATAGGATTCCTTGTTTCTGTCTCTTATTTATAATTGGTTCCAATTCACTTTTACACAAAACTGCTTTTCTAATGACCAAGAAACCGTAATCACAATGCCGCAGGCATGGAAGCTGTGGAAAGAAGGAAACGGAGTAGAATTGTTAGACACATCAGTTGGGATGTCATATTCATCCTTTGAAGTCTTAAGATGCTTACAAGTAGGTCTCCTGTGTGTTCAAGAACGTGCAGAAGATAGGCCAACAATGTCGTCTGTGGTCTTAATGTTAAGCAGTGAAACTGCAACAATGCCTCAGCCTAGAACTCCAGGGTTCTGCCTTGGTAGGAGTCCTTTTGAAACTGATTCATCTTCAGGAAAGCAAGACGAGTCGTTCTCTGTAAACCAAGTCACTGTTACAAAGTTAGATGCCAGGTGATTAAAGGGGAAAACCTCATCTGGCACTTTTGTATATCATCATTTTGTGGCATCCTTTCCCCTTCTCTTGTATTTTTTTTTTAATTCCTTGAGATAGTTCGCGAGTCTTATTTTGTCCAAATATTCATGCTTAGCTTTTACAGTAAAATTGTATAAAATTGAGAGTATGTTACTACAAATTTCAATATAATTGAGCGTAGCTTAAGAAGATATACAATGGAATTAATATGCTATTAATGGAGAATCAAGGCTCGAAGTCAAATACAAGGAGTAGCAACATATACAGAATTCAATTTATAGGAAAACGAGGACTTGAAAGCAATGAAAGTGACATTAAGTTCAAAAACCAAAGTAACTTCAGCGTACTACAACCCTAGGAGGTTTACATTCTTATTTTGGTTCCAACTAGGGTGAGTAGATTGCACCTGGAAAAGAAAATATCATGCAATCCTCCACCTGCATGCCAATTTTGGGGATATATTTTTCCTTATAAAGACCTACAAAATAACGGTACCCCACATGCACTTGATTCCTTAATTGTCACTTGTTTCTTTCTTTTCAACTTATTTCATTAAGGGTTTATTCAAGCTTTGTTTTGCAAAATGAAATTTGTTAATGTGCCCATACTTACCTCAAAAGTGATATATTATGTTATATTAATAATATGGATTGGTGCTATGATAAGGATATATGGTCAGAGATTTAACGGAATTGGGGTTTTGGTTTAAGAATTAAGGAATTTTTGGGTTTAATTTTAAATTTTCTTTTCTCATGTATCCGAATGTAAGAAATAGATCTTAAGAAATTGTCACATGACCGATAGTAAACATGGTTAGCATTATATTTGACACTACTGCTAATTGTCGTTCACATAAGAATCTCCATATTGAAGTTTGTTCATGTTAGCTATTGATTTGCTAACAGAAAATTATTTAACCTTTAAAACAAACTAGTACTAATAAATATCAACTTCAAATCATGTTTTAAGTATAATAAGGGGATGATTCAAATTAGTAAAAGATAATATAATAAGGAGATTATTCAAATTAATAAAAGATAATAATCTTTTTGGGTAACAGATTGATTCTCGATCAATGGAGGGATCCTAAACTTGTTTGTGTAGTGCCCCGCGCACTAATTAGATACAGGAACACTTGTCTAGGTTTCTCTCCGTACGAAATATACATATGAATGTAGAGTGAATCTCTAAGTGTATAGGCATGGCAAGTTGGCCCGACCCGATTCGAAGTTGACAATTCAGGCCTGGGCTGATCAGGCTGTCCCGACCTATGGCTCGATCGAGAATGACAAAATGACTTCACTTTTTGAAATTTTTAAAAGATAATAAATCAGGCTAGGCCACCTTAGGACGGTCAAGTCACGGGTTCAACCCGTCCCATTGCCATCTTTGCTTGTACCGAAAAATATATCCGATTCCATCATTGCGACATTTTGTTTGCTCAAATCATGCAATGTAGATAGGAATTCCTTGAACTCCTAGTTCAGCCATATAGCAATCATGTGAACATGCATTTCACATTAGACGAGAAGTAAAAAGAAAGTGAACCTATATCAAATTTAAGTTGCAGAATAAAGGAAAACAACAATGAGATAACAGAAAATAAAAATTTACCAACTTCCATGAAATTGGACTTACAAAATCAGCTCAACGAAGACTCTTAAATGGTTGGGGAAATCAAAGAAAAACGCGAGGCAATTCTACCAATTGTAACCCTCGTTTACAAGTCATGCTAGAAGACACCTGATTATGAGTGTACTCAACAAATTGCTGTCAAAATATGCTCCAGAAGTTTAATAACTCCAGTTTGTTGTGTTATAGACGCTTTTGGATGATACCAACTGTTTCTCATCTTCGCAGGAATCCCATTGCCTGGTATACATTATTAAGAGTAGTATCTGCTACTTCTGACGCTCTACTAGCGCCTTCATCCAAGACTTTATCTAAATAAGCTGAATCAGATATTATGTCACCATACCGAACCTGCAGAATTATAAACCTAGGTCTTCAGTTCAGATTGAGGACATCAACATTTAAACTGAAGACCAATTTGGCCCAGTTGAAAGAAAGCATCACAAATTAACAACGATACTAAAGAGCTACAAAGTAGATCTTTCCTATAGATAGTAAATGATGCTACGTTCATCACCGAGTAGTATCAGTATTAATTATCTTCAAATCAAGTATCTGCTGAGAAAATCACGCGTTTTGAAAGAAAATAAACAAAGAATTGTCCTGCCAGCTCAAATCTATGAGAGCTATCAATTATCAATGGCGGGGTTGTAGCATTGGCACTATCCCAATAGATAGGTTCTCAATGTCGGAGTACTGCCAGTGTAACTCTTTGACTTGCTAATGTTAAATAACATGGTTTTTTCACTTTAAGATGAAAAGTAGATTCTTCGTCCATTCATTTTCAAAGGCCACAACGATTTCAATACTTGCCATGAAATGAGTTCTTTCCTGCTCATTCCTTTCTCATACAATTTATGTTTACTGACTAAAAATTGGAAAGAAAAATTTAGTGGAACCTTACAAATGGAAGACGGATGGAATTATAACATCAAAGAAAAGTATCTGCTTTATCATTTAGTATAAGAACATTATTATGTATAGAACGTTTATTACCCTAATTTTTATAAATAGATGAACTAAACTTACAGTCCAACCATGTTAGACCATTGCATATGTTTTTCACCTTTCTATGTCTTCTGTATCTTTGTTTTCACAATATATGAAAGTTAACATAGTATAAAATCTAATCTGACATAATTTAGAACCAAATTCTGATCCTGAGATACTATAAAATCTAATCTGACAGAATTTTAGAACCAAATTCTAATCCTGAGATCAAACTTCTATTTCTTACTTTTAGGACTTAACGCTTCAACACTAAAACTTAAATCACTAACCTCTGTTTCATCTTTCTTCTTCAAAGCCTAAAGTTCATATCCTAAAACCTAAATTACAACCTTTGTTTCTTTTTCTTTATAATCTTAGTGTTTCATTTGTCATTGATATCTTGTGTCTTCTAGTAAAGTCCTCTCGTCTTTTTTTCTTATAGTCCACTGAGAGCGTCACTACATCTGCTCTGTTTTCCCTTCCAATAGTCCATTGAGAGCATCAGTACTAATATGTCTTTCTTTCTAGTAGCCCATAGAAAGTGCCATTACCTCTACTTTTATCTTTCCTTCCAATAACCGACCTTCCCTCAATTCTTGTCTTTCCCCTTTTCTAACATACGTTCTATCTACCCTCATTTCTTCTTTTCCAGCAAATATCTCTTTTCTACTCTCTCTCTCTCTCTCTTTACCTCTATTCTTCTGCAACCAAGATGCTTGTTCCTTTACTTTCAGGTTTGGTTTTCCTTTTGTAATTTTATGGTTTATTTTTAAAAAATTCAGCAATAAGAGATTGACTGTCCTTCCTTAAAAAACATCTATTTACAAACTTGAGGGTGACCGTTGAAACTTTACTATTTGATATATAGGTATTACTATGTATCCAACGTAGGAACATTTTACAATTATTTAGATATTGCTTAAAAATTTTGTTATCTTTTTATGGTACATCATACCGTACACTATCATAGATAAATGGGGCAAATTTAATGAATAAAATACCTTACTACCTTTTTGGTTTGTGTGTGGAATAAGTTTTACATTCGAACACATTAAATATATTCTTCTTCTTTCTCTTTCTTTTTTATCTCTACTTTTACATAGCATCAGGGCTAATTTGCAATATCAGAGCTAATTTAGCTAGTTTCAAAGTATGTTTAGCATATCTAATTCAAAACTATATTTAGCAGATCACATGCTAACAGAACTCTCATCTATCATAGCTTATTGTATATGGAAAACAGCATCCTTTCTAAATCAGGTTGCATTTGATTAAGCAGGTCCCAAAACATGTGTTAATTATCAAGTTAATGATAACCATCTTAGCATGTTATGTTAACAAGCTGCATTTTCACATTTTTTCCTCACAGGCTGAAGTCAGCTCAATCTCAGGTTCAGAATCTACCAAAAGGAAATTAATGCCGCTAATATGATATGGTGATTGAAGAAATAATTGCACCTACTTTTTGTCCCCGCTAATAACTAGTGTTGTTAATGGCAAAACGAGACATCAGTTACATTTTGAAATGCAAATTCAAAATCCTAATCGACAGTAAATAAGAACAAGTCATTATGCATAAAAACCTGGATGGGATGAAGATGATCAATCAAGGCATCTGCCAGAATAGATTTAAATGTTCCCCAGTTCATATCTTGGCATTCCAGTTGAACTTCCTGCCATCCATATATACCAACGGAAATCGAGTGAGGAATATCTCAAGATAATTCAAGATAGAAAGTTTCAGAAATGGAAGAATTATAGAGCAGCTTAAGCAAACAACATATTAATTACATCACCTCCTTTGTCTTGCCAGAAATAAGCTGATATACTGAAAGAAGGTTGTTACATTCAGGCCTTTCAGGATTGTCAAATTCCAAGCTGTAAGAGTTGCAAGAAGAGGAAAAAGCAGCACATGAGATTTTGAAACACAATACAGAATAGATCATTCCTGTAAGAAAACTCACAGAGGAAGGAAAAACAATTTCCCCCTTCTGGATAGAATACCATGAAAAGGAATCCGTTTTGCAACGTTTTATCTTGTTTGCTATCATCTGCAAGTGTAAAAGGAACATAAAACGTCAAACTTAATGAGGAAGTAAAATAGAAATAACATTAGAATCTCTCATTAACAGTTTAGACAAGTTCTCACAATCAAAGATTCATGAGGGAACAAATTAATCACTACCAACCATAGGCATTAATCGAAATAGCAAACTTACAACAACTACAATATAACAGAAATAAACCTAAAATCCTGATTTCCATGCTTCACACTTTTGGGTTAAAGGATAAAATATCAGGTCCCATAAAACATCAACTTCCAAACTCCAATCCTTTGCTTTGAAATGACTTTGAGTATCCTGGATTTCATGCTTCCTCACCATTTATTGTTGATTCCTAAAAACTATTTAAGCTGTTTAACTACAGAACTAAAATACTCGGTTTCCCGATTCACTGAAGCACTAGACCTTATTGGTTTCGAGTCTCCAAATTTAACACTGATGATGCTTCATAGTTGCAAACATCTTTTCCAACTCCCACTCACTTAAACAGTCTCAATTGGTCTGGGAGGCAAGATTCTTTGGGGAAAAAAATGATATGAAAGAGAAGATATGCTATAATTTAGAAATAAAATAACAGATTACAGTATAATTGGTTGATCTACAAAGAATAAAACAGATTAAATTACTGCAGTGGGAACATTAAAAGTACCCATTATTGTTAAGGGAAAAGATCTGTAGGCTTATATACTTCTACAATAATCAATAATTTTAAACACTATAGTAGTCAAATTACAATACATAGGTAAAGTGTGTGAACTCACATCTTTTGAGTCAAGAAGATTGATTCTAGATTGGTCAGAAGGTGACGATTTGGACATCTACAAGATTGAATCACAGGGAAATGTCATTAAGCAGCTGAAACATGATGAGAAAAGAATAATTAGATATTTAGCAGTTTTCTATTTCATCAGTTAACATTTTTACATTTTACTGCTTACAGTGATCAACTATAAATTGGAATTAAGCACAAAAATCATGAGCCACAGTTTGATAGAAAAAAACAGGCACAGGAATATACATACAGTAAACTAGTAACAGCCAATCTTTTCATGGACAACATTGTCATAAACAGAATTGTTTCTTCACATCTTTACTTAAAAGATACAGTAGAAGGAAAACTAGAGCACAATTATTATTCTTTTCCTGCATGAAGTGGGGTGTCTTGGGCCATGGGCAATCATCATACCCGCGAGGCTTCACATCCCTTATGAAGAATGGATGTTTGGGGGCTCTACCACTGATCCCTGACAAGATCTTTCCAACAGGAAGTGTATAGAATCACTCCCAGCAATGGTCAAAAGCCAATTTTTCTTTTTTAAACCTATAATCAGCTTTTGGGAGTTTATGAAATCATAAAAGCTCTGAACATGACCAAGAACAGAACTAAATACCACCTTGGTTTCCCTTCCTTGTCTATTGACCATTGTAGGGCTAAATCTTAATTGCAACACCAATTGGAGAACTATGTCACACCTGCCAGTTGTCTTAGATTCTTCTTTTCATAAATTGTAAAAGTGCAAATGCAGTAACTACCCAAAGCCCTACCCACCTTGGTGAAGAATTGAACAACCAACTTCTTGGAAAAGTGCAGGGTGCTTTGCTACTGTGCTAACTAAATAAGCAAACATAAACAGCATACCAAGATACTAAAGTGACTTATCTCAGGAGTCATGAAGAGACTTTTTCCATGAGGTAGAGAAAGAATAGTACAAGACTAATTTAATGGAGAATTACTTCCTCTACCAGTTATGCCTTGTGATTATTAAGGCAACTAAGGATCTTATATTTACAAAAGATGAGAGTATCAATTGAAATAGAAAAGGCAATAACAAGACAGCAGAACATAGAACATATAAGATGAAATCTATCATGTAAATCTCTAAAATAAGCTTGAAGATACAAACAGCTGGCTCATTATCTAATCTTAGCAATTTTCAATTGTAGTAAGTGCCCCCAACAGTGCCAAAATAAACATGGTATGCCTACGATTTAAAGATTCAAATCTCCAAATTAAAATTAATTGCAGACAACCTTTGAGAGCCCATCAGTAAGAGACATAACTCTAGCTCCAGCAGGTGGGATAAGTGGCTCAGGAACCTACACAAAAAAATTTAAATTAAGGTCCAAAAACTGCTTTAATTACTCCTTATTCATGATGACACTGGAAAGTATAAAATGGAAACAAAATATCCACCTTAAAGATGGGTCCTCCTCGCCTGACACCAGAACACCAAGTTTCAGTAAAAGTTAAATAAGGGCATCGCAACATATAATCTTTACAAGGAATCTCCAACCACGCCAAAAAGTAATTGCTTACCCTCCCAATTTTTTCCACTTTCTTCCTCCATATAAATAATTAACGCGCTCAGCCAACTCACGAGTCAACTCCAGATGTTGCTTCTGATCCTCACCAACTGGTACAAAGTCAGACTGTGGAGTCACACTGCAAACACGTAAGGATCGTGCACTCCCAGCAAATTATCACTTCTTATAAACATCTAAACATGAAATGATGTGATTAAATCAAAATAAGGTGCACTATATAAGACATTAAACTCCATGATTCAACGTCAGTCATCCTCCTTTTCCATTCTTATTGTTTCCAAAACATGTAACCTTGGGGGAAAATCTCAATAAAATCTTCCAACAAATGCATAGCTTTTCACTTCACATGTGAAAAATGTAGCCACCTGATATAAAAGAATATCTGAAGCCATCAGAACAGGATATGTCAAAAGAGCAACTCCAACGTTTTCGTCTCCCTACAAAGATCAAGTGCAGATCAGAAGAGTCGATCTCTATGAAATCAAAGATGACAATAGTAGAATAAACAGGAAATGTACAGATAACATTATTAACTACAGCTACAATGACATAGTGATTATGTTAATATTACAGGTAGAAGTAGAATCATAAGAAGTGAACACTATTTAGCAAAAAGGTTTTTAAGAATATGACTATGGCAAGAAGATGATTGCACAATCAAGGGCAGTCTAGAACCCACTGCATATTTACCATTTTAATGTATGAAAATACAAACTAGATAGCTAAGGCTTACAAAGCCATTCTAGTGAATAGGAATTCAAGGAAACATGAGCAACTCAATATTACAGTGGAGATGAATACCCACAGCTTTCCTGGATTTCTCTTTAAACTGAATCATTCTATTTAGCCAGCCAATAGGAGTGGCAGAACTTAGGAGCCACATAAGTTCAACATGAGCACGGACATTAGACTGTAAAAATACAGAAGCCTGCATGCAAAAATCAGAGAAATTAACTAAATACAAATAGCACCAAATTTGTATATTTAAATACTGCTTGCCATGAAAATAATAGAGGAATAATAGCTGAAAAACCTTGGAAGTGTCAATGCCACAAGCTAAATAGATTGCTGCAGTCTCTCTTGTAGCCTTAGCTAGTTGTTGAGGATCATATGGCAATGTAATCTAAAATCATAAATGTATTAATAGTTCAAAATTAAGTGAAACAAGAAAAGTCAACTTACAGAATAAGCAAAAATAAAGCAAAGGTTGAATCTTAGTCCTGAAGTTACTCCAAAACCAAGAAGAATAAATGAAAGGTTGAGTGTATCCCTGTCTTAGAATGCAACACGTTATATTAGCTCTTTTGCAAAGTCATCCATCAGTACTAATCAAATTAAATTCCCAAAGATTCAACCTCATAATAGTCAGGTAATTAATCCATGTTGGAGTTTACCATTTTTCATGATAAGAAACGCAAGTAAACTAAGTCTAAACTTAAAAAGTTTTGGCAACAGATTCTGTATAATATTTAGGCAGCTTCTTAAAACTGAAATGCTTTTTAGTACATAAAAGGACTGGGATTTGACTAACTTCAAATTAGTTGGTAATCCACATAAGTAGCAACTGTCTCCATCATGACAATTTAATTAATATAGCTTGACTACTTTCTTACTCTCCAATAGGCTACCTCAAATCAGAACCCTTTTTTAAACAACCTTGTACATTGCTTAAGTTTCTTATCTTCACTTGA
>JANPWT010000002.1:38165964-38176617 GCA_024678245.1 Erythroxylum densum | reverse complement strand
ACAACGCCTATGAGAGTTAGAAATGTGGTAGTTCCTGAAGATTTCTTGAGCTAAGAGAATATTGTCCCCTATGCGACGATGCTTGATAAAAGCACTCTGGTTAGGACTAACAATGAGAGGGAGGACCTGTCGAAGCCTATTAGCCAAAATTTTAGCTATGACCTTGTAAAGCATATTACAACAGGAAATAGGTCGAAAGTCTTGGACAGTGGAAGGGTGAGCTGATTTAGGGATAAGGGAAATGAATGTGGAGTTAAGTTCCTTGAGGAGTTTACCATGAATAAAAAAGTTCTGAATAGCACCTATAACCTCATCCCCAATAATAGGCCAAGCCTTATTAAAGAAGTGCCCATTAAAGCCATCCGGACCAGGAGCCTTATGAGGATTAAGGGAATGGAAAGCCTCTCGGATCTCTTGAGGAGAAACTTCGGCAATAAGAGCTAGGGAAGGTGTATCTGCAAGGGGTTGTGGGAAGAGATGAGCAACAAACTCTTTGGAGGAGTGAAGAGTCTTCTCAGTCCCAATCGAGTTTTTAAAGTAAGCTAGGAATTGAGCTTGAATATCGCTAAAATCCTCAACCCTACGGCCATTCCCCACCTCCAAAGAAAAGATAGAATTACGATTTCGGTGGGCAAGAAGAGAATTGTGAAAGAATTTAGTATTGCGATCACCTGCCTTAAGCCAATTAATTCTAGAGGATTGTTTGTAAAACGATTCCTGATCCTCCAAGGATCTATAGAGATTTCGAATGGCCTCGGTCTCCCTAGCCAACAGGGGAGAGGAAGAAGGAGACTCCTTAAGAAGGTCCTGGATGTGGTTCAAGGTATTTTGACAATTTGCAACTCTAGAATTAATATCCCCTATTTGACCAGAATTCATAAGTTTCAGCGCCTGCTTGACTCTCTTAAGCTTAGTGACAATCCAGAATAAAGGAGTACCTATAACAGGGGAGGCCCAAGCTTCCGCAACAACCTGCTGAAAATTGAGCTGGTCGGCTAAGAAATTAAGGAATCGAAAGGGGGGAGCACGGTGGAACTGATGTCCTATCGATTGAACCACTAAAGGACAATGATCTGAAATGAGAGGGTTATGGATGACACAATTAGAGGAAGGGAACCTATGGCACCAGGAGTAGTTAATAAGAGTCCGGTCAAGCTTCCGAGCTGTGAAGGATTGTCCTAGTTGTTTATTGGACCATGTAAACCGGGGACCACTAGAATTTAATTCAAAAAGGCTATTGCCTCCTACAAACTCCCTAAAGTCAATCTTCAGAATCATGAGGATGGAGGATTGCATTGAAGTCCCCTGCAAGCATCCACGGATGAGAACCAACTGACTGAGAAAGAGTGGAAAGGTCACTCCAAAGGTGCTGTCTACGAGTAGGGTTATTAGCTCCATAGACACAAGAGAGAAAAAAGGGGTCAGAGCCTTGTCTAGGTTGAAGTTCCACCTGAATAAACTGATCCGAGACATGATGAATAGAACACAAAAGATTTTCAGGGTTCCAGGCTATCAAGATTCTAGCATTAGGAGAATGAGCAAGGTTACTAAAGCTGTCCCATTTGGGAAATAAGGAAGAGCAAACACTATTCAAAAAATCAGAAGATCTAATTCTAGTCTCTACCAGACAGACAAAAGAAGCTAGGGACTGTTTAAGCCATGCCCGAATGGCAAGCTGTTTATTGGGGTGGTTGAGGCCCCAAACATTCCAAAACACTAACTCCATACCACAGAAACCAGCTATGCCACAACCTAACTACTTCAGCTTCTTCCTAGCTTTCCTAGTCCTTCTAGTAGAACATTCCTCTTCTGCCCCACCCACAGCCCCAGGACTAGCAAGTCTCAATTCAGAAGAAGGAGACGAAGGAATACCTGTCTGGGCTGCCAGGGCCGAAGGCTCCGCACTGTCTCCACTGATGTCCATTTGGTCCTCTGCCTGTGGTGAAGGATCCCCACTGTCTCCTCTAGTATCTTCAATTGAATGGGAAGTCGGAGCACACTCTGTAGAATTACTAACCTCGCCCTGCACAGTAGCTGGCATGGCCTCAACACTGGCCTGAGGGAGTGGATCTACGACCACTTCCTTCTGGAGCTCCAGAGAAGGAGCTGAAACTGGGTCAGGTTCCTGACCGTGCTCCAATTCGGAATGGAGTCCTGTAATAAACGTCCGTCCAGTAGGCACCCAAACCTTGCGCTGCTCACAAGCCGGAGGTTGCCATTCATACTCTACTGAGACTTCCCGAAAGGAAAGCTGCCCTTCCTCTCCGTACGTAGCCAATTGAAATGTAGATGGCCATTGCTTTTGCAGCTCCATTTCCACGCAGAGTCGGGCGTAGCTAATCCTGGACATACGAGCTGTCGGAGTATCCATGAGCAAGGGAAGGCCCACCGCACTCGCTATCCGTCCCAGACCTTCAGTGTTCCAGTATTCAATGGGAACATTGTAAAATCGAGCCCACACCGGTGCCTTGGTGATATCTGCCAGTTCACCTCCAGATAAACTCCATTGTCGAAGAAACAGGGGCTTCCCCTGGATATGCCAAGGACCGCGCTCAACCACTGACTTCATACCTTGCTCAGACGAGAACCGGAATAGGAAGTTGTTGGAGCTCGTAATCAAAATCTCTAGTAACCCAAATTCAGCCTATGCTTTCGCCAGGGCACACTGCACCACTGGATAGGCCGGACGTTTGCCCAAAAAGAAGCCTATCAGTGTTATGCGAAACTTGGACGCGCCTCTCTGCGCGAGCTCCCTCGGTGGAATAACAAACACCTGGTTCTCCTTGACCTCTGAAGGAAAGAAGGAAAGCTCCTGTAGCTCTGAGGAGGCCCCAGAACCTGCGTCAACGACAACCTTCCAGGATCGAGGCGGATCTGGGGAATGAGGGTTCTGGGCAGGAGGAAGGGATGGAGGTTGGGTATCTTTGGAAGGAGAACTCGAAAGCGAAGGGAAATGGAGGGAATCTGGTGAATGGTCGGTTGCTATAATATTAGGGTTAGAGTTTTCAGAAGAGGGGAGGAGGCGAATTAGGGATTGTTGGAGGAGGCTTTTCGGAAGAGAAGGAGAGGGAAGAACAGGGGACAAAGGGGGGCGAGGGGGCAGGGAAGAGGAAGAAGAAGCCATGGAAGAAAAGAGACTGCAGATCTCCGCCGATAGGGAAGCAAGCTCGCCTGAATCTCGCCATCGCTCACATACTTCTTATTATATGTACGCTAGATTTTAGATAATAAGATACTTTGAGAAAATATTTGTACTTCTCATATATAGGTGTAATGAATAGTTTGTAACAAGTGCTTAACAAAGCAAGTATCTTACAATTGGTGAAGAAAAATATTAAAAGTGATCAAAACCTGACATCTAAACGAAAAGTACTCATTTTGTTAACAACATTATGTTTAAAAAGGGAAAGGATGGGAGCTTGTTGAATCTAATAGGATTAAACATTTGGTGTTGGTTGTCTAACCAAAATTAGTCGTTTAGGTTGATTTATTCTTCCAAATTTGATGTTTTCCAAAAAGACAACTAAAGTCATTAGATGATTTAAAACCTTAATTAGCTATAATTAGATTATATAAGTAAGTTCTTAATGGGAAATCAGGTAGGATCCAGTCCCATGCATAGTAGAACATAACTATACTTTTCCTTATAATTTTTTTAAAGCTAAATTCACTTTAAAATTATACACTATGTTTACATATAAAATAGAATAAAACATGAATCATATTTTATTCCTTATTATGATGTTTGATTATTTTCTTATTGTTTCTCTTGAACATTCTTGAAATTAGTTTATCTCAACCACCATAACCATACATATGTTCAATTTCTAATAGTATCTACAAAACATGTTAGGAAAACTCTACAACTATTGTAGAGAGTGTTAAGCAAAAAAAAAAAAACTAGCTCCCTTTGAACCTGAGTCTATTTATAATAAGTTTTAGACCTCTTAGTAATTTAATTAAAATATAATTTTAATTTTAATTAAACTTTAATAAGAATTACAATTAATTCTAATTAAATATTAATTAGGCCCATATAAAATCTAATATCTCATATTGAATTTTATTTATTAGATATCTTATATTTAATCATAAAGTTTTTCAAACTTTACAATCAAATCCAACTTAATTAAAAAATATCTTTTCTCTTTTTAACCCTTTCTCTATTTGTAATCTATTAAGTTCCTAAATATGTTGACAACAAATATAATTTATAAACCTTAATCATATTCAGGGTTAGATAAATTAAATCACTATAATTATTTTTAATTCTCTAATTAAACAATTTATATACATTGATTAAGATTGATGTCTATCAACTTATCATGGCTGCCTAAATATTTAGAAATATCAAATTGGCTTTAACTAACCTTTTCGTGCATGACTTTTACATATAATTTAATCTTTTTGTCACACATTATTTATATTAGATCTAGACCATGAAATTAATGTCCACTATATTTTAATCTCATTATTTTAGTTCTCTATCATTAGTAATTGATTCTATATATGACATTTGTAAACTACTTTATAAAGTGTTACCTCACCTTGATCGAGATTTTTTTTAATTAATACTAATCAAGAATTATGAAATATCTCTGATTACTTTAGGGTGATGAATTTTATATTAAACACTTAGTTACCTCTATACAATTTATGTTATATCTAATGACTACCAATTGAGCTACTTTTTACTAAAATAAGTCATATGTAGTATCAAAATATAACAATTCTTATATGGGATAATTAAGTGATTTTAAGTCAAAGCATCAATTATATAATCATCGGAATGAGATTTTTTATATACATACAACTAATGTTTCAAATTCAATTTCTATATGGAGTCAATTCAGTAAATTTATTCTCTAATAAACATGCACACATTTATTTAAGTATTTTTATACTTTATTAAATAAGATCAACTACTTTATTCATAAAGAAGAAACATAATGTGTATTTGTCTTTTTACGCTTAGTCTTAAATCTTAATAGAACAATAATTAGGAATAATTTAAGAAAAATACAGTAAATGTAATATAAATCTCATCATTATAATTTAATTATAATTTTATTTAAATATACATATGAATATATATGAGATAAAGAATACCTTTAAGAAATTACGTGAATAAACTACAACTAACCTATTGATTGTATTGTAAGACATAAACCAATACCACCACTTTCTTGTTATTAACAAAAATATTAGCATACATTAAAAGTATTGAATAGTTCCCTTTCTTCTTTATTTCCCTTTTAGCTTCTATCTCCATGGTAAACTTTCTCTCCCACCTGAGTTTCCACGTAAGAGAAAAATCCAACCTTTTTACTAGTTTGATTCGTGACAGTGATCTTATATGCTAGATGACTACTTATTAACATTCCATTATTGCATAGGACAAGCCATGGCCTTTGGTTGCGGTGCCCATGTTGGTTTACAGTGACAGTCTGAATGTGTCTATGGGCAGAGTGAAATCTAACTTGGTCACTTGATATTTAGGAAATCCTTAGTGACATTTGGAGTCTTGTCGGTGAAAAAAGAGGGAAACAGCCACCATTTCTCAGCTTTTGATCTTCGGAGGTGGTCGTCCCACTCCAATTGATGGTAGGACCTGTTCATTGAAGTTTTTCCCTACTAAGAATACTTTATTTATCGTTGTTGGGATTAGGTATGACCTTTGCTGACAATACATTAGGGAAGAAATTTGATGTTTGCTTCTTGATTAGAGAGACAATGTTTGAGCCTTTATTTTCTAGAGAAAAGTTGAACGCTCACTGGACAACTCCATTGTTACGGATTAACAAATACCAGTGCGCATCCCATAAAACCGGCCCTTCGCACTCTCAGATTTCGCTGCCCATGGGAGTCAGGGTTCTGCATTAATTCCAGAAGAATAATTAAGCAATTTTTGGTCCTTTGCTTCAAGAAAATTGTGTAATCAGATTGACTAAAAGCCGAAATCAATTTATTTCATTCTCTCGAGTGACTATTGGGGCATTTTATTGAGAGGACGCTATGGGACCCAAATATTCAACAACTCTGCACTAGAAATATTTTTTTGCATTCTTTAAACAACATGGGGGAGCACCGAGAAAGATCTAACAACTTGAATTTGGTATTGTTAATGAAATGGAAGATGATGAAAATTATAGGAAAACTAATGGGCAAGGAATTGTTTCTATCTGTTTGGTCCGCCTTGATACTTCTGTTTCCTGAACACACTAATGCAGCTGACAAGATTATTCCTGGGCAGTCCATTAATGACAGCCAGACCATGGTATCAGAAGGTGGTAAATTCGAACTAGGATTCTTTAGTCGTGGAGATCCGAGTGTTCGATATTTAGGAATATGGTATAAAAGTATACCAATTCAAACAGTTGTCTGGGTGGCAAATAGGGATAGCCCACTTGTGAATTCTTCTGGAACGTTAACGTTCACGGTTGATGGGAATGTTGTCCTCCTCAACCAAACAAAAGACTTATTGTGGTCTTCAAGTTCTTCGCATGCTGTAAGAAGCCCAGTTGCACAGCTTTTAGACACTGGAAACTTCATTCTGAGAGATGATAGTGATAACAACAAAAAAAACTTCTTATGGCAAAGTTTTGATTATCCATTTGATACACTGCTAGCTGGCATGAAACTGGGTTGGAGTAAGAAATCTGATCTGAATTGGCACCTGACATCTTGGAAAAGCTCTAATGATCCCTCTTCAGGAGACTACACATACAGTGTGGATCCTGGCGGGCTTCCCCAACTCGTTCTTCGGAAGGGATCTACAGAGCAGTTTCGCAGTGGACCATGGTATGGGAATCAGTTTAGTGGTATGCCAGCTCTCATGACAAACCCAGTTTTTCAACCCACATTTGTCTCCAGTGGTGATAATGTGTACTATTCCTACAATATCATGAACAACCTCACGTCAAGGTTTGTCTTGAGTCCGTCTGGCTTGGTCCAGCATTTCTCATGGAATGATAGACTCTCAAGTTGGAACCTCCTGTTCACTGTCCAACAAGACCGTTGTGACACTTACGGGTTATGTGGTGATTATGGCGTCTGTGATATAAATAATCCCACCATTTGTTCTTGTATGAAGGGCTTTCAACCTAGATCACCACGAGACTGGGAAGTGATGGATTGGTCAGGTGGATGCACTCCAGTGGATCCACAAATTTGTGGCAATAAAGAGGGATTTATGAAAATAGCCGGATTGAAACTGCCAGACGCTTCAGAATTTCGAGTGAACGTAAGCATCAGCCCTGATGATTGCAAGGCAGAATGCTTAAAGAACTGTACTTGTGTGGCTTATGCCAAACCTGACATTGAAGATACTGGCAATAGCTGCGTGACTTGGTCCAGAGGTTTGATTGACGTTAGACAGGTAGCCCAATTTGGGCAAGACCTTTATGTAAGAGTGGCAGCTTCGGAACTAGGTAAGAATCTTTCTACTACTTTTCTTCAGATCTCTTAATTTCAGGACAAACTAGTGCTAGCAGATGACCTCCACTGGTCATTGTAGACAAAAGATTTTCACTGTTTTCTAATGGCCAGTGTCAATTATAAGAGATTTGATCAACAATTCTGTTGGCCTAAGAACCAGTTCAAATATCTCTACTCTTGCTAGGGTGGATACCTGATCTTGCGTTTAGATAATCAACTGCACAATTATGACCAATGTCAGTACCTTGTGTAATTGGTCAATGATATAGATTAATATCCTTCATCTGTGGTTGTCAGAGGCCGACGCTGCTGTTCATATTAAACAAAAGAATGTGGCAATCGTCGTGTCCATATCATTGACTTCGGCACTTATTATCTTGATTTTAATTGGCTCGTTTGTGGCCTGGACTAATAGAAGAACAATAGGTGAGATTCTTCAGTTTTTTAATTCTCATATTAATAGTATTTTGGGGTTTCTTTTTCACTAAATCCGACGTTGTTCACGTTGATAGAAAATCAACCATATAATGAAGTCAATATCAACAGAATTGAGAGTCAGAGGGAGGATCTTGAACTCCCTGTGTACGAGTTTACCACCATCCAACTTGCTACAAACAATTTTTCTGCTGCTAACAAGATCGGCGAAGGTGGATTTGGCCCAGTATACAAGGTAAGAGTTGTTTCTGTCATGATATTGTACTGTTTAACGGTCTTGAGCTTTTATACCCTTCCGAACATGGACATTATAGTAAAAAATATAAAAACAAAGGAACTGATTAGAGCATAAAAAATTATCTTCTGTTTCATGATAGATTTATGCAGTTTCCAAACGTTGGAAAAAATTAAAAAAAACGTGCAGGGAGAGTTGCAATGTGGACAAGAAGTAGCAGTAAAAAGACTGAGAGAGAACTCCGGGCAAGGCCTTCGAGAGTTCAAGAATGAAGTCATTTTGATTTCCAAACTCCAACACCGGAATCTTGTAAAGCTTCTAGGTTGTTGTATCCATGGAGAAGACAGGATGTTAATCTATGAGTATATGCCAAAAGGCAGCTTGGACTCCTTCATATTTGGTTCGTATCTCCACCTTACGTAAAAGCATTGCCCTCTTTATCATCGGCTCTAGAAATAGTCCTTCATGCTCCATAACACAAACTGGATCATTTGCCCTCTCCAAATCTCCAGTTAAAATGCAACGAGCTAATATTTTATGCAGATGAGACGATGCGACCATTACTCAAGTGGAAAAAGAGGGTAGATATCATTGTGGGAATAGCACGAGGAGTTCTTTATCTTCATAGAGATTCAAGATTGAGAATAATCCACAGGGACCTGAAAGCTGGTAATGTTCTACTAGACGGTGAGTTGAATCCAAAAATTTCAGATTTTGGAATGGCAAAGCTGTTTGGTGGAGATCAGGTAGAAGGCAATACAAAGAGGATAGTCGGAACATAGTAAGAAGCAACACAAAGATTTGGATTATTGTCATTTCTCATATCAGATAACTTTGTTACTGAGCTTGCATTGCTTTTTTGAGGGATGCAGTGGTTACATGCCTCCAGAGTATGCCATAGATGGACATTTCTCCTTAAAATCTGACGTCTTCAGCTTCGGTGTCATACTATTGGAGACGGTGAGTGGCAAGAGGAACCGGGGATTTTTCCATTTAGACCACAAACTTAACCTTTTGGGCCATGTAAGTGCAGAGAATGAAATATTTCTTCAGTATAGAGAATATTGATCATCAGCATGCATGAAGTAGAAGAATTAAAATTTATTATCTGAGATGAACTTTTACAGGCATGGAAGCTGTGGAACGAAGGAAAGGCCCTGGAATTGGTAGATCAGTTGTTAGAGTGCGAGTTTTCTGATACTGAAGCAATGAGATGTATCCAAGTAGGACTGTTGTGTGTCCAACAGCGTCCAGAAGACAGACCAACAATGGCTTCGGTCCTCCTAATGTTGGATGCTGAGGATACGTTTTTGCCTGACCCTCGGCGACCTGGATTCTGTGCTGAAAGATGTCTTTCAGAGACAGAATCAAGTTCTCTCGGAAAGTTGATATCCAATGAATTGACTGTGACATTGTCAGAGGGTCGCTAGGATATGCTTTTTCACCTCTCAAACCTAGTTTAATATTAAAAGAATCGCGAAAGGAAACTAGCAATGATTCTCACTTTCTTCTGATTTCTCGTTGGGATTATGATTACGTTAATCTTATATCTTTCCACGTTATTTCTTTTTTTCAATATGTTGAATATATAATTTTGATAATAATAAAATATCAAAATAGTAATAATTTGTTAGAGGAAGTGAAAAGCATTCTCGTCTATCAATCCGTAACTAGTTGTTCCACATGATTCTCCTTCTATGTTAGTAGAACTAGGAAAGATTCACGCCTGCATTAGTATTTCATTCTATTCCTCCTAATCTTCACTTTGCATGTTAAGTAGTAGAACATCATTTAACTTTTAACATTATTTTCTAAGTGGAGCCCAAGGCTGGAGATGGGAGGTTATAAAAAGAAGGATTTACAAGGAGGCTCCTTTCGACTGGTGAGTGTTCTCTAACTTCCTCCCCTGAAATTCAATTATCAAAGAAAGTTAAAATGTGATGAAAATTTAAAGTTGGTACTTAAAAGCTATTTGAGAGAGGGCAAAAAATAAATATGTTGCTTGAAAGTTGTTTCATGCTTTGAGATCTTTGATTAAAGATAATTGCTTGGAAGTTAAAATATATTGTATTGAGACAAGTTAGAAGCCTAAAATAAAACAATTATGAACAACCACAAGAAGTAATATATTTGATTAAGTAAAAGAAAAAGATATATTTGGAAACTAAATTATAGAACTATTTGAGTGGCTAAGCTAGTCAAGACTATTTGAGTGGCTAAGCTAGTCGAGAGCAATCGATGCACCGACGGGCTCGCTAACTTTGCTGTAAATTTTGAGTTAGGAGTCACTACTTTTGTATATGCACCTTCAGGTGCGCCTTAATCCTCCTAGAGGATATAATCGGGATTAGCCTCTCGCGATTAATCATGTAATTTGTAGCGTTCTTTCCTTTCAATAAAAAAATACTCAAGGCTAAGATGTCTGAACTACTATTCTGTCTAAGAACCATGACTTAGTCAACGTCGTATCTGTTAGAGTAGTGCCCTAAAGGCAATCCCCTTTAGCGCATTTTGTTCATAGTCATGTACAGACTTTATGAATAAAT
>JANPWT010000002.1:38128239-38152095 GCA_024678245.1 Erythroxylum densum | reverse complement strand
TCGGGCAGGCGGGAGAAGCCTTTTCGTGAGTCAATGTGCACTTGACTATTCGTGAGGGACACCGCAAACCCACATAAGAATGCATGATTCGTGTTCTTGAAATCTTGTTTGCCAAACTGGCACTTGCTCATAAACTTGCTTGTAATCTTACTTGTAATCTTGCTTGAAATCTTGCTTGTCGTGTATTCATAAAACCGGATTTCATGCATAAGTATTCTTAAAAGGATAAAAATCCCTTTTGGAAATCATTTTCATAATTCATGAATGCAATTCACATAACAACAGATAATCATTCATCAGGGTATGCAATGCAGTCGTGATGATGCAATTGAAATGCATAAAGTCTTTCTTGATTTAAACTAAACAATGAGTACTTATATACTTTATTATAAACATGAACCCACCTGAATTCCTTGCTTGTTCTTGCCTAGGAATGAGTTTCCTCTTGATCCACTTGCTCCTCTAGCCTCTCTTGATTTCCTAAAATAAGAACCAAAATCCCCATTCAATAACTCATGCTGCAACAATAATCCTAATCTTGACTTCCCTCCAAAAATTCCATATTCTTAGAAACCAATTCATAAATTCATTTATCCCTAAACTTGTAGCCTTACTTCTCTTGTTTACAACGCTTCAAACATCATCTCAATCGGGCCTTTGTACTAAAAGATATGCATAAAACACTAAAAACATCTCTGCTAGAAAAACTGGCCGTTCGTCGCGACCTGTGACTGCTCGTCACGACGTGCGGCTTGGCACGTCGCGGCGTGCGGTCTGGTTTGCGTCGCGTCGTGCGGCCTGACTTGCTCGTCGTGACGTGCGGCCTGGCACGTCGCGGCGTGCGAAGCCAATGCGCGTCGTGACGTGCGGCTTGAAGCTCGTCGCGACGCGCGGGCGGGAGTTCATCTCCGAAACCCAGATTTTGACAGATTCAACCTTAAATCCTTCCCTTTTTCAACTACAACACATCTAACCCATGAATCATGTCTTATACTTCTATTCTACACTGATTCTAACACCAAAAACATCAACAACTCAAAAACCCATGAATTTCTACCAAAGTTCACCATAAACCCTAAACCAACGATTTCTACTCAATCCACCCAAATCTAAGGTTCAATCCAACTCAAACAAAGATAGATGAGAGTAACTTACCTGAAGAATGCTTCTACACTGTCGGAAAACGTCGAAACCAAGTTTTCCCCTTTCTCCTTCTTCTTCCTCCTTCTTCGACGATGCTCCCTTCTTCTTCTTTCTATTTCTTTTCTTTTTCCTTTCTTCTAATTCCTTAAACCTACAAGAGAGTACAAAGTCTATAATGCCCCTCTTGGTTAAGCCTAAAATCTCCCAACTTAAGTGTCTTGACTATTTTACCCTTAAGCACTTTTGTCCCTTTATTTTCACTTATTCCATGCTAATTCTCACTTCAATCCTAATTTTCCATGAATATTATCAATAAAATCACATTAAACCATAAATCATAAATCAAAATAAATTCATACTTAATAACTTCAAGAAAACAAGAATTTGGGGTCCAACAGTTTTAGGCTACTAGGGAGAAGGGCTCCATTTTTAAGGTGCCATAGAGGAATAGGGGAGAACTATTGGTGGTAGTGTTGTTTATCTTGATCTAGGTTTATTAATATTTTACACTACCTTATGTCTTTTGGTTGATAAGAGATTTCCTTTAGAAAGTCTCTAGTGGTGTACATAACATTTCTATTTGTATAAAAGTTACTGATTTACCAAAAAAAGAAAATTACATATTTTTCCAAATCCAACTTATTGTTCCTTTTTCTTTTTCTTTCTTGATACAAACTTAACATATGATTGATATGTACAATTGCGAATCAGCCCTAAGAATTAGTTATATCTAGATAAGTAATATTTACACTTGTAGGTTCTGCTAAGTTAAATACACTTGTTTAAATGTAATTAGTTTTTAAGCTTCCACATTCTGAACTCGGCCAATTATGTTGGCAATACATTGAAAGCATAAAACTTGTATGCTTCTTCAAGCTCTTATGAAGGAAAGCACAAGGCATACAGAACACTATTAGAAACAGTGTACAGTAATGCTCTGGTAAGTTGGATCATGTTTATATCTAAGACTAGTGTAACGCTCAATTGGTTTAGTTGTAAGAAATGGTAGTGATATGATGAAACCAATTAACCTCGGAAACAAAGACATCATATTTCTATGTATGGTGTTAGCTAGTTTTGATATTTGCTTATACTTTTCTTCAGTTTTTTGGTGCCTGGTTCAGTCCTAATAGGATTGAGAATTTCACACATTGCATTGATATACCAAAAAGTCACAAAAGTAAAAGTACTATACTTTTGTTATTTAAACAATCAGTATCATCATATATTTTTGGTTTTGGTCTCAAGTTCCTCTTACCTTTTTTTTCCTTGTTACAGTAGAGTTGGGTGCAAGCACCAATGGTTACATTCTCATAAATGCTCACGATGGCTTGAATCAGATGATACTTAGGGTCTGCATCCTGTCTTTTCGTTTTCTTTTATGGTTGGATTGTCTAGTATCTTACTTGTTTTAGGATGGAAATTGTTCATCTCCTACGACCTGATGTGAGAACCTTTTAGCTCGTAGATTTGTGACTTGGTGGCTGTAGCTAAAATTATGAATGCAACTCTGGCCCTCCCTTCTCTTGACCATGCTTTTTATCTACGTAGCACGGACACAAAAAAATGGAGAGATGTCTGTATGTCGGACACGTGTCTGTTTTGGACACCCACCTAATAAAGGGTGGAAACGTGTCCATACGTGTCGAAATTAAAAAATAATTTTTGTCAACTCGGAGATGGCTCAGACACGTCTGGAGACCGCTTGAACACGACTTAATGGAATATTTGCTCCATGTTTTTTGAGAGGGGATTATAAAGTACCAAATATGTATGAACTATCAAAAAGTTGGAAGTCTTGAAACACATCAATCAATAGATATCATATTATGAATTCTGAATTTTTTTCTTAATTCCAAATTTTAATATATATATATATATACACACATATATGTCGTGTTTGTGTCCACCAAATTTTAGAAGTTGGTGTGCCCTCATGTCTGTGTCCATGTCGTGTCGCATGTCTATGTCCATATCCATGCTTCTTAGCTTCCTATTGGGCTAATAGGAAGTTTGTATATTATATGCTCCTTATTCTGCTATTGATTAACTAGAGCCTTCCCCTCCTAGGAAAAAAAAGGGTCCCCAGAGTGATGCTTCCCAAACTTGTTCCTTCTGTCAGATGATGAATTTTGTTTTTTATATAAAAACTTTTTCTATTAAATTATATAAAAACAATTGTATAACGAGAGATAGGACCAATCAGTCACTTACGATAAGGATACCATATCAACTTCAAAAATCAATTATCCATGCTAGATAAAAATGAGCACAAATACTGAGATATATTGGACAGTACTATCTATAAAGAAACATAATACTAGGGTAAAGGCCATTAAATACACTTACAATAGTAGTTGTACAAATTTGGAGATGAAGTTCTCCATCTAATATGAGAAGCCTACTTACCCTAACAAGAATTCCAAACGTTCTTTTTCACAGCGGACAACAATCAGATGTTGAATCAAAACGAAATTTTGGTTGAACCAGAATAAGATTTCTTTGTTTACATTCTTAAATCTTTCATATAGCTGAGACCCTAAATTGTTTACATTTCTTTGTTACATATACCATCATTTGCTAGAAAGTTGAATTATAAAGCTATTAGGACTCCCCTTAATGTTAGTGATAAATTGTCTGTTGGTAATGGAGTTAAGAAGGATGTGTTTCTAAAATGAGATATAGTTAGATTTCATTATCCAGTTCACCAAGGAAGAACCAAGCATATTGAGATATAGTTACCTTTCTATTAGAGAATGTGTTTCTAAATGAGAAATAAAATTGAGTTAGACATTGGAGAGCATCCAATAGATAGATTAACAAAAGTTTTGCTAGAGAAAGCTACAATAGTTTTACATAATGGTTTCAGTTTCTCTTGCTTGAATTGTTAAGAAAATGCTCAGTATAACATGCTGATATGCGCAATTGTTAAGAAAATGCTCTGTTATCATGAGGTTTCACCATGTACTGCCTCTTACAATTTGTACTTCTCGTGATAAGTATTGAAAGGGAATTAATGATCTAGAGGTTTATATTGAAAGCATCATTCGAAATAGAAGGCAGGGCAGAAGAGAAACAATGGAAGCAAGCACATGGATAACAGACCATATACAGAAATGCAGGCAGAAGATAAATAGAGCATATCATCTGACCATTCCATTGCATGGCTTACCTGATATGCTATCGTTCTCAAATGTTCTTGTAGTTATCTCTTGATCCACCTGAAAAGAGAAATAAACAAGCATCAGTCATTTCCTACCCATGAGGACAGTCGATAGAAATATCAGACACAATCCACTCCAGAAGCACAGCAATTATCATAGTATAATGGGAAGAGAAAAATCCAAATTTGTAAAACAAAAAGAAATCCAGCATTGTCGAAATGAAAAGCCACTAGTGATAAAGATTAAGAAAGAGCAAGGGGAATATGTGAATCTGCAAAACCACGTAAAGTACAGTAGTGAAGAGATGAACTATGACACGTTATTTCAGATCTGAATCTCGCAATCTGAAACCAACGGCACTAAATTGGCATTCAAATTTTGGTAAAGAAAACATATAAAAGTCTTCGATTAAACGAAACCAAAGATTCACCAAACAGAGACAAAAAATTAAAACAACAACAGTCAAACACTTCTTCGGGTCTGAATCTCCCGATCCACAAACAAGAAGAAGAACCAAAATATATGAAGAAGACCACAAGACAGTAACCCAGATCCAGATCCACAAGACAACGACAACAAAAGAATAACGACAGATCCAGACGCACAAGAAGACGACAACAAAATTATAAACGGAAGAGAGAAGAGAGGAGACCGATCCCAAAAGGCAACCACAGAAGAAAGACCAGTGCGATTTGGGAGAAACACAAAACTTACCTCAGCCGCCACGAACCACAGACCGGAGAAAGACCAGTGCGTTGGGAGAAAGAGACGGTAGCGATTTGGGAAAAACGAAAGATAGTAGAGAAAACGGGATAGATTTCGATGTTGTAACGGGGTAACGTGGTAATTGTATTTTCAGATGAGTTTCCGTCGCAGGACGGTAAAAAATTATACCATAATCTGTACAGGTACACAAAATCACCATTTCTATATTCCTGAGACGGAGATAAAATTTGTCGAGACATCAAGCAAACACTTTAGAGATGAATTTTTTGTGTCTACGTCCATTGTCCCCACCTATAAGGACAGTAATCAAATACTGTGTAACTTTTATATCAATTACACAATTAGATCAACAAAATCTATTTTAGTTTTATGAAAAAAACTATACCAAAAATAAAAATAGACTTATCACTCTCGATATACAAGTGCACACCTAAATGGTCCTCTCCAGTGTATTTTTCGTACATAATTTAATAATAAATTTGTAAAATCTTTGCAATAGATATAGTTATCAATGAGCGGCCTATGTCGTAATTACTTACAAATTATACAAAAATATTTATATAAAATAAAAAACATAAAATATGAACTAATAAATATTTATTAAATTGATGATGTTGCCATAATTATTCCTTGCAAATACGAAATTTTAATTTTAATTTTATAATTTTATTATAACAGTTAATTATAATGTAAATGTAAAAAAGTTATTATCTAAGTACAATAAATTTATTTCAAATATTATTTTATGTGACAGAAAGTAGATAAACTGACCACAATCATACACTAAAGCCCACAATCGTAGCTTGCACGCTGATAGACGTAAATGACCTTCCAAACTTAACATTTTTAAGGACTTTTTGGATTTTTAAGGAATTGGAAAATCCTATATTTTACCCTAAATGGACCATATTACATAAAGAAAGAGAGTGGGGCCTAGAAGGGGGCTACACAATCCTCCACTTTTGGAAAACTTCAAGAAGAGAGATGGAAGGAGCAGAGAAGTTTTGTTATTTTCTTTATGCTTAGCCAGTTTATTTCATTTTCAATGCTCTATTTTCATATGTCTTAATCTATTCATTCCAATAGTTTAGAGCTTTCTTAGTGTTAATCACGCTTTTACATGTGCTAGAATATTTAGAATGAATGTTTGATGAATTTTTATAGTTGAAACTTATAAATTTTTGTAATGAACCTTTGTGATATATCAATGGATGTTTATTCCTGCAATTTTCTAGTTTCAATCTTGATTGTTTGAGTTTATTTATGTATTTTTACATATATGAATTTATTGGGTATTTGGATGTTTAATGGTTTATATTATGGGTTTTCTTTATTTGTGATGCTTTTGATTAATTGGTACTTAATAGTTAGGATCTACGCATGTTCTTAGGTTTAGGATTAATTAATTTAGTTATGTGTGCTGGAATTTTCACTTTGACACAATTAGTTCGGATTTTGTAATTTGAGTTATAATTAGTTATTTGTTAGCATAAAGAATTTTGATTTCTATTAAATTAATGTTGAAGCTTGGTTTTTACTATTTCGTTTATAATTTCCAGCCTTCGTCTTATTTTAGTAAGTATGAGTTTTGTTTATTTAATGTCTGTTTTGCTTGATATGAACATGTGTAGTTAGACTAATTGGGGGTTTGGAGATATTATAAGGGTGAAGGGATGGAAATTGTGAGAATGAAGTTGAACTTATCTTGGTACTTGTAGGTCTAGGTTAGTTTGGGATTTAGGATAAATGTCATGAGTTAGGAATTGCTTGTAGGCTTGATCACCCTTTACGTAATTTTCTAATTTGAAGGCTAAGGTTGAACGTGTGATATGTAATAATCCATAGTGATTCCCGGAAGTAGCAATAGGTTAGTTGAATTTGTCAGGATACTTAATCAACTAATTTAGGATTCCATACATTTAGGTTACACCTTCCGAGCTTATGAGTAGGTGGCCTAAATTAGTTATTTGTTAGTACCTAATGCATCTTCACTATTGAACTTAAAGAGCTTATTCTAAGTTATAGTGGAGATTGAGGGCATTTTTAGAGCTTATTAGTTTTGCCTATTTTCGAGAAATTAAGGGTTCGAGAGCTTAATCGAGTCCATAGGCTATCACCATGATGAGAGTAACTTTTATTTAGATTCAAGGATCAATGAACATCCAGGAGTCCCAAAGATATCTCCAACCCACTTCTTTACCATTGTTAGTAGACTTTTTTAAATTTGCTTTGTGCTTGTCTTTTTGGTTGCATTCATTGCATATTAGTTGTCTCGTCTTCATCATTTCAGGGTGTTTTATTTTCTTTTGTTACAACATTTGAAATAGCATTTGCTTCCCAGCTCTCTGTGGTTTGGCCCTAGCTCACCATTTAAAGCATAATTTGGTAGTTAGGAATTTATTATTTGGTAGTTAGTGACAGGCTATCATAGAGCATTCTTAGAAAATAGGCAAATTGGTAACAACATATTGACTGTTCCTCAAAGGGTATTTAAGGAGCAATTTCACTCCAAATTGTACTATTAAGGTGGATTTTCATAAAGCTTTTGAAAATATAAGCTAGGATTTCTTACTGAGGTTGCTAGAGGTGTTTGGATTCCCTGGAATTTTTATTGGTTGGAATAAGGGGTGTATCACATTTGCATCCTTTTCTATTTTGGTAAATGGTAGTCCCCTATTGTTTCAAAGGAGCAAGACGACTTAGGAAAGGGACCCCCTTTCTCCACTATCTCTTCATCTTTTCATGGAAGCTCTAAATATGCTTATAAGCATAAAGTTGGGTTGAACTCCAATTTCCGATTCCACTCCAAATATAGGAAAATTTATTTAATAATAAAATTTATTTAACTAACTTATGTTTTAGAGATGATCTTCTATTATTTTGTAGAGTTAGTATGGATTCACTTTAGACATTAATGAGGGCCTTAGAAACTTTCAAGTGTATATCTGGATTGTAAATCAACTTTAACAAAAGTCACTTCTTGATTTATAAGGGAGCTACTTATATGGAGTCACATATTGTTGTAATCACTAGAATACAAAGGAAATTGCCCCTATGTTGTATTTAGGACTCCCAGTCTCAACTAAAAGACTCAATTTTAATGACTACCTCCTACTTATTGAGAAAATACAAAGAAATATCAAGTCTTGGATGAACAAGTTTTTGTCCAATATGGTAAACTTCATCTAATCAAATCAATACTTAGCTCTCTTCACATATACTAGACCTCACATATGTTTCTTTCAAAAAGTCTTATTAAAACCCTTAAATGAATGTTAAAGGATTTCTTATGGAGTCATTTCAATGGTGGGAGGGGAGATGTGAAAATCAAACAGGTTGACATTTGTTTCCTTAAGGAAGAAAGTGGACTAGGTTTTTTTTGTCAAAACTACAAACCTTACATAACTGTTAAAAGATTGTGGTGGATACTTAAGGATAGGGACTCCATTTAGCTTAAATGGTCGCATTCTTACTTTCTTAAAGGAAGTAGAATATGACTCATAAGAAAAAGCTGCTCATTTTTACGCTTTTTGAATCAGTTGTTACAATTGAGAGATATGATACAACCAAGAATTTCTGCAGAATTTGCAATGGAAGAAATTCTTCTATGTGGTTTGAAAATTAGTTTGTGTTTAGACAATTAGTCCACTCCCATAAGACACAAGAGGCTATGTTGAATTATCCCATATATGCTAAGGTCTGTACATTGATTAGTGGAAGATCTTGGTAAGTCCCTTATTGCTTAGGGGATCTACAACCTAATTATTCTCCTAATCCCTTAACTCTTGATAACTACTTCTGGAATGGTAAGTCAGACCACAATTTTTCCAACAAGTCCACCAAAGATTTGTTAAAAGGAAGTAAGCCTACAATTGATTAGCATAAGATATTATGGAGCAAGTGTTTATTACCTAAAACTTCATTTCTCTTATAACTAGCTATCAAAGATAGATTGAATACCACAAACAAATTGAGATACTTAGATTTAGATAGAATTTGCACTTTATGTCTGAAGTAAGAGGAATCTCGTGATCATCTAAACATATAGGAAATAGTGAAAAGAAAATGTTAGTGGTCCATCCAAAGAAATTCATTTTCCCTCATTGTCCAAGAGCTCACTAATCAGACAACACTTCCAAGATCTTCTATATAGATTTACACCATAACTTTGGGGTCCTGCTTGCAAACTATATGGAAAGAAAGGACTCTAAGAGATTTGCAAACAAGGTTACTTCTACAAAGGTTTTAATTTTAAAGGTGACCAATGGAAGTAGGGAATTGATTTCGCTTAAAGACATTGGCAAAAAGTGTAACCGAATCTAATTTCCTACTTGAGAATCTAAATTCTAACTTTTCCCTTAATTTTATGCATTTAGTACTTTGGTAAGGCTTTGCAATGAAGTTGTAAAATTTGGAAAGGTATCCCCTAGTCCTTTATGTATTGTTTTAACACTATCTTATTATTAATGAAATTATTTAATTAAAAAAACAACAAAACAGAGACTCTAAATTGATTAACGAGTAAAAGATAACTGCTATTGATTATACAAAAGCTACAATAATCCATAACTCCCTTATGAAGCAAAGAGCTTAGGTTTATTAGATAAAAAAGGGAGATAAGAATACAATATTCTTTCATAATTCAATAAAGGTAAGGAAAATATCATCAGGATCAACTCACACTAAGTTAGATGATGGAGAAATTACCTCCTAAGAAAGCCTCAACGAAGAAGCCTATAATTTTTTAAAAGTTCTTTAGGCACATCAACCAATAGTAGTTCATTAGTGCACTTGTTGAGCTTTTTTATCAATAACTAATTCAAAGATTAGGAGATAGAATTACTTAAGAGCCCTTTCTTGGTATAGGACATTTAGAGACTAGTATTTGAGCCCTTTCTTAGCATAGGACATTTAGAGACTGTGGTTTGATTTAAATGCCTATAATGCCCTAGGATCTGATGATCATAATGGACAATTTTTTCAAAAAGCTTGGTCTTTAATTAAAGATATGGTTATATGAGCCATTTTGGAATTCTTTTATAAAGGTAAACTCTTAAAAGAGATAAATAGGACCTTTATTTTTGTAATTCCCAAAATTCATAACCTTGGTTCTTTTATAGAGTATAGACCTATAATATACTATAACTTCATTTACAAAATCATCTTTAAACCATTGGTATTGAGATTAAAGAAAGTAATAAACCTCTTGAAAAGTGATAACTAGCGAGATTTTCAAATGGGAAAACCAAGAAAAATTCCTAAAAAAATCTTCAATGAAGGTGGATTCTCACGAAGCTTTTTCTATAATTAGTTGGGACTTTATCCACCAACTCTTTTTGGTATTTAGATTTCCTAGAAAATTCAGTAAGTGGGTGAATACTGTATAACCTCTACATCCTTTTATGTTCTCATTAATGGGGAACCTACTAATCTTTTTAAAGAAGGTATAACCCTAAGAAAATACGAGCTATTGTCCCATTTTTTGTTCATTTTATGAAAGGAGGAATTGATAAGACTAATTAAGCTCAACATCACCTTAGATATAAACTTCTAGTTTCATAATAGATGCAGGAAGCTAGATTTGTTTAGCCTATCTTTTACTAATTATTTAACCTTGTTATATAGGGCACATGGTAGATCAATAACTACATTAATGAACTCTTTACATAACTTCAAAAATCTTTCGGTGCTAGTTATTAATCACAACAAGAGTCATTTAATTATCTTAACCAGTGCTTCTCACTCTGCTAAATGGCTCTCAAGAATATCAAGTCTTCAAATTAGAGACCCCTCCCCCTTTTTCTCTACTTTAGCCTCCTATATGAACCAAAAGACTCCTTTTCAAATAATACCTTCCTCTAGTTGAGAAAATATAAAAATATTGTGGAATTAGTGCAGTAAAGACCTTTCCTATGTAAGTAGACTATAATTAATCAAATAAGTCTTATATTCACTTCATACATAATATGATCTACTTATATTTTCCTTTTTAAAAGCTTGATTAAGTCAATAGAAAGGTTAATGAGAGACTTCATAACGTCTGGTGGATAGAATGGCAAAACTAATGCTTAGATAGAGCAAAGCTTGTAGACCAATTAAAGTGGTTCGGGAACCACACCATTCAACTTATTTAATAAGTTGTTTATGGGAAAAAGGTTATGGAAGATATAGGAGAACAAGGACTTCTTGTAGATTAAGTGGATATATACATACTTTCAAAGAGATAAAAGCCTACGGGAAGTAAAGGAAACATCATCCTTTTCTTGGTTCTTGAAATAATTGGTGAAGCTTAGAGGAATTATAGTTGGAATAACTATATATATGACTAGCAATAGAGAAAGGGCTTTTTTATACTAAGATAATTAGAGCAAAGTTGGTTCTTTAATCCAAACTTAACAGATATCACATATCTAAAACTGATTCTTTTGTAACACTAAAGTAAAGGCTTGGATCAATTGTGACCAAGGGACTGATTTCCCAAGTAAATTGGCTCATATTATACTTAATTACAACCTCAACTTTAAAAGGATAAACGTCTATCTTTGGCTTGGTCACTCTATAGGTCTGTTCATAAACAACTCATATATGAACTTTTTAAGGAATAGAGGTGAGATAAAGCATGAAGCAAGATCGTAAGAGTTAGAGGTGAGAGAAAACGGGATAGGTTTCGATGTTGTAACGGGGTAACGTAGTAATTGTATTTTCAGACGAGTTTCCGTCCCAGGACGGTAAAAAATTGTACCATGGTCTGTACAGGTACACAAAATCACCGTCCCTATATTCCTGAGACGGGAATAAAATTCGTCGAGACATCAAGCACAAGCAAACACCTTGGAGACGGGTTTTTTGTGTCTCCGTCCACTGTCCCCACCTATAAGGACAGTAACTAAACACTGTGTTATTCTCATTTAGGTTTGGTGAAGAAGTTACTAAAGCGCATGCTATAGGAGCATAGAGGTGCCATCAAACGCACCAAAAAATACGCACAGCTAAGCTTCACCACTCTTTCCCAATCTAGAAACCTCTTCCCTGCATTCATGGCTCAAGGTACATGCTTCCGTATTTATGAATTCCTCGTACTTGTTGACTGACTTTCTGGTTTCATTTGGTTTGTTTCCAATGATCATTGAATATGTAAAGTAGGAGAAGATAGGAAAGGGTCAGAGAGCGCTGCTTATGTGGAGGCATTAGATGCGCTTTCTTCTTTGATAACTAAACGCAGTCGTGCTGACAAATCCAACAAAGGCGACCGCTTTGATTTGCTCTTCGACTACATCAAGGTGTTTGTTATTGTTGTTGTTGATAGTTGTGTTTGGTTGAGATGGTTAAAACGGAATATGTTGCTTTTGTTCATGGGGTTTGTAGATGCTGGACTTGGAAGATGCCATTTCAGATATGAAAATCATCCACGTCGCGGGCACCAAAGGCAAGGTACTTTCATATTGTTTACCAGCCCTTCGTTCTTCCATGTGTCTGCTATGACTAAACATATTTTTGTTCTCTGAAAAAGGGCTCCACATGTACTTTCACTGAATCCATTCTGCGTAATTGTGGCTTCCACACTGGGCTTTTTACATCTCCTCACCTCATTGATGTCCGTGAGAGATTTCGTTTGGATGGGTGAGTTTGCTATTCTGTTAAACACATAAACATTATTCCTTTCCTGTTCTCAGAATCAAGCAATCCTTTCTAGCTGTATATGTTCTGTTCATAAGCACTTTTTTAGTATTGGTGTTTTGCTTTGTTTGTTTTACTAACTCTTCTGTAGCAATGAGGACAATGTCCCCCTCCTACTTCATGTTCAACTCTTTCTTCCTTATTTCTCCCGGCATAGTTGTGGCATTTGCTATTGAATTTGTCATTTCTTTTTGCATCTGACTTCATATAGTTCCCCTTCTTGTTGCCTACTACAGTGTTGACATATGTGAAGAGAAATTTCTGGCTTATTTCTGGTGGTGTTATGATAGACTCAAGGTAACATTTAACCTTCTTTACTCCCGCGTCTAATTAAAATTTTCACTTGCTCTATGTTTCTTCTTGTGCTGTCTCCACAAGTGACTTGGAAGAGCAATAAATTGGACATATACTAATGATATGAAACTGTGGCATTATCTTTTTATGCTTTTCATGTGCACGTATAAAGTTGTGTTCTCATTCTGTATTTTCAAAATGTTGCTATTGAAATACTAAAGCGGAAGATAGAGTTCCATTTAATCACTTCATATTGTAATCTTCCTCCCCCTCTCGGTATCCACGGTACCACTTTCTTTTTATTTCATTCTCTGGATGATGAACTCGTCTTACTTTTGTAAATTTTACATATTTTATGGATGCGTAGGACAAAACTACGGAAGACATACCAATGCCTACTTACTTTCGCTTTCTTGCCTTGCTTGCCTTCAAGATATTTGCAGCTGAGCAGGTTCTTACAAGTTATATCTTCAACCATTTCCTTTGTTTTAAAATAAAAGAATTTGAGAGATCTTCACTATGTGCAGGTTGATGTCGCTATTTTGGAGGTTGGTTTAGGTGGGAAGTTTGACGCAACAAATGTGGTATGTGCACTCTTTGTTTCAAGAATAAGTTATCTAATTGGGATGTTACGAATTTTGTTTTGCGGTTTCAGGTTCAAAAACCTATTGTCTGTGGAATAGCATCCCTCGGGTATGACCACATGGAGATACTTGGTTAGTTTTCTGTTTGACAATGATATGAAGTCTTGTTACGGTTACTTGATGGTATTGGTTTCAAAACTTTGGGCAGGTGGGAATTTCATTTTCGATTATGGTTGATGCATAACTTTTGTGCAGGGCTTCACAACAACTCCATGGCTAAGTTGTTTATGGTCAATTTTCTGAGTCTGCACTCAATATTGTCTTCTTCCTGATGTGTATGAAACAATGAGGAACTTCTTGTCTTAAAAGAAAGTGCTTGTTCAAAAATGCATTCAGTAAAAGCTTGTTAATTGGAACGGTCTTGAATAGCATTTCTTTTTATCTTTGAGGATTTGCTGCATGTCTCACTCAATTGAAATGAATGTACATTTGCGGTGTGATTTTATGGGGATCTCTTAAGTAACTTATTATGTGGATTTAATCCTGCTTCACAGCTTTACTTTTGATGCATTTGTTTTCCTTTCTTGGTGGATTCTCTAAATAGGAAATACTCTTGGAGAAATTGCTGGGGAGAAGGCTGGTATTTTTAAGGTGCTATATAGAACTATTTTCCGTTTGACCAAATTGTTCTAAATGGAGTAAAAATACACTGTATCTTCTAAATCAAATGAATCCATTATTGTTTTATCTAACTTCACTTTTTCCAAGCAGCATGCGGTTCCAGCATTTACTGTGCCTCAACTTGATGAAGCTATGCATGTACTTGAAGATAAGGCTTCCAAATTAGAGGTAAGTTCTCTCATACTGTGGAGATGTAATTTGCCTTACAAATTAAAATGCATCCATCAACTCTGTCCCCGAATATTTAGAGCTGACTTGTGGAATAATTTGTTATGTAATCATCCTTACTCATCAACATAAGAAGTCATCTTGCTATTTGGTGTGGTTGGTTAATAACTCACTTTGACACTCAAGCCTTATATCTAATTATGAAGCAATTCTGAGATATAATTTACTTGAATTTTGCCCTCATAAAATGCAAGGGCTTAGATAATATATCAAATTTTGTTATTGTATAAGATCTTAATATATTAAAATTTGCATTTTAAATTATCTAGATATGTATATGTACATATTCTTATTATACCATACATTTCAATTAAAATAATTGAATTCTCCTGTCCTTCTCACATTATTGAATTGTAAGAATAAACTTTATTTAATACTATATATAGAAGAAATCAAGTATAGGCTTTTAGTTAACAAAACATGCTTAATAAGAGACTACAATATGTCATAACAAGAGAGATTAATACTTTTTTTTTGTTTTTTCTGCTTATTGTATTCAAATTACGTAAATATTTAACAAAATAACTTATCAAGTATCATCTTATATGTGTTTTAAATGCTACATGTTCTTTAAAATCTACAGTTTCTTGTATCACTTATTATTAGATGCATATAACATTACATGCTAATTATAATGGTACAAAACTTATTGCCTTCTAACATTTTTGAAATTTTAATAACTTTATGTTATTAATTATCAAATGAGTTTTTGCAGAAAATAGCTTTTTCATCAAATTTATAAGTTCTCTATACTACAAAGTGGCACTTATCAAATTGTGGTGAGCCAAATCTACTTTAGTTTTACACTGTTTGCAATTTCTACACTTCTAGAGTTGATTTCAGTCAGTCAAGCCATTCAATCATTGTTTTGATAATATGAGCAAGTTCCCTACTTGAAGTCAAAACCTCGTCTCATGGTTCCCAAATACATGCAGGTCTTAGAGTCGTAGCCTTCCAACTATTATTTGACAAATCATTCCAACTACAGGTACCACTTAAAGTAGCACCGCCCCTGGATGTTAACTTACTAAATGGTCTAAAACTTGGACTTGAAGGTGAACACCAATTTGTAAATGCTGGTCTTGCTGTTGCACTTTCTTCTACTTGGCTTCAGATAACAGGTCACCTCGAAGTCAATTACTTGGAGCAGAATGTAAGTTTAATATCCAGACGTTCACAATCTTCTCATTTGTCTTGGTGACTATTTTTGTAATGCATTTGTTTGGAACAGAGCTCTCTTCCTGAGCAGTTCATTAAGGGGCTGACAACTTCTAGTTTACAAGGGCGTGCTCAAATTGTTCCTGATCATTATATCAACAATGGAAGTGACGGTGATCTCGTGTTTTACTTGGATGGAGCCCATAGTCCTGAAAGCATGGATATATGTGCGAAGTGGTTTTCTGTTGCCATCGCTGATGACAATCAGCAAAACCAGATGAACCATCTGGTACAAAACAACTCTGGATCCCCAGCTGATTTACAACAGAGAAACCAAATTGGTGGATCTACGAAGAAAATGCAGGTAAGTGTTGAACTTTCAACCTTATATTAGTATCCTGTTTTCACGAATGTATTGAATTGAGATGTCTATGCAGACTTGATAATGAGTATTTGATTAGTAAAAAGTGGAAGATCAGTGTCTCCCGCATTTTGTAAGAAGTTGCAAGAATACTATGATGTGGCCATCTTGGATATCTCTGCAGCCATTAGTCTTTTTAGCAGACTTGTCTTTCTGTTATGTGTGTTCACATGAATCATATTCTGTCTAGTAATTCGTTATGTAGATAAGCTTAATTTTAATACAAATTCTTACACTTATATCAGCAATTTTATCAATGCAATTAATGATTATTATTAGAAGGCATTAATTGTATTATTAGTGTTAAAATATAAATTTTAGTTTTATCAGGAAATTATGTTAAAGTTCCTTTAGAGTTTGTTCAACATGTATATTGGAAATACAATAATAACTCTAATTAAAGTTTTTATTGAATTGGAGTTTCAGTAGAATTTATAAGATTTTTTCATAAAAAAGTTTAATAGTGTAGATATATAATTATTTACATGATACTATATTTAATCTTAGTGTCTACATTTTCCATATGTTTGAAATTTATAAGTATTCTCATTGTAAACTTAATTTTACATTTTCCTTTATGTTTAGATACTATTGTTCAATTGTATGCAAGTGCGGGATCCAGAACTACTTCTTCCTCCTCTGGTCAAAACATGTGCTAGTCATGGTAAGTAATTGAGTTAGAATCGTGTGGATATAACTGTTTTTGTTGTTCATTTTGAAGTAACATGGTTCCAGTAATCTGTTTTACTTTTATCATTAAAAGTGAAATAAACTGCACCGAATAATTTGGCAAGTTAGGATGGTTCCATTAATCTGTTTATCATTAAAAGTGAAATAAACTGCTCCGAACAATTTGGCAAGTTAGGAATTCACTTAGCATTTGACTTTGTTAGGCTATGTCAAGATACTCATCCTCAAATTAAATTTATAGGCGTCTCCTTCACAAAGGCACTCTTTGTACCAAACATATCTGTGTATTACAAGGTTGGTTCTCGTGCTTTACCGCCAAGCAGTTCTCAAGTTGATTTGTCATGGCAGTTCACCCTTCAGAAGTTGTGGGAAAATCTCATCCAGGGTGATAAAGGTATCAGCTAACTCACTATCACTGTTTAATGTTAGAGAAGCTAAAGATTGTGTTGGTTTATGCAAGTGCAGTTGACGTTCTCATCACGACGTGCTAGGTAAAGTTATTTTCTTACCTAGCTTTCTGTGCAGAATCGATAACTATCTGATGAGTCGCCACAAGAAGGCCACTTCCTATATTCGGTCACTTGTAGCTAGTAAAATCTGTTCTGGAATTTTAGATATCTTTAAAGTTAGAAAGGATTTCAAGAATACATGTTATGATACAAATCCTAATATTGAATGAAGAAGCACCACTGAATGGGTGTGGAAGTAATATTTTCAAGTTTTAATATTTGCAGTTATGTTTTTTGGAAAATGATTTCCCAAATGAATAGAGTTTGAAGTTTTACTTTGATTAGCAGGAAATACGGGTGACATGTTTTTTTAAACTTCTTGCTCTTGGTAGGGGATGTCAAGAATGAAAATGCTGCTTGTGAGGATTTTCAAGATGATTTAGGATTGTCTGTTCGAACATGTGAAAATAGTGCAGTCTTTCCTTCTCTGCCATCGGCTATTAAATGGCTTCGGGACAGTGTCCAACACAACCGATCTATTCGCTTACAGGTACCTTTCAAAGCATTTTTTGATATTTGAGTCTTATAATCTGCTTAGTTTAGAAGTTATCCCAATCTTAAGACAATTTTACTCTTGGCAAACAATAGACAAGTACTATACTCCTTTATTTACCATTTAAATTTTCCTTGAATAACTCCCCAGGTTCTCGTGACGGGTTCATTACATCTCGTGGGTGATGTGCTGAGATTGGTCAAGAAGTGAGGCTATCCAAATAGTTTATACTCGCCTTGACTGGTGATGCTTTTGTAAAATATCCAGTGGGCTATAGACGAAAAAAGCTAGAGTTGATTGTTCAGAATGAATGATTTTAAACCAGCATCATGTTCTTGGCAATTTGCTTCCCTGCCTGCGTCATTGGAAGTTTCGACGAACTTTTTGAAAGCAGATTTGTCATTCAGTGACTCTGCAGACATCAACAGTTGCAACAAACTGATTGCTTTGTTCTGACAAATTGATGTTACTCCAATCGAAATACATTATCAAAGATTGCCATTAGATTACTGTTCAGGGAGGTTAATTACACATTTGTACCCTGGAAAAACATATCAAAGTAATTAAAGAAAATGAAATACCTGGATCGCGATTTTGCGCTGGTGCTCTAATACTATGAATTAATGCTAACTTCTTTTTAGCAATTCTTTGAAGCTGGGTTTTCCAAATATTACAGTCTAGTAATACAGATTTAAGTTCAGCAGGTTTAGAATGTTTTCACCATCCTTGTAATGTTTCTTATATGATAGTTAGTCGGTCATATCTTTGATGAATAATACATGATTTCGTGTTTTAAGGGATGGCATTGTGCTTCTTTTCCCTTGTTTGTGTTTTTTCTTCCGGAGATATTATGGAGGCATTGCATCTATATTATGGAGATATATCAATACTACCAATACGAAGATAATGATATTCCTTCCAAGGTGGCCAAATGAGATGCATTTGATAAATAAACTCGTATCATATGGTGAAAAAGAGAAATGTTAATCTTACTGCCAAGATTGGATGACCTTGCGTAGATTGAAAATCTTTCCAACAGATCAGCCAGCGAAACAGTAGTTTAAGTAGCAGAAGTGGCTTCTGGCTGTCCAACTTTGCACCCTTCATAATTGTTTAAATACAGTATCTGAAGTTGTAACCAAGAAAGGAAATCAATTAAATGATTAATCCAATGATACTAAAATTCACGTGTGATTTACAAGTAGTCAAAAGTTGTAAGGACTGGGTATTTTTGTTTTTCTTTTAAATAAAAGTAAAAATATGTGTGATTGTTAATATAGATATAGTTATATTTTTATTACCACATATTAAATAAAAATTAAAGATAAATTATTTTTAATTAAATAAATTTATTTTAATCTATTGTATAATATTTATTAAAAATTACCAACATATTTTATTAAAATAAAAAATAAATTTTATTTTAAATAAAATTTAATAATTAAATCAAGATTTATTTAAAATTTATATATTTTGCAGATAATTTAAACTTTAAAAATCTCTAAATTAAGAAGATAATAAACAAGTGGGCATTATAGAATTGAAAGGCACGTAGTTCTCGAATGTAGATTAATAATTTCATTTAAGATGTTAGAAACTTGGAATTGCTTTTAGAGTGGCGAAATCACATGCCTAAAGTTATAAATCCACATCCCTAATCCCTATTTGAATCGTCATTCCGTGTAAACTTTGTTTTCTATTTTAGGGCTTCTTCGTTTTTGGAAATCATCAAATTTAATGATGTTTTTTTAAGAAATAAAGTAACGTTACCACTTTATAATTTGACTTATTTTAAAAAAAAATCATATTTTGTTAAAACATATGCACTCTAATTTTAGTTTAATAAAATTATAAAAAATTGTATATGTTCATTTAATAAGATATGATTTTTTAAATATTAATTATAGGAAAGATTTGAGGAATCATGCAATTCATATGAAATGTTTATATCTTATATTTTTTTAAGTTAAATTCATGAATTTTCAAATATTTTGATAATGAGAAATAATTTTTTTTATTTAGAAAACAATGGAGAAAATTCAACTCAAATTCATGTTATATTTGATTATAAAATTAAAGTTTTTATATTTTCGTAAATTAATTACATATACATCTTTAATATGATAAATTCTAGTCTTTTAAATTAATTACATATACATCTTCGAATTGGGCTTTGGTTATATATATTTCTACGTAAGATTCATCTAAGAAAATACAAAAAGTTTGTAACAAGTAAACAAATAGATAGGATGGACTAATATTTGCATTATTAGTAATATAAATAATATATAAATCTTCCGTTAGTCCATAAAATATAAATTGAGATTAATAAAATTTAAATAAAATAAATACAATTATAATGGGCACAATTTATAAATGATGAAAATATGATATAAAATAATAAATTTCAATAAAAACTTAAAATAATAATGTAAAATGACTAAGGGAAAAGAAATGTAAATTGATATGTAGTGATTCAATAAACAACTATTATTTATGTCCATTCTCAATACTTTTTTAAGAATTATATTACAACTCTTCTTTCAAGACACAGAATAATCTTTCATAATGTTCCTTAATAGTTAAAGGAACCTTATTTCTACTCAAAATGTCGCTAATTATAATAGATAAAACACTAATAAAACTTACAACTCAAGTTATCTCATTTTATCACTTTAATAATACCAAAAAGGCTCACTAGATATAAGATAATAAATGTTCAAATACTTATAAGCACTTAGAAGTGTATTTATAAGAAATCCTAATAATTTTCAATCTAAGAACTAATGAAAAATATTATTTATAGGGTTTCAAAAATCTTACTAGTCTTTTGGATGCAAAAACTAACTATTACAATGACTAGTTCTAACATACTGGTTGAGTACTAGGTCAGATTGTCGGACCGATATACATTCAATGCAAATATTCACTATTCACTTCACATTAGCCGACCATTAGGAAATATTATAAGACTAATATTTCATTTGGAGGATATTTATTGACAATATCACACTACATAATAGTCGATCAATGTGTTAAAGAACACCCATGCTACACATTTAACTTATATTAATTGACTACTAATCTATATAGGATCATTAAATGCTCGCAAAATATGATTTTAATAACCTTGAATGTTCAAACTTGATATTTTTTAGTGCAACTATAATTAGAATAACATTCAAAATATCCCTCAAAAGTTTGAAAGAGCAAGAGACTTTTCTAAATCAAAAGATTTAATGTCTCTTAATGAATGAAAATACTTATATAATAAAGTAAGATGAATTGTTTATGTATGCAGAACCTTTAAGATTATGAAAGTAATAGAATGACATTACAATTAACATTATAGACTGTAAAATGACCTTGATGTGTCTTCTTCTTCTTTTATTCTTGACTTGATTTTGAATTCAAAGGTTTTAAACTTCAACTTTTCTTTATCATCTTTATAAAGTATCTTCTCGAGTTATCTACAACTACATCTTGTTCTTATATGACTTCTTATTAAGATAATAAACTTATTAGTAGTAAATATGTTTTTGTTATTCAAAACATTAACTTAAACTACCTTAGTTCAATGATCTTCCCTTTTGATGATGACAAAATATTTGTGAAATTAGATAACAATAATAAAATTAAGCGTATAAATAATTGTCCATATCATATAAATTCTTAGCTCTCTCTTAATTCATGCATCATACATAATTGAATATTAAGATAAAATCTATATTCAATATCAAGTAGAAAAGAGATATCCATACATATAAATAAAATAAATTTAATTGAGCATAAAATACCGTATATATAAAAGTCAATATCATCACTGCTACTAAATCTAACATCATCAAGTTTCTCTCCTCATATTTGAAAGCATAAAGAATTAGTTAGTTGGAGAAGGAAAGCAAGATTGAATAAATGATAGGTTGCTAAGATGGTGCATAGTGATTTTCTTGGGCATCATATTGCGTAGAATGAAATTAACAATATGAATTCTCCCTCTTAGCATTAGGGTGGAGTGGAACCAAAGGTCATAGTATAGAAGAAAGAAAGTTGTAATTGAAGAAAAGATGATGAAATCTTGGAATGACATTGATACCACGAACATCTTAGGTTTTTTTTTTTAAATATGTTTTACAATGAAACCTAACTTAAAAATAATTTTGACTCTATTAGAAACAAAGTAAGCAAATTTGATATTTGGTGCAATAATTATAATAGGTAGGATTTTCAAAAATTGAATTATCCAAAATCTCATTTATAAGATCACTAGTGAGATGGATGTCTATACCTTAAAATCTATAAAAATAGGTGAATGACATCTCAAGTTACTTAAGGTTGAAGGTTATAATAAAACAAGATAATGTTTTATGGGTTGATATGAAAAGCCTTTATAAGTAGGGATTCTTATCATTGATCAAAGAAAAAATGTATAAGACTGTATGCTTTGAATTGGTCTATATAAGGGGAGGTAATCACATGGTTTTTATATAACTCTCATAAAGCATAATCAATAAACTAAGGTGAGAGAGTGTAAAAAAGTTATGAATGAGTTTCTTAAGCTCTTAAAATGCACTCGAAAGAGTTGATAATCATTGGATTGGAAAGGATGAATCAAAAGGGAGAAATGATCAATGTCATGAGTGTAATATTGAGAAAAGCTTCAATAGTAAGGTTTACTAAGGGTTTAATGAGTTTTTACAAGAGAAAAGTGGTTTAGAGAAGGAGTAAACCTAGTCTTGTGAAAAAAACATAAGAAGAGAAAACTAAGCAGATTAGTCCACATCAAGTTCTTTGTTCTTTCCTTTGTTTATTTTCTTTAAGCTTGATGCATGACCTAAGATTGAAGGTGCTATACACGTTTATTATATTTTAATTTCAAACTAGGATTTGTTCTTGACTTATTTTGTGACAATCATTTTTTATTTCAATACAATCTTATGATGTTGTGATATTTGTGGTTGTTTATTCTTCAACAATAAATTTAGAAAGTGAGTTAAAAGTAATACGATTATGTTAGGTAATGAGATTTATTGACCTAATAAGTCACACAAATATAAAATTGATAATCATACGAAGAGAGATCTTATGTAAAAAATCGATTATTTAATAGATCACTTACTAGTTGAAAACGTTAGGTTGTTTTTTGTGAATTGAGAGAATATAAAAGTTGAAATTTCATATTCAATTAGGATTAAATGTTTTGGTCTTGAGAGAGAGTAATTAAACCCTTCAGAAATCTAGAATCAACACCCATTTGAGTTAGTAGTTAAGGGAACAAAATAACGATAATGAATCCTAGGTTATCATCCTTGATCATCCTTGTTTTATTGTGATAGCTCAATTGTTAAGTGACTAAGTGCTCAATTTTATTTGATTGTTTTGATTTCTTATTATTCACTTTCATTCAAATCATATTTTTTAAACCTTATACAAAGTTAGGTTCACTTAGTTTTAGTTACTTTCTTGTAGGATCGATATTTTTAATACTATAAACTTACGATCCATATACCTGTAGATATTGAGGGTTTTATTATTATAGGTAAAACTTGCTCAACACCTCTCATATAAGTTGTGTTTGCTTTCGCCAAATCCATTAAATATTTGTTCTTTAATTTCGCTTTTTTCAAGCTTCTATGCTAAGTATCCAAACTAGGTATGGAGCTAACTGTAGAGTCAACAAATTGAGAGATCTTCAAATATATTCAGACATCAAATAAAAAAAAAAGACAATGTGAAGTTCTTCCAAGTGGCTATAAGGTGTTTAGAGCTTATGGTGGAAGAGAAATCAAAGAGTGTTTAAGAGCATTATCAGGGATTTTAAGATAGTGCATCTTGTGAACATCTTTATGATATGATAAATGAATTTGGTGATATGAAAAGTAACTTTCATGAAAGGAGCTCGCTTATTTGTTTCCTTTGATCTAGCCTTTAAGTGGTATATATAAGGGATTTCATTGAAATTCTACGCTTGGTTTTTAGCTTCAGAACATGATGTTGATACTGTAGGAACATCCCGGGGTGAGCATCACATGCCCACAGTGCGGAATTTAAAATTTTTAGTTCCGGGACATTCCCGAAGCCAGGATCC
>JANPWT010000002.1:38094427-38109287 GCA_024678245.1 Erythroxylum densum | reverse complement strand
ATATTATATTTTATACAATCAAATAAATTTTAGATATAATTTATAATAGTCTTCTCTTTTGTATACGGATAAATATCATCCTCTTTTCTTATCATACGTGTTTATCTTTATTGTATAAAATTATCATCCTTCTTTTTCTTTAATTTTTATGTAAAGTAATGCTTGTTTTATAGAAACTTGTGCGTATGCATTTCTTATAAACGAATCACGTATGCTAGGATTCAATTGCAAGTTGGGATTCAACCCGAGGAAAGTTCAGGTTGATAGTTTTAAAATATGCAAGCTTCACATATCCAAGCTCAACATATATAGACTCAGTACTTGTTCAAAACCTATTAAACACACTACCAGTTCCTTGTAATGCCTTTCAGATTAACAAATGCACGGTCCACCATTTAAAGGGTGATGAATGAAATATTTCGGACCCTTTCTTCAAAGGTTCTTGCCAGTTTTCTTAGACGATATACTCATCTACAGCAATAACCTTCACCAATGCCTGTGTTATCTCCAAGAAGCTTTGAAGATCCTCCAAGCTCACCAGCTGTTCCTTAAGGGAAGTAAATTCGAAACAATTGGACTATCTAGGAAACTCAATCTCAGAGAACGGAGAAGCCACAAATGACAAGAAAATAATTAATGACGGTTTGGAACTAGCCAGTACAAAGATCACTCAAGGAGCTTTGAGGATTTATAGGACTCACAGGGTACTATCGACGATTCATTCAGAATTATGAAAACGTAGCCCAACCTCTGAACGAATTACTGAAGGCACAAGCTACGAATGAGTGAATGTAGGGGGGAAAATAATAACGAGCCTTTGAGGACTTGAAGGAAGCCTTGACGACAGCCCTATTTCCAACTATGCCGGATTTATCCCATCTCTTTGTTCTCGAGGCAGATGCAAGTGGAACAAGCGTTAGGATGGCACTTAGGCTTGTCAACATACAAAAAGGAGTTTATACTGATCGTAAAGTCAATTAAACAGTGGCATCACTAACGTAGTGGTCGACAATTCAAAGTTTACACAAATCGTCAGATTCTTAAATTTCTATTATAGCAATGGAGCTCCACCCCTTTTCAGCAAATGTGGCTTTTGAAGCTCTTCGGCTATGACTTTAAGTGATACATAGGAGCAAAATGGAGAATATGGTTGCGGACACCTTGCCAAGGATAGTAAGTACCGAACTCCTTACACTAGTAATTTCGTAGGTCCATACCAAATTACTAGGAGATATCAAGAACAACTGGGAAGGAGACTTGACAATTCGAGACATCATCAAACGCTTGGAGGCAGGGACGCTTAACTCGAGTAATTGTAAATGGATGGAAGGATTACTAAGATAGAAAGGGAGGATAGTGATTTGGTTCGACAAGCAGCTATATAAAAAGCTGGTAAAGTATGTGTTACTTATCAAAGGAACAAACACAAAAATGCGTAGTATGTGTCAGGAATCTCACATCGGACAACTATGAGAGTATTCAACAATTTATAATAATATGTAAACCTCCTCCTCTTAAGTTAGCTTTTGGGGATGAGTTAGACACTTTCTAACAGTATGTATGTAGGGAAGTCACAACCACTTCCTATGCTAAAGGGACGCTGGGAAGATATTAGAACAAACTCTTGACACAAGTTTTGGTATAATAGGCCGACAATTCGCATAAGTCAGCTAACTTAGTAGTCCCTATTCGAACCATAGAGGCGCTTCCCAAATGCCAACCTTGTAGACAAGGCTCTTAAAGGGGAAGGTGTTGTTACGGAAAAGAAGTTATGAAGGCGGCGGGAACTAACGACCTATAAGAAATAAAATAAAATGAAGTCGTATAGATAGGAAATACAATAGTAGCAACTTACTTACTTAAGCACTACATTTTACCCTCATGAAATGTAAGCAAACAACGATGTATATGACGACAAATGAGTTGTCCACAGGTCTATATCATTATAACGAACCAACATGAAATTCAGAAAATGAATGATAATGTCTGTGCTTTCACATCTGTCTCTGTCTTTTTGCTACTACTTCCTCTTCCTTCTGTCCTTACCTTTATGATTCTGCTTTGAAAAAACAATCGATAAGTTCAAAACTGTGTTGTGTATGTAAGTGAATCAGTTCAGTCATATTAAGTGATAGTAGTTCTACCAATGAATCATTAGATTGTTGGATTAAATATCAATGTTCATTCTCATTATTCTTTGCTGATTCTATTCAATTAGATGGACTTTGTTGGGACAAACTTTAAATAGATTGCCAACATCTTTGATATTGATAGTTCTAAGGGATTGCCTGGAGATTCTATGGAAAAGATCTCAAAGATCAATGTCACACACTTGGGAGATAAAATCTGACGTCCAATTTACATTTAAGAAATTGGTTATCTTGGAATAGTCTTTACTAATTGATTTTACAATATTTTTTAAAATTTGTTATATTTGATATAATTTATATATAGTTTAAATTGAATATTTTAATTTTTTTAGTCTGATATAAAGAAATTGAACATGAATCCATATTAGATGACGTCGGAAACCTAAACAATCCGACAAATGTTTTGAGCCAAAGAAAAGAGAAAGGCGAGGAAGAATTTAAGAAAAGAAAGAGATCGTTTCTTGGAAATAGCACACGTAGAAAAGAGAAGGGAGAGGAAGAATTTAAGAAAAGAAAGAGATCGTTTCTTTGAAATACCACCGCAAGTGTCACGAGTGGAAGTGGAGATGGATGCAATGCACAGGAAAGTGAAAAATCATGAGTATCGGCGTCTGTCACTAAACCTTCACTTGTTCTTTTCTGATTTTTCCACCAACAACTGCCCATTCACGCGGGTCAAATTAGTAAACAACAAAAAGACAAGATATAGGCTTTACCCAAAAGAAACTTAGTACCACAAAACCAGCACACAGAAACAGAGTGCGAGACGAGCACGCGACCTATGACACTCATGACTTACCCCATAGACGCCACGGCGGCCACCGCAAGCTCAACACTTTTCCCAAGTAGGAAATAGGACAATGATTTCCATGACGCAGCATTCCTTCCAAGTCCTTCCAAGTCCCCTAATAACTAGAATTGCAATTTGCACATGCCATCTTCCGGTCTCTTGGTCTTTTCTGTGCGCATCATGTATTCTAGTTTAAAGCTAGGGTTAACCAAACATTTTACGGTATTTAACTCCAAATTTGGTTATGCAAACTAAAGAAAAGACCTTGCTTCAAATTTGGTTATGCAGGCATGATCCAAACGAACTTTCCTAGTAGGTGATAAGGGGGCCTTGCTTCACAATGATTCATTGGTCAATCATTAATACTTCACACAGACACAATTCAAGTGGTAAAGATCCTGCATCTACCAGGCTCTAATATTTATAGGTGCTTTAAATGAAGATTGTTTGCATATATTTCTGTTCTCTGGTGCACCATAAAAATGCCAACTAAGAGGTACAAGATCATACACCTGCTTCATGCAGACAGTGAATCAAGGATCGAGAGTCGCATACAAATATGCTAAATTCTATACAGAGTGATGCATCTTACAGCTTGACTTCCACGAAATCGGAATCAAATTTACAATTCAACAACCTGGAGCTTAAGAAGAAGTGGACTAATACATAAAGGCAATTCATAGTATGATTAAGGGAAAACAGACAATTCTTACAGCAATGAAATTGAAATGCAATTCCAGTGTCCCCTTTTGGATGTCTACTGGCGTAGTCATGGAATCCATTATTGTCAGCTTAATCATATAGTTATTAATGCAGAATCCAAATAATTGGAGAACAAGGCACATACAAACAATGTTTACAAAGACACAAAGAATAGAGCAAGCAATCACAGACCATTTCAGTAAAAGGAATGACTTCGTCTCGATAAGTAAACTAGTTGTACACTAAACTATCAATACAAATTCATTCAATAAGCATGAAACTGGTTCAAACTGAACCATGTAGCACAAACAAACATGTTCAACAAGAAAGCTTCGAAAAAAGTTGGGAAGAAAACAAAAAATCTGGATTTGAGCCCAAAAAATCCTAAAAATGTAGGCAATTACAATTCTAATAATAAATATGAAACGTTTTGAACTACAAATATGAGTTCACATACAAACTTATTCAAATATACAAAACCTGTCGAAAGAGAAAAAGAAAAAATCATATCCAGTTTCAAGCTCTAACCTTTCCAGTTTCAAGCTCTAACCTTTCTTTTGTACACACAAGTATCCAACAATGGACGAACCATACCCCAGAAAACCCAGAACCCAGAACTCACCTCCATCATCCCTTAAGCATCAAAAGGAGTCCCATCTATTAGCTGCTCCCACTTAGAGTTTTCACAAGAAAAGAAGCATTTCTTCTAATCTTCTCGTTATCATCCTCCAACAGCCTCACACATATCTCCAAAAGCCCTTCACTTTTAGCCTCTCTACACATTTCCCCACTATAACAACACAAAGAATTGAGTGTAAAAAGAGCACACTGAACACTTTTCTCTCTCCCACTCCTCAACGCATGCACCAAAACACAAACACAACCACAAACGCTTCCCATCTCTTCTCTTCCTTCCTTTGACTTCACCAAGACACTCAAAACCTCCACAGCTCTCTCAAGTCCCAATCCTCCTAACCTAACCAAAATCGGCACCGCCCCGCAATCCACGGCTCGCCTCCGATTATTCGGGAACGAGCAGATAGCGTACAACGTGGTTGCTGCTTCTTTGATCTCTCTCCCTTTCCCATAATTCAGTATCCAAACTAACGACTGAATCGCATTTGGGTAAGCCCCAATTGTTGCTTTGTTCACTTCTACCACCGCTAAACTAGTCAAAACCGTACACCCAATAGCTCGACTATCCGGCGACCCGACCCGTAAAACATCCACGACCCGACCAATCGCACCTTCCGCGACTAAACCCACCTTGTTATCGTCATCAAGCGAGAGGCTGAGCAATAAAGAAAGGGCTTTCTCTTGGAGTGCGGACTCGGATGAGTTGACACAGTTGAGAACGGCGGACATAGCTCCGGATTCAGTCAGAACCCGACGAAGACCCGGGTCGCGCTTGGTGAGTCTAGCGAGCTGCGAGAGTGAGTGAAGCTTGGAGTCAAAAGCCGAAGAAGTGGAAACCAGAGTGGAGACTAAAGTCTGGGACTGCGACGGCTGGGGCTTGGTGGGGGATTGTTGAAAATTAGGAGCGGAAAGAAGAGTATAGTTGGAAATAAGACTACGAAGAGCGTGGTTGGGGATGAGAGAAGGGTGGTCAGGGAGTGGGAGCTTAGTGATGGGGCAAGTACGGTGGCCGGAGTCAAGCCACCGCTGGATGGAGGCCCGGTCAAAGGTGTGACCCGACGAGAGGATAACCGGGTCGGACATAATCTCGAGAGAAATGGGGCACTTGAAGTCGTCGGGAAACTGGGCCGCCATTAACACAATTCTCTGGCTACAAAAGGGGAAAAGGGTTCGCGAGGTTTTGGAGCTGACGAGGAAGGAGGAGGCATGAGCCAAGCTTTTAGTGAAGGAGTTGCCAAGTTACGGTTATGCCCCCAAAGTTTGTCCAAATTTTCTGAATCATACCTGAAATGAGACGTCCCGTTAGATAAACATAATTGATGATCCCGTGCGGACATCCTCATTGTCTCCTTTCTGTTTCCTAATATTTTAGATTTGGTTATTGTTACTATGTTAATTTATGTTTATGGTAACGGGGCTTTTTCTTAATTAATTAAGAAGTTGTTTGGTTGTATTGTTTGTTGTTATTTTTTAAAATATGAAACTATGATTTCTTGTTTTCAAAAATAAGAAAGCATTAATAATATCGCAAAAAATATATAATATATGCCTTCAAGGTAAATTAGTTGTTAAAATATTTTTATTTTTCTTCTTTTTTTAAATCTCATCATATTTTCCTAAATCATTGTTTCTTAAAGTCCGGATAATTCTTAATATTTGTCATAGTCAAAGAAGAAGAACATAAATTAAGTTAAAAATAGGTCATAATCTCGAACATCCTTATTCTCTCTTGTTTAACTTTAACATCAATTTTAAATTTGGTTATTATAACTATATTAATTTATGTTTGTAATGACAATTTTTCTTAATGTAAAGGTTGTCAATTAGTTTTTGAATGTTTTGTTGTTATTGTCAAAACTCAAAAATATGAAAAGTTGTTAAAATGTGCTTTATAACAAAAGTTGTGGTTTCTTGTTTTCAAAAGTACAAAAACAAAACATTATCACAAAAAACATAAAATCTATGTCTTCAAAATTACTCGTCAAAATATATTCTTTTTTCTTTCTCTCTCTCTCTGTTTTTTGTTTTTGGTTTCCATCATCTTTTCAAAAATTATTGTTTCATTTTTTTTCTCTTTTTCATTGATAGTTTTATTATTTGCCATAGTAAGAAAAGAAGAACAAAATATGGTCCCCCATGATCACCACATCTAAAGTACTAATAAGACCCATCTCGTATCCTTTCTCCTGTCATCACCCAAACTTATAATTCTTCTAATATGTCTCATCTTCTTTCCTTCCAACACCAATAAGAAGCAAAGAAACCCATGGAAAAAAAAACTTTTGTTATCTCTTCACAAAATAATGACGTTAATACAAGCTTGTAGATCAATAGTGAAAGCCCTGACTTTTACTACTCATGGATTAGAACTCTTATGCATCTTTTAGAGATTCAGCTACTAACTTCGCTAGATTGGCCTCAACGTCCATTTTGACCTTAATAAAAGAAGATGCAGATTCTAAGAAACCAGAAAGAGAAGGAATCAAATTTAGGTACCTTTGAGAAGAAATAAAATTCTAATGAGACTAAGAAGAAGCCTAAAACTAGTGGTTAGAAAAGTCGAATATAACAACAACAAAATTAATGCAGTTAGACATAAATATTCATATAAGAATCACGTGAAGAACCAATCAATTTTCGATAATTTTGAGAAGAAAATAAATTTTAATATGACTAAAAAACTTGAAACCCGGAACTAGCAAGATATATTCAAAATCATATTAACATAAGGAAAAAAAATAGAATTGCCATATTTAGGAGAAAGTGGATTAAAATGATTATATCCTATATCTTAATAATTTCGGGTAATTAAGAGTCTCCAAACTACTAAGCACTATAAACCTTGGAAGAGGCACTCCCTTATCGAACATCTAATCTGCCTTGTTTCTCTTCTTGAAGGATATAGATGCTCAATTAAGTGGTATAAAAGAAGGGAAAAGATATGGTTATATTATCTTATAAGCTCATTAACAATTCGATTTTCTATTACAGTGAATTATAAACCATCGGGTTGCATATATGGTATTATAATGTTTCTCATACCAAGCGTGTAAAAGTAAAGGGGCATCAGAATTAAGTGAAAGTCACTAGTGAATACCTCACTTTCTTGGAAGTGGAAACTAGTTTAAGCACAGTTATTTACATTACATTCACTCTATAAATGAGGTATATTTTTTAGTTAATGCAATTCTCATTTCAATACAACTTGTTAGAGTATGTGTTTTAGGAAGAACATATTGAATTGTATTCATCGTAAGATTATTTTCTATATATTCCTGCGTTAATCCCTCTAGACTAGAATATATAGGCCAATCACAATCTTAGAGAATCAGACAAGATTACAAGGATTTCGGAACTAAATCCGGTAAGTCAACCCTTTCCATTCCAACACTCCCCCTCAAGCTAAGTGATGGAGTTCCCAATGCTTAGCTTGCTCAGCACGGTCTGGAAGATCTGACTTGTAACGGCTTTTGTGAGTATATCTGCTAGCTGATCTTCAGACTTGACAAAGGGAATGGAAATCGTGCCATCCTCCAGCTTTTCTTTAATGAAATGCCGATCAACCTCCACGTGCTTCGTTCTGTCATGCTGTACTGGATTCTCTGAGATGCTGATCGCAGCTTTGTTGTCACATCTTAACAGACTTGGTCCCTTCTGTTCTATGCCAATTTCTGTCATCAATTTCCTAAGCCAAATAAGCTCAGTGACCCCTTTTGCTATTCCTCTGAATTCAGCTTCAGCACTGGACAGTGCCACAACCTTTTGCTTCTTGCTCCTCCAAGTTACAACATTTCCTCCAACAAGTGTAATGAACCCAGATGTGGACCTTCGATCATTTGGATTCCCTGCCCAGTCGGCGTCTGTATATGCCTCAACACTGAGATGGCCGTGTCTCCCAAACATGATTCCTGTTCCTACAGTACCTTTGAGATACCGAATAATACGAATGACTGCCTCCATGTGTTTTTTCTGTGGCTGGTGCATGAATTGACTTACAATACCTACTGAGTAGGCGATGTCAGGTCGTGTGTGAGCCAAATAGATGAGTTTCCCGACCAAGCGTTGATATCGTTCCTTATCAGTTCGTTCCCCATTCTCTTCTATCCTGAGTTTATGGTTCACCTGCATCGGAGTGTCCACGGGTTTGCAATCAACTAGCCCAGTTTCTGCCAAGAGATCCAGAATGTATTTCTTCTGTGATATGAAAATCCCTTTCTTTGACCGAAGGACTTCAATGCCCAAGAAATATTTCAATCCTCCAAGGTCTTTCATTTCGAACTCTTTGAACAAGTTCTCTCTGAGACTTTCCATCTCCTCTTTATCACTGCCTGTTATAATCATATCATCAACATAGATTATCAAGCATGTGATCAAATCCCCCCTTTTTTTCAGGAACAATGTGTGATCAGAGTTACTCTGCACATATCCATGACGTCGCATGGCCACTGTAAACCTGCCAAACCATGCCCTTGGTGATTGTTTGAGCCCATACAGTGCCTTTCGGAGTCTGCACACCTCATTCTGCCCAAAACCTTCTGTGAACCCTGGTGGGGGTTCCATATAGACCTCTTCGTTCAAGTCCCCATGCAAGAAGGCATTTTTCACATCAAATTGGTGGAGTGGCCAATCTTTGTTTGCTGCTACTGATAACAGAACCCGAACCGTATCAAGCTTCGCTACGGGTGAGAAAGTCTCAGAGTAGTCAATCCCAAGTGTCTGTGTGTACCCCTTCGCGACCAGTCGGGCCTTATATCTTTCCACTGAGCCATCAGCTTTGTGTTTGATTGTGAAGACCCATCTGCAGCCAACTGGTCTTTTTCCCTCAGGTAACTTGCACTTCTCCCATGTATCATTTTGGGCCAAAGCTCCCATTTCAACTTCCATAGCTTTCTGCCATTCCTCACTCTGTTTGGCTTCCTGCACAGTTCTGGGAACCTCTTCTTTGTATAGATTACTCAAGAAGGCCTGTGCTGTATGGGATAGACTCCCCCTGACCATATTTGCCACAAGGTACTTGGAGGTCTGGGATGTACGGTCAGGTGAGTATCTGTGTGGAGGAACCCCTCTAGTACTCCTCGGTGGCAGATTGTACCTAGAGTTCGCTGCGTTCTCAGGTACAGTATCAGGAGCATTTGGCATATCAACAGTATCATAAACGATAACAGGGAGATCAGAAGAAGTAGTTACCTCATTTTGGACATCATTCGGAGGAGAATCACTGGGCATGAGTGTGGTAAGTGTGGTACTGAGTTCTTGAGAATCTTGCTCAACCGGATCCATATAGCTCAACCAGCTCAGAGAATCACTGTTCTGAATCTCCCCCTGATCACTGAGTTGGTTGGGATAGTAATATTCGGTCTCGACAAAATTGCAATCCATAGTGACAAGAAAACGTCTGGTGTTGGGATTATAGCAGCGGTACCCCTTCTGGTTAGGGGCGTATCCCATAAAGACACACTTCTCTGCACATGCATCCAACTTGGTCCGATCAGATTTCGGTACATGAACGAAGACAGTACACCCAAAGATGCGAGGTGGTAAAGTGAGATGAGGTGGTACTTCAGTTTGAGTTTGGAGGACTGAAAGTGGTGTCTGATGGGCCAAGATTTTTGTGGGCAGTCTGTTGGTCAAGTAAGTTGCAGTGGCAACGGCCTCGGGCCAAAAATGTTTTGGGACACTGGCTTCAGTGAGTAAAGCCCGAGTTATTTCGAGAATAGTTCTGTTTTTCCGTTCAGCCACCCCATTTTGTTGAGGGGTATTAGGACAGGAAGTTTGGTGGAGCATTCCGTGTTTCTGAAAGAAGCTGTGCATTTCCTGGTTAACATATTCTCGTCCGTTATCTGACCGGAGTACCCTGATTTTGTGACCAAACTGTGTTTGCACCATATTAAAGAAAGCCACAAAAGTACCATAAACTTCAGATTTATGACGCAGGAAATATACCCATGTCACGCGAGAATAGTCATCAATAAACGATACGAAATACCGAAACTGATTTTGATTTGCCACAGGGGCTGGTCCCCAAACATCTGAATGTACCAGTGAGAAAACAGACTCAACCCGAGTATTATTAGGTTTAAAAGAGGCCCTATGACTCTTGGCCGTAAGGCAAGTCTGACATGACCAATTCAAAGACTGATTATGCGAGAAGAGTGTAGGAAATAGCATTCTTAGATACCCGAGTGAGGGATGACCAAGACGCCTGTGCCAGAGCCAGAGTTGGGTATTTTCTGTCCCTGCTGAAAGAAGAGCTTTGGAGGGGTTTTCCACTTCATCAACATAATATAATCCGTCACGCTCAGTACCACGCCCGATGATCTCCTTCGTATGAATGTCCTGTATCAAGCAAAAACGAGGGTATATCAGCACTGTACAGTTCAGTTCTTTCGTGATATGGCTCAAAGACAATAATTTACACGATAAAGACGGAACATAAAGGCAATTTCTCAATTTTAGTTTTGGTGATATTGATATCGACCCTTCTTTTTCAACTACCGCCAAGTCCCCGTTTGCAGTGTAGATATGAGATTGTTTTGGTGTGACTGGGTCAAGTATATCGGCGGGGTCAAAGGTCATTGTATCAGTAGCCCCAGAATCCAAAATCCACTGATACGACCTTTCTGATTTGGTTTGGGTGAAAAGGACACAACCTTCGGCGGACTCCCATCGCAGCCCGTTCTCTGTTTTTTCGGCGTTCGCGTGATGGTTTCCCCCTTTCGCCGCTTCGCCGGTGCTGGTTTTCCGGTGGTCTCTCCACCTGTTTTCACGCAGTGATGACCTGCCGCCGACGCCGTCAAGGCGTATGGAGCGATCTGAGCGTGCTCTCTTTTGCCCCCCTTTCTCCTCTTCTGTTATCATTCCAGATCCAGAGGTTTGGGGGTCGGGATTGGTATGGGACGATGATGTTACAGCTGAGTCCCTAAGATCTCAACACCGCTTTGATACCATGTTAGAGTATGGGTTTTAGGAAGAACATATTGAATTGTATTCATCGTAAGAGTATTTTCTATATATTCCAGCGTTAATCCCTCTAGACTAGAATATATAGGCCAAACACAATCTTAGAGAATCAGACAAAATTACAAGGATTTCGGAACTAAATCCGGTAAGTCAACCCTTTCCATTCCAACACTCTTCAGTATCAAAAGGTAATTCTTTTGCTTGATTTTGTCTGATATGTAATAAAGTTAGAAGCTTTTTAGAAAAACTTATTTCATTGTTCAAACAAACAATGATTAGAGCGTACACATGCGACTTATACAAAATTGGAAGACATTGGCAAATAAGGTTGGTTTGCTTACACGAGAGAGAATTATCAAATCTTGTCTAAGATAAGAGCTTAATTACAACACCAAGTGCAATTTTAAAAGTTGTGCCACCTTTCTATTTGATATATGAATTCAAAACACAAAATTATCATACACATATTTGAAAAAGTGATATATACTAAATAGATTATACTTTTATCATGATTTTGAGGGTAGTATGTTTGTATATTGATTTTTTTTAGGATTTGATACTTAAAATGACTTATATTTTGTTTAAGGTCTTATTTTTATCCCCTTTAAGGAAAAGAAATAAATTTAGAGAAGATTTGATTCAATTTAGAACAATTTTGGTAGACTTTAAGAAAAAGACCTGTAACACGTTACTAACCCAATACTATGTTACTCCCCCGTACTCAACCACATCTTATTCCATTTTTAGAGGAGTTTTCTACCTGACACCAATATGCCTCTGTGCTAAAGCTGTGTTCAAAATATGAACACTCTGTTTCTTCAAATACCTATGATATCTTGCCATATTCAGCCTATGTTCATCAATATGGATGAGGCACTGTCTTATATCCTACCTCTGTTTCTTCAAATACCTATAATATCCTGCCATATTCAGCCTATGTTCATCAATATGGATGAGACAATGTCCTGTGTCCTACCTTTTATTAGTGGTGATTTATTATTTAAAAGTTTTTAAAAGAGGCTTAGGTACTATTCATAAAGTTATTAGTATATTTAATAAAGTATGATTATTCATTCTTTCATGGATTGTTATTACATTTCATACATCCTATATATAAGATTTAACAATTCAATACTATAATCATCCTGTCAAAGGTTATCCTTCAACTTAACAAGTTTCACAAGTTACGTACTATTCATAATCAAAAGATAAATATATCCTTGTTTGGAATTTAATTATTCTTATATTTTTACTTAATCAATAATAGATAAAAGGATTGTTTTGGATATATATCTTTGTATTCTTACCACTTACTTAAGAATAAATCTCCTTTGATCTACTGCATGTAAACTATTTGTATAACTTGGATCAATTAAGTTTACTCAACAATTTACATATATCCTTGTTTGCATTTTTATTATTCATATTTTTTAAGCAGTAGTAAATAAAAGGATAGTTTTGGTTATATATCTTTGTATTCTTACCACTTATATTAAGAATAAGTCTCCTTTGATCTAATATATGTAAACTATTTGTATAAACTTAATTAATTTTATTCAATAATTTATTTCTTATGACACCTTGAATATTATGGTAATATTGAATCCAAATTCAATATCAAATTATCAAAAACATGAATTTGAAAAACATATGATCTCTATCATATCTTACATAGACAAGAAAAGTCATGCAATCATTTTTTTACTACTAAAAACTATTATTATCCAAAGTTAATGCCTTCAATTGTAGTCAATGTGTATGCTTTTGGTAGGTTAAATTAAGTGGAACAATTCTATTAAGGTATTATATCTTTTAGCTTTACTTCATGCAATTTTTTGTATTGTGTTATCAAGTATTGACATTTATCTTACATGTTACTATTAAAGTTTATGAGAGATTAGTCAACTCAAAATGTCATTATAATTAGTCTTCTATATGATATTGACAAATCCCCAAAACTTTGTAAATAAAATCCACAACATGATTTAGTAGTAAGATTGTATATAAACATATTTCTTTTCTAACTGAATTTAAAACTCTTCTAAAACATAATCCATGTCTAAGAAATTTGTTTCATTAACATTTAGTACTAGCTATACTAAACAAAGCTAATCTCTATTTTTGATGAAAACATGGCATAAAATGAATATTGGAAGCAAAGAAGGGATACACTGTTTTGGAAGTTTCTCAGGTCGTGTAGATTCATGAATTTTGGTGATTTTGGATTATACACAATATGTCCCAGAACCTTAGAAATTACTATAAAAAAGACATGATTTGAGGCAAACAAGAGGAGCAGACTTTTGGTGACAATTTCAGACATGAATAATGTCCAAAAGGGATGATATTGATCAAAGAATATCGAGAATGCGAATAAATCATCAAAAAATCCAATATAAGACAACATCAAACCTTTATCTTGTAAGAACAATTGATGGAAGAGAAATGAAGATTTAGAATTATAAACTCTTTGTTTTCTATTTTTTCTTCCAGTTTATGTTTGATTTTTTTTCCTATTATGTGTAACTAAACGCTTTTTAGTATCTAGGTATGATGAACCCTATTTCAGATAACAATATTTTTTATTCTTTTATTTAATGTAATAGTTTTGATTGATTTATTATGATTTAATTATGTGTTAAATATATAATCTAATAGATCCAAAATATTAGTTCATAACATAATTTCATAGTATAGAGATTGAGAATCTTGTATATGATTATATCTACTATAATTAAAAGGCATTGATCTCAAACCTAGAAATGGGTCGACATAAATTGTCTAAATTATGGTCAAACCTAATAGTTAAATTCACAAATTGACTATAAACTTTAACCTGAGTAATTCGGTTGATAAACTTAGATTAGTTGTCAATAAACTCGAGATTTATTAGTATATGATAGGAATTTCCATAGTCTAATAGTTAATAAAATAATTACACAATAAAAGATTAATTATTTAATGGTTTTAATGGGATTCATTACCTAGACACTAATTCCTGATATTGATCATTTTCTAAGTGGTTTATTTCATTTTTATGTTCAATATTGCTGCCTATTTTATTTTAATTGTTTATTTTTATTTTTAATAATTAACAATCAGAATCCAATTTGAAGGCTAGATAACAAGAGAAAGATTAGTAATCACTATTTTTGTAAGGTTAATTTGTACTTGCCAGTATTAGATACAGTCACACCTTGTACTTGAGGATAATTCATCATTAACTAATTAAGTTTGGGTCAATCAAGTTTTTGGTGTCATTTTCGAGGATAGTGATATTAAGAACAATCATTATTTTTGTATTTTTTGTTTTATTTTATTGTATTTTACTGTATCTTATTATATTTCTAGCTTATTTATTTAATTATCTTTTGAACTTCTCTACATTTACAGTGTGCTGGTCTTTTATTTTAGGAATTGAGATTTAGTTTCATAGCTGCAACTAATAAAGGATGGATAGAGCGGACAATACTATTATGAGAGCCAAAATATGAAATATCACCGTATTTGATACAATCATATTTTATATATTTTTAGAACTTTACATTTAGCATCTTGCATGTGTTTTATGGATATTTATGGCCTTTTCATCATGTTTTATAATTATTAGAGCTTTAGACAC
>JANPWT010000002.1:38032457-38043764 GCA_024678245.1 Erythroxylum densum | reverse complement strand
CTTCAGGTCAGAGGACTAAAGTCAAACCATATTGAGAATCACTAATGACATGAAACCATGTAGTGTTCTCTCTGTGGATCGATCCAATATATGTTCTCTAACATATATCTATGTTTCTATTTTGATAACTCATATCCATGATAAAAAAAACGTGATCATCAATCAGAACACATACTAGCCTTAATTCATTATTGTTCCACCAATAAGGATCAACCAGGGACAGTTTAGAATAATATTATAAAGCTTATGGTTTTACTATCAAGTCATATATTTGATGACATAAGCTTAATACTATTCATGGAACGTAAATCACGTTACATAAACCATACACATGCATATATAAAAGAATATCTCATAATATATTATTAATAAGTCATAATGTTAATACAAAAGTCACGTATGTCCATTGGCCTAGGGCACACTACTAACAAATTTCACTCATACATAGAATAATGGATATCTTTGATACTTCAAATTTACAAGATAGCTCAAACACTAAACACCTTTACTATATTATCTATGTATTTAGACTAGAATAGTTAAACAACTTTCATATCTGTCTCTATAGATCTAATTCTTCTAATTAATTTGTTACCTTTTTATATTCAATAAGAGTTGTTCTTAGGCAATTATATTTTCAACAATTGAAGTTACAAATTATTGTTCTCTTTATGAGCAATATGTCTCTATATATACTCTCACTGAAGAGAACAACTATACTCCTATTAACCTTCTGGTAGACATGATAAATTCACAATTATGTATAAAATAAATTCTTTGAATTCATCATGAAAGTGAATCTTTCAACATCTCGTAGCCTTTCAACTATACATAAAATGTATCAATAAAGTTACTATTTCTAATTAGATGCATTATCATGAGAATTGGACTTTCTAGATTTCATCTTACTCCCACTACTTATTATAAGAACCATTCTCCTTTAAGTATATATTGAAAAAAATAATTTGCTCAATGGATTTATAAGATCAGATCTAATATTTTGGATATCTTATAACCTTTTATGATCTGATTTAGTTCTAAACTTGGTGGATAATATATGCTTTAACTAAGAATCAAAAACCTAAATCATTAACTATGACTTTTTCAAACTCTTAAAGGTTCATAGCTAATATGGAATCTTGTTAATTGATTTAGTTAGAACTATCAAAGGTAAGTTGTAGTACTAGGCATAGCTATAAAAGAAATACATATTACATGATACGATATCTCATATAATATATTCCTCCTTATAGAAATATATACTCTTATGGAGTTTAATTATGCATGTATTCATTAGATAATCTTCTTTATAGATAATTGAAAATTAAATGTCACCACACTGATCTCATTGAAGTGCTTCAGCATTCTCAATGCTTAATTTCTATATAGATTTATACATTTTGAACTTCAAATTTAAATCAATATTTCATTTAAAACATATGATTGCATCATATAAAGTCATTATTTAATGAAATATAAATATTTTTCTTTGATAAATTATTATCATATCCATCAATATATCATATGTATAAGATTTAATTATTCTATTCCATCATCATTAATTCATCAAAGATTGATTTGGTTATTTTTAAATTTAACGAGTTTTACAAGTTCCACGCAATTTATAATCGAAAGGGTGTGTGTATATGTATATATATACACACACATACATCCTTGTATGTAACTTTATGATTCTCATATGATGATTTAATCAATACGGAATAAAAGGATGTCTCAATTCTCCAACTTTGTATTCTTTCCTTTTATGTTAAGCATATGTTTCTTTTGATCCAACACATGTAAACTATTTGTATAAACTTGGATCGATTACTTTTACTCAGCAATGTATTTCTTATCATGCCATAGACATTGATATGTTCTTAATTGATTATAAATTTATTCCATAACACTTAGTGTTATTTCTAAGAAAATGCTCAAGATACTCACTTTGACTCATACGTAGTTTTAGGCACAATTCAGAAGCAAAAGAGCTAAAATGAGTTGAAAGCACTACATTTGAGACATTTTTCAGATATTCACAATCCTTTGTCTTCATAGAGCAAGAAGAAGAAGATTAAAAGCAAAAGAAGACAAGTAAATGCCAAGAAAGATGAGACATACGCTGAAAATACAAAGAAGAAGAAGATTAAAGTAAGAAGAAGACAAGAAAACATAAAGGATCAAAGAGTGGAGGATTCACAGCCAAGACATTAATTTGTCACAGTTGTAAGCATTGACGCACGGTTGTGAAGAGGTGTCTCACGACTTTGATACACCACTCATAGTAGTGAAAAGGGTCTCATAGCCATGAGAAGGAGTTTCACACCCGTGACACACCAAGTCACGTGTCACGGGTGTGACACAATGACACCTCACCATTTAACCCAGCTTTTTAATATAAAACCAAGAGAACATATGACGACGAGGGTTATGAAATTTTTTGAGTGTTTTCAACTGGGAGAAAAAGGAACTTTAGTAGAAAAATGAGAAGAAAGTGAAAAGCTTTTATCCTTGTGAGACCCATGAAAAGCTAGCTTCCTAACACCTATTGGAGGTGACATTGACGCCGACGAACCCGATTAAGTGTATTTCTCACTGAGTTTGTTGTTCTTTCTCTTCTTATGGATTGATTGTGTTATCCTATGCGTATAGATTTGGGTTTTGTGTATGAATTATCGTATTATCATATAGTTAGAGTTTTTATGTATGAACCTATAGCTAGAATTTATATATAATTCGTAATTGTGTATATTTGAGATTAATTTGTAGCAACTAATGGTTCGTAATCATTAGGGCATATTTTATGTTTGGGTTGGAATGTCTTAGGCCAAAATAGGGAAAATCTAGATTCAGTATAACTTATGCTGATGTCTAAACAAAGGATTGTCTTAAACCTCTTAGTATCCTTTTAATTTTCTTCTAAGACATTATCTCTTTTTTCATTATTTATCTAATATTTTGTGACTTTGAACGTATTTCGTATTTGGTTTAAGGTTTTTGCAAAAATCTAAACTTCTAAATGTTTGGATGTCCAATTTAAATCAAAATATTAAGAGTATGTTAATATAATAATACAACACAGTGAAACTAATGCATCACTATGGAAGTTGACAAATAGATGAAACAAAATGCAAGACTAAAGATTGTTTTCAAATAGAACAGAAAAACATAATTTTTTAGAAAAAGTAAAATTTGAATTAATCAAATGATTATAAATAGGTACAAAAGGGCCCCCAAAAAGTATCCCTCCATGGACACTTTAGATGTTATAATTCAGAAATCTCTTTTAAAATATTCATAAAATTCTCCAAGAGGTGGTAAGATTTTGATTACATTAGCCTACAAAGATACAAATGATGAGTTGTTCCCTTTTACTAGCAATTATAACTTCCATAATTGTTTATTTTTCCTTTCTTTTCTCATAAATCTCCTTCAATTTCTCTCTCTCCCTACCTCCTATAAGTATGTTCCTACAGTAATAATATATGCTACGTTTGTAGCTTTAGACAAGTTAAACCTTGTAGCCAATTAATAATCTTTGACAAGGTATTTGCATCTATATTCTGATGACACAACCTCCTAATCTAATTCGATTGTGAATTTGAGTAACTAAATAAAAAAAAGTGGTTTCTCGTCTTATCCCAATCTATGCATAGCACACAGTTTCCTAAAAGGTACAAATATTTTTATCTATTTATAGTACTAAGTCTATTTTGCTACTAGCCATAATAGCAAATTTCTTATGAGTATAATATGTGAATTTAAAATAATCTGATGCTATCCCACAGGCGGTCCCTTCCCTTGTATTTAGGTCATAGTTAGGTACCAAATGCTTTATTTCTGTAGAAAATCTAGTCCATTTCCTTAAAAAAATTAGGGATCTCTCTTTAGCTTGATCAAGAAGACCACTAAGTGTCACTCTTCCCTTTTGGAGCTAGAAAAGGGGGCCTATGACTAGTCCAATTGTCATACCATAAATATGCTTTATTCCATTTCCAACATTACATGTGATATTTGCCTTAAATATAATCCCTCAACTTCAAAATTTGATGGAAGAATCAAGAATGAGTTGGTTTCAAAATTATAGCTTATATCTTAGTTCCTTTAAGTATATAATTATAGAGCTACATCATCCAGAAAGTATCATTGTCTATCATTGCTCTTTATAATCTTTTCACAATAACAATTTTGTTATTGCACAATAGGAATTATTCCCAAACCCCTTCTTCCAAAAGCTTACATATATATAACCATTTCACTTTAGCATATCCATTAGTAGCCTATGAATTGTTCCATAAAAAATTCCTTATCATGCTTTCAATGATTTTGATGAGGCTCTTAGATAAGAAAAGGTGTGAGTCCTAGTATGAGTGCATTGATTTGTCAACAACCATTAACTATTGTAGTTTACGGATATAGGTTAACGCTCTATTTGTTAAAGAACCAAGGCTTTTCTGAATTCTCTCTACTAAAGGAATGCATTCATTAATATTCAACCTTCTTATAGTTATAGGAAACCCTAAATACGTCATTGGTGGGAACTTCCTTGTCATTCCTATTAATTTTGCTATTCTATTTTCTAGGTGATTAGCACTTGAAGTAAGGAAAAAATGGCTCTTGCTGGGATTAACTCCTATACTAGACATGGCTTTGAGCTATTACAGTGTTCAATCAACACTTCCACTAATCTCAGTTGAGATTCGTAAATTAAAAATATTATCAATAGGGCATAAGTTTATTAAAGTGACTAACTTACACTTTATGTGATATTTAAACTTGGCTTCCTTGGTTGTATTATACTTCAATAATTGGGTTAATGCTTCCACACCTAAAATGAAGAGATAGGATGATAGTGGATCCTCCTACTTAAGTTCCTTGACTCTTATAAAGATTTTAGTACCTACCCATTGATAACAATACTAAAAGAAATTGAATTGATGTAGGCTTTGATCGAACCTAAAAAGGTATTAGGAATCCCATTACACCTAATAATTGAATCAAAAACTTCCAATTTACATAGTCAAAATATTTACGAAAGTATACCTTTATGGAACAATTCAATGAGTTCCTCCTAGTATATCCCTTTAACAGCTTTTAGACAGTGAGGATATTATCGTCTATCTTTCTATTCTTTATGAAAGCTCCCTAATTATCATTTATGATCAAATTAAGAAAATACTTTAATCCGTTAGCAAGAAGCTTTGTTATGATTTTATATATGAAATTAGAATATGTTATAGGCCTGAAATCACTAAAAGTAGATGTATTTTAAGATTTATAAGTAAGGTATATATAGCTTTTATTGATCTCTAATATGCATTGAACCACACCAAAAAATAAAACCTAACTCTGCACATTAAATTTGAACTAGTGGCAAGTAGGGATCATATCCGTAGAGAGTGTGTGTCTAACTTTTTTAATGAGTGATTTGGTGTTTAGGATATAGGGTGTTTGGTTAGATTTGATTAAGAAAATAAAATAAAATTGAACTAATGAAAGTAAATTAAATCAAACAATAGAAAAATGATAAGATTGACAAATGAATTTATAATCTAGTTCTTAGTTCAATCTCAGTGTACATATGAATGAGCACACTTAATGTTCATGTTTCCCTTATACCTCTCTTAAAAACTATTAAAAATAGGTTAACAATAAGCATTGTTAACCCCATTTTTCACTTAGGTCACATCTATTCAAAATAAGCTCTTAAATTAGATCTAGCCATCAAACAATCCAAAATAAGCTCTCTAGATTTAATATGAAAACTGCATTATGAACTAAGAAAATAGATTATTTGAGGCAAGAACCACACAAGCTCAGGTCATTTAACCTATGCTATAATATTCCTAATGAGTGACAACCATTAGGTTACCACAAATAAATTAGAGTTACAATGGTTATGTATTGTATTCTACATTTTAGCAATGGGTCCATCTATAAATAATCTACTGAAAATGAAACATTAATCATTTATATATGAATGCCTAAAACATTAAGCAAAAAATAACATAAAAAATTTCTAAAGAGAGAGAGTAGTAGTACAAGATGAAGTGATCACCAAATGTATTCTTCCGCCTCGATTTCCCTTTCGAACCAGATGGATGAAGGTTAGCTCTTCATAAATCTCAAAGAAGTAAGAGTTTTGCCCCTTTTCATGTTTCTAAAACTGTCATCCTTTGTTTGGTTGGTTATATGTCCTTTTATAGCAAAAATTAAGGTTCTAGGGCTTACATAGTTAGTTACACGGGAGTGTAGATAATAGTGTATGTAAATTGGTCCCCCAAATCATGTTTCTAACGGCCATGTAGCTCACTTACACGGACATATAAGTATATACATGACTGTGCAAGTTGAAGGAGGTGTTGAAACAATCCTACATGCTTCCAAAGAGTTACACAGTCCTATACATGGTTGTGCAGGTTGTAGAAACTTCATTTCTTTCATATTTTTGTCCTATATTTACCGTAATTCTTCTCCTTTTTGTTCCATAAAGGCAAATAAGTTTGAACATCAAGCGGATGACTCTAAGGATGTGCTTTTAGCTCATTTTAGTTCTTGTGCTTCCAACTTGTACCTAAAACCAAATATGAACCAAAATAATTATCTTAAGCACTTTATAACGTTAATCACTAATTGTTATAAAGTAAATATATAATCAACAATTAAGATTCATATGCATAATCATGAATCAAATGACTTTTAAGATTGTAATGTGGGTAAAGTTTAGGGAGAGAAGTATTTGGATAATGTAGTTCAAAAGTCATCGAAGCTAGTGAAGCAGGAAAAACACTCAATGGAGTATTAAGTGCAAAAATTAATGTCCAGTCAAACTGGGTACCGTCACCTATAATGAATGCAAAAAATTTGTTTCAGTGATTAGATTCAAGATTTCACACCATAAATTACATGAAGCATAAGGAATTAGAAGGAATCACTCACACAAATTGATGATAAATAATTTGTTGTAACTATAAGGAGTGACCCATCAAAACAACATATCCCTCATTTACATCATAATCAAATCAATCGTTTCATACAACTTTAGGAGGAAAAATTAAAATGAATTACTTTGCAAAACAAATTATTTTTATCCTTAAATAGCTTCTTTTCTTTTCTTTATTTTATTCTTCCTTTTATTTATTTCTTTTCCTTTCTTTCTTTTATAGGCAAAATTGCAAGAAACAAAATCAATAATGGAATTTATTGATAAGAGATAAAATTGCATTCCATCAGTTATAACCAACCCGCATATATGCACACCCCCACACTTACGCTCTTGTGAATTTACAGACATCATCAATCACAAATGCTTCACCAGCGTTAAGGCTTGGGTTAGACATTTGGTTAGATTAAAAGCTTGTAAGGTGGTTAGCACAAAAAGAAAAGACTAATAAAACTGAAAAGGGCTTAACAAAAGGAAATATCATATTAATAGGAAGGTTATTTGGATAATGTAACTAATAAAACAAAGAATGCCTATATCTTTTCATGATAATGAATGTGATAAAAAAGTTGCCCCGAATATAAAATCAAATTTAAAGTTAGGATATACATGTCATTAAGATTACATGTGAACAAAAGACAATGAGACTGATATGGATGTGTCAGTCTTAAAAAGCTCAAAATCTCACTAGCTTATGATGTTGCCATGAATTTTTCTAGTTAATTCTACTCTTTAGTTATGACTATATTGTCCAAGACATAATGGAAAAAGAAAAAATATTTATTTTTTGTTTGATTTAAAAAAACACATAAGAAACAAACTTAAAAGGCTCACATAATAACTAAGATCCCCATTCCTATAGTTAAAACTTATAGTGATTCCATGTAATATCAAATGTAAAAAATGGAGCATTCAACAAAAATAACAAATGCAAAAATGTAAAGGAAAAGGTATAAACTTCCCTTAGGTTGCCTCCTAAGTTCCAACTTTGTTTATTATCACTAGCTTGACTCCATGTTTTCCTCATCATATGACGAAAATTTGATCTCTAGGTGTCACATGTTCTACATTTTCCACTTAACCTTCTTCAAGATAAGGCTTGAGTCGAAAACCACTTACATTCAATATCTTGCCTATTTTTAGACTCTTAATTACTACTACACCATAAGGAGAGACATTAGTAATCACAAAAGGATTGACCTAATAAAGACGTAACTTTTGTAAAAAGGAAGTACTTTTTGGGAAGTAATTTTACTTCCTATTCCCTCCTTAGCTAATATTTAGCAGAACAAAGAATCACTTTTTAACTAATGATAAAGCTTTTTTTAGACATTAAAAGCTTTGGTGTTCTCTTTAGTTAAAATTACCTCTTTTCATTTATACGCTTTAGCTCACAATCTTCCTGTATTGAAGGATATCATTAATTGAAAAAATAGAATGGTCATTTTGGGGGTACTTATTAACATTAAAAATATTGAAATAAGTAAATTCCCCATCAAATTTCATTATAAGGGAACACTATCTAACATGTATCTTATTTTGGGTCATGTTAAGAAAGGGTCTCCCTAGTAAGATAGGTATTGGGTTAGAGGAAGTTTCATGATTAATGTCAATCACATAAAATTAGCAGGAAATATTAGTTCACTCACCTACACAATCACATCCTCAACTACCCCATCTGGATAAGCATTAGTACTATAAGCCAATTATATTATAACACTAGTTTCTTTTAATGGGCCTAAATTTAAAGAAGCACATATGGAATGAGGCATAACATTAATTGATGCTCCTAAATTTGACATGGCCTATTTAATTTTAGTGTCACCAATTTTGTAAAGAAAAGTAAACATGTCTGGGTCCTTACACTTAGGGGTATTTTCTTTTAAAACATTGCATAAGTAGTTTTACCCATCCTAATCATTTCATTACCTCTTAAATTTGATTTGTTGGTACACAATTGCTTAAGGAATTTTTTATATCTTGGCACTTGTTTGATCGCATCTAATATTGGTATATTCACCTCAACCTTCTGAAAGGTCTCCCAAATATCCTTATCCTCCTTATTTGACTTTGCTAACTTCCTAGGCAAAGGTGGAGGATTAGCCTTAATAGCAATTTGAGATTCAACATTTTCCTTTAAGCTAGATGATATATCCTTTCCTTATTCAAGCTCCTTCTCAATTTCTTCACTAATCATCCTTTGTGCAGTCCTTTTAGGATCCTCAAGCTTCCTATTGTAGTATTTTTAGGATCCTCAAGCTTCCTACCTCTCCTCAAGGTGATTGCATTGACATTCTTCATATTTGTTTTGGGGTTGTGACGATCATTTTCCTTATTTTTGACTTCAAGATGGTTAATAGCCACTTCCCTCTGGCTCATTTGGTTCTCCAGGTTTTGAATGCTAGACCTTATCTCCTGAAATTTAGATTTAGTATCTTGTTAAAACTATTAAACATTCTGTTGGAATTGCAAAGTGTTAGTTGCATGAGACTTAATTATATCTTCCAGAGAGTCACTTGAGCTAGAAGAAGAGACTTATGGCCTTAACTAGAATTGTTGTGCTCCTTGTGGCCTATTTAGGAAGTAATTGTGCTACCTATTCCCTCTATAACTCAAGTTTGGCTTATCTCTCTAACTTGTGTTATACATCTGGGAATATAGGTTGTATTGATTAGAAAAATTCCCCCTTTAACATTGATATATCCTATGCTTCCCTCTTGCAAAGTTAGACACCTATCTGTCAGATGGTTTTTATTTGCACATACAACAATTTGTATAACAAAAGATGTTAGCACATCTAAAATATGTTCATTGGATAAACTGTTACCTCATTTACTTGATGAGCATCATTGCAGATGCCAATTTGTTGAGTATTTGCAGTCATGCGCTTAATTAAAATTTTGGCCCCTATGGGAGTCTTTTCATATAGGCAATAATCCTTTATAAAAGTTTTGGATAGGGAGTTGTTCCATGATATTATGGTGAGGGCAGCAGGCACATGACTTCTTGAAGCGTTCCTAAAACTTTTAAAGGGATTCTCCATGATGCTGCTTTATTTCACAAATCTCTTTCCTTATGTTAGCTATCTTCAATGTTGGAAAGTATTTCTCCAAAAGTAGCCTCTTCATTTAAATCCATGTGCTAATGCTTCTAGTAGGCAAATCAAAAAGTAAGTCGTTTTCTGCATCCTTAAGGAAAATGGAAAGGTTCTCAATATAATCTACTTTTTTGTCACCCCTGGAGGTTCAATACTAAGATAAACCACATCGAACTCCTTAATATGCTTATGAGCATCCTCACTTGCAAAACCATGAAAGTTGGGTAAAAGATGGATTAAGCCATACTTAAGCTTAAAAGTAACATGTTCAGTAAAATTTGGAAAAGTGATGCACAATGGCCTTTGAGTTAAATATGGGGAAACGAAATCTGATATAGTTCTTGGATTGGCCAAGGATTCTGCAATTACTTGTTATATTCCCAAAGTTGTTCTAATTTCGCTTTGCAACCTTTACAGTGTACTTTTAATCTTAAGATCAAATTGCACAAGATCTTGATGAGTAGATCTTATCATTACCATACACAAACAATATCAAACATCAAAAGATCAAGAAATAATTGTAAAAAAATAATTATAAAAAGAAATATACAAAACACCAATTATAATCGAAAGAAAAGACTAAATCATTTCACTCCCCGATGATGATGCTAAAATTCTTTATCCTCATTAAACACGCCAGAAAATAAAACCTAACTTTGCCACCAAATTTAAAGTGGTGGAGAGTAAGGATTGTATCCATAGAGAGTATCCATCTGGATTTTATAATGAGCAATTTGGTGTTTAGGATATGAAGGGGTTCGGCTGGATTCGATCAAGAAAATAAAGTAAAATGGAACTAATGAAAGTAAAGTAAATCAAACAATATAAACATGATAAGATTATCAAATGAATTTAGAATCTGGTTCTCGATGCAATTACAGCCTACACTTGAATGAGCATACTTAATCTTCAGTTTATTCTCACAGCTCTCTTAGAAACTATTAACCATATGTTGGGTCCCAAATTTGTTTTTCTTGATATTATTAAGTATGAATTAATTTTATTGTGTTAATTGTTGTATAGTTTGATTTTATTGAGAATGTTATTGGAAAAATTAGGATTTATTTGAGATTAGTATGGAATAAATGTTTATGAAAGAGTAAAAATGTTTAAGGGCAAAATGGTCAAGGCACTTGAGTTATGATGTTTTAGGCTAAGCATGGAGGGGCACTTTAGTCATTGCTCTTCCTTGTAGGTTTAAGGAGTTAAAGGAAAATAAGAAGAAAAGAAAAGAAAGAAAGGAAAATAGAAAGAAGGGAGAAAGAAG
>JANPWT010000002.1:38003214-38015370 GCA_024678245.1 Erythroxylum densum | reverse complement strand
ATCCTGAGCTTAGCCATCTCTTCCAATAGCGGCAGATAGACTGTCTGCACATATGCTATGGAAGACTTCCTGCTCAAAGCATCTGCAACAACATTGGCCTTACCTGGATGATACTCAATCAACAGGTCATAGTCTTTGAGCAGCTCAATCCATATCCTCTGTCTCATATTCAACTCCTTCTGACTCAACAAGTTCAATTGAATAATGTGATTTGACCGGATATTCAATTGAATAAAGTTCTAAGTTTTATTTTTTAGTTTCTTTTAATTTTACTTATATTTGATATATATGTTAAATTTTATATATGTAATATAAATATAACTATAAATATTTTTGTTTCAGGTTTTACTTTAAGTTGGTTGTTTCTTTGGTACGAACTCTTGTTATAATGCTTAGAGAAAAATGAATTTTTATGATTCTTTGTACTTGATGTCTTGATATAATTATCATTTATTATATAATATAATTGTAATATTTTAAATACTTTATATTATTATTAATTAAATGATTGTTATAATTTTTGAAGACATGATTAATGTAAAATTATAAATTATAGAGGATAATATACTCAGGGGCTATTTTGTAATTTTAAAAAAATTCAAAGATTATTTTTAATTTTAAAATTTTATTAACTATTATTGGTATAATACCGATACCAATATGACATTCGTAGCATTAGTTGAGAATAATTAACCGCAAGCTAACTAGTTTAGCTTAAGATAGTCGATCCATCCATTAGTAGTTTATTTATCTTTTCATTATTTAATTCCCAATCTTTCTTAAAGACGACGGTGCCTGAGATGAATTGAAGCATAAAAATCAAACATGAGTGTTTAAAACATTTTGGTTAATGAAAATTTGATTGATTATTATTTAGTAATTAATAATTATTATCAATATAAAAATAAATATAATTTTTTTATGAAATAATTTTTTTATTAAATAAAAATATTGTCATTAATTATTAAATAATAGTTACCTAAATAATTCTTTTGATTAATATTTTTAATTTGCATAGTTTAATTAAGTTTGACTTTGATAAATACGTTATGATAGTATACAATTCAAGACAACGTATTATTATTTACTTGGCCACCTAATGTTTGAACTAATGTAATTCTGATTCTCTGAACCATTGGCATAAATTAGGAGGGCCATTTTGATTTGGATCTGTCTGCTCTTCACGTGTATGGCGATTGTTGCGATGTGGCGTGCGATGATAGTAATCACTAAAGAGCGTGCTGTGAAATCGCGTACGTCCTTTTGGTTGTCTCGCTTTTTTCCACTGGGCCGCCTTCTGACATCCACCGCCACATTCCAAATATATAAACTAACCAATGAAATGAGATCCACTCATTCTTTGATTCTGAAATTACAATCCAATTCACGAATACAATAATAGTCTCTTGTTCTCTTTTCATTCTTAAACAACAATAATAAAAAAAAAAAAGAGGTGGCGACATTGCCAGCTCTTTATATATATCTATATATCCAGCCCAAATAGCAACAGGAACAAAAGGCATTTTGAACAACACCCCTTCTGCTAAATTCAGCTGCTAAACATGTTATCAGTTTAACCAAATTTAGCATTTGTTCCTGACGCTGGCTCACTCTTTGAAATTTTACTATTGACTAATACTAGTTTGTGTTATTGTTGCTGATAGAATAACCTAGCTATGTATATTCTTCTCCAACGGTTCCTAATCATTTGCTAGCCTACATCATTCTGCTTATATTTGGCCCCAGCTCCATCTGTCCATCTCTCAAGGGTAGCGATCAATTTCCTTTTTCTTTTTCCTCTGTTTACTTTGGCTTTTTGCTCGTAACAGCTAGCACGGCAAGTCAGCTAAGGCAGTTCTTAATCTCCTTTATGTATTGAAGTAATCATTTCCCATCTTGGTTGGTTGTGACATTACTTTAACACCATTTTTTTTTTCCCGTAGATTCACTTCCTTTTGACACGAACCGCTGAGTTTTTAACATCTATCGAACCATCTCTACCTAAAAGTGGCCCCAAAAGTTGGTGTCCAGAAGTCAGCTGTAGTCTCATGGGCAACCGGAAATGTGCTTGAGATAGGCACCAGACATAACCCTCGGCTTCTTAGATCTTGTTTTGGCCCCTCCAATTCCATATTATTGTCGAAGTCCTATTAATATTGCACAATTATTCCAAATTCTACAAAGAAATCAATGTCTTTGGACACCAAAGTTCATGAATATGCACTATAATGTGGTCCAAACGAAATGTGAAGAAGAATTGTCTTATATCTACCTGTTGATGCTGAATGGGTTTGCCATTCTTCATATATGGTGTGCTTAAAACCTGAATTAACCAAAAAGAAAACACGCATCAGATATAATAAATTAACTAGGGTTTCCTTCAGATTAAATCTACACAAGAAGATAAAGAGACGTACATTAACTTGATCATGAAGGAACTTTATGTAATCGATAGCCTCATGGAGAACGGATGCAGTATCAGTCTGTAAAAAGATAAAGTGACTTAAAAGATGAGTTTAAAAGCAAAGAATAAGCTATCATTTAAACCATAAAGCGTAGGTTTATACAGTATTACGGTCATTGTACTCTTCGCATAAAAGTAGAAGAAAAATCCACGAACTAACCTTTCCGAAAGGCGAAACCAATTGTTGCAGGGCAGTTATTCGGTCCCCTAGCTTCTCTTTCCGGACCTGATAACAATAAAGAAGTTCAATTTTGTCAACTCATGTTTTGAAGAAACCAAATAAATATGTTAACACAATAGTAAAAAGTCTGTAGGCATACCTTAAAAGTTGGTAACGGAGATGGCGTTTCCGTTCGTGGCTTCTTAAATGCAGGTTCACTTCCTCTCTTAACCATCGATCCCGAGCCTTTGATTTCTTCACAGCTCTTAGCCTGCAATATATGTAAACATGAAAAGGATTAGTTGGTTTTTCAAATTCACAACCCTAATCACCCATCAACAGGATCACGTTATCTTCATCGATTCTCCTTACCCTTTTTTTCATGTTGGGGCAATTGGATTTCTCTTCAAGAGTCGGCGCAAGAAAATGAGTGTGTAAAGAGGGCATGAAGCTTGCTTTAACATCAGCTATCGGAGTCGCTAAGACATTGCAGAAGGGAGTGTTGTTAGAAAACTGCAATATATTACTATGTTCTTCCTTTGGCAGTGAGGATTTCATGAAAGGAGATATCTTCGCCCAAGATGTCGATAATTCATTCAAGTTGGTCGCATAGTTAATGGACCGATTGTTGAAAAGTTGTTGTTGTGGTTGAGGATGATCAGGTTCAAACAAGCATTGTACCAACGATGAAGGAAATCCATAAGAGGTTGATGCTGAAAAGCCAGTTGATGATAACCTTTGGCAAGCTGGGATAGAGTTAGCATATCTATTCATAGGACCTAGCCTTTGTTGGTCTAATGAGAAATCTTGATTTATTGCTTTAAAAGCATTAACAGATGAGTCATCACTTGTGCTTGTAAAGCACTTTGGACTCCAGTCCTTTTGTATCTGAGAAGCGTTCATTCCTTTTTGTTGGAGCACGGAATTGTAACTGTTTTCAGCTCTTCCATTTCCTGAACTGCGAAACATTAAATGGAAAAAAAAAAAATGATGAACCCGATTAATAATAGGAAAACCATCACCTGAAAGGAAGAACTAATCATTATCATAATCATATTGACTGGATCACTATACCCCTAAGAACCAAATGACAAAAGTCACAAGTATTTATCTTGTTGTTGAAGTTTTGAATATTTTAAAGATCGTGTGGTCTATAACAGTAAATCCATGAATTTCTTTCCAGTAAGAAGTAGAACTTTACCTACTTGTCTATATCATGGAGTTTAGTACTTCAGTTATTGAGACTTACATTAAGACTTGGTTCCAATCCGACGATGTTGAAGAAGAAGATAGCCCAAAACCCATCATTTCCAAGTTAGAATCTATCAAAATAGAGCTACCACCACTGTCAGAATTGGCCTGTAGTTGAGACTTCTGTGAGTCTTGAAAAATCACAGAACTTTCTGATACAGAGTCAATAACAGACTCTTTGCATGACCTAGGCTTCAATTCCGCAGCATCTGTCATCATCCACGAACCATAAGTTCCATATCCCATATCACTTGTAGCCCCCACAGAACAAGGAGAAGAGCCGCTCATGAACGCGCTCCTCGATGAATTCCACCAGCTTCCGCCGCAAATCCCGCCCTGAAACTCGTCTGCCATGGCCACAGAATTAGTACATAAACCAGGAACTGCTATACCTTTGTTCCAAGTGTTTATTTTTTTGTATATTTAAGGCTGGAGCTTGTAGGAGTCCAAGTTATATATGCGACGGTTGAGGGGTACGGTCAATGGAAATTACCAGAAAATTTTTAGTTTGACATGTCGAAGAAGATGATTGGACAGATGAGAGGAGGCACTTTGAATCGAATTTTTTCTTATTTTGTCGTCATCGCTTTAGTCGTTTTAACTTACTGGAATTTTAATGTATTTTAATTGACAGGTATATATTGAGCTCTCTCTTCTTAGTCCTCAGTTTCACTTAACTAAACTATTATTATACAGCAGTGTCCATTATCCTCTTCCAAGCCTGTGAACTTAAGGTGCTTTACCTGAGCATGAAGGTTATACTTTACCATCTTAATTTTTATAATTAAGGAGATGACCTGGCTTTTTCATATTTTATTAATGGACAAATATTCTTGTTACTTACAAGATAAGGGTTCAGTTTGGTCTATGATGATGCTAATGATGGTGGGTTTTGATCGAAATGACAAATCGGGAATAGCGTACTCTTGTTGCTGACTATAATATTCCAAATAATTTATATAAACTAGATCAGTACTATAAAGTTCAGATTTTTTGTCCAATATTATAGTGTCTTATTGTATCTAATAAATTTCAGTTATTTATTTATGTGGATCTCATGTAGGTCTCGCGTGGATTCCGTAAAATAAATGGTTGAGATTTCATAAAATAGAATAAAATAAGATAATATTAGACAAAAGATCTTGTCTCATACCATATATGAATACGGTAATTTTGAGCCTTGGGTTCCATGTGTATAATTTGCGGAGAAAGCAGGGTGCAGAGTAACAGGTTTATATAAGTTTCGTATAATCTTGAATGTCACCAGTCAATTGGAAAGCTAACCGAATATAACTGAAATATGTTCTTAAATACACTATCCAGCCAATTGGATGCACCAAAATGGCAAAACCCACTGTCTGTTTTCCCTTGTCTAATTATAAAGCTAAAGCTCTATCTATCTTACTTTTATACGTGAAGTATTACCAATCTCTAGCATTTAAAAACATTAACCGCACGTATGTACTCTCGATGGTTATTGACTGGGGAGTGAAGTTAATGTTGGAAAATCAATTGCGATTAAGTCATGGTTGTCGCAATAATTTTTTTTTTTTTGCAACTTCTTAAGGTATTTCTTGATTTGAATAATTTAAAATTATGAATAAAAAATAAAATAAATGAAACATACTTAATTTAGAATCCTGTAAAATGTTTTTCAAAAACTATCAACCATAAACTACAAAATATTGACTGTGAGAATTGCAGTTTTTCCTTCAGTATTGACGTTTGACTCCAAAGATGGTGGTATAATATTTTGAAAAGTAAAAAGTTGGGAGACTACCCTTTGGTTTTACTACATATTTGTATAGTCTTATAATTATTATTTTACATCTAAATAGTAAAGGAATTAGCTTTTAATTCATAAATAATTATTCATATGATATTATTTACAAGTTATAAACTTTATTTTATACACAAGATGAAGACGTTTTCTATAAGGTATGTTGAATCTCTATTTTAGTCTGTTATTTTATTTCTTTTTATTTATTATCAAACTAAAAATAAATTTTATTATGCATCATATTTGTTGGACCCCGCTTGATTCCGGAATCCAACCCTTGAATACCATAATACTGACCCTGGCTCCTTGCAATCTCTTTAACCAACCGCTTAACAAAACCATGACACCTATATATGCTCTTCATTTTCTTGCTCTGATACCACAAATGTTGGATCTTACTTGCGGAGCCCAACTTCGGATCATGAAACTTGACCATCATCGGTTCATTTTCATTCTTATAAAATCCCAATAATTTCCTCACAAATTGTTCAATGGCGTGCACATACAAACCAGTCACTATACTTGAACTCGTTTCTCTTATTTGTGAACAGAATTTGGAAATCTTCAAACAAGAATTTCAATTTGTCTTCTTCAAAGAAATCATAGCTCTAAGCCTCTATTTTGTCTTGAAGCAAGAATCACCTTAATCGGAGCTACATAGCTCAAGATATGCTTAAAATTCCAAAATGAGCTTATACCTCAATCATGCTCTCTAAACTAACCTCTCACTTTCTTACAATCAAACTTTTTCAAATCAACTCTAAAAGCTACCAAATTTCATGGAGAGATAAATACATGTCTTAGAAATCTATCGCCTCAAGAATCACTTCAATTGGAGGCCGGACGAGGGAGTTATGACCGAAAGAATCTAACATGTTCATAACCTCAATCATACAGTAACATGTCTTGGCGCGATTGTCATAACTTTCACCACAAATGTTGGACTGATTGCGTTCTTGGGCCATTGAGAATAAGACTTCGAGATATAAAACTTGCATGAAGACCAAAAAGTCAGATTCTGCCTGAAAAAATGGTCAAAAATCACGATTTTTGCAAGCTGACTCGTGAGTGTCCGTTTAACGGACATGCAATAAGAATGGAAAAGAACATAATTTTAGTTGTCCATCCTCAATTCCCTTTGGTCTCATAGTGGAATAAACAACCAAAATGTTTTTAAAATGTCTATAAGGATCCTCACCTTCATCTCAAAAAAATTTAGGCAATAAATTTAAGAAACCAAAGTTAAGCTTCAAGGGTCTTTCCAAGGCCGGGAGGACAATGCATAAAGGATGTTCTTCCTGGTTTGGTTCACATAGTTGCTTCAAAGTAGATGTGTCCATTTCTATCTTTTTATCTAAATAAGATCTTTTTTAAAAAAAATAAATAATGAATTTCATAAAATAATAGAGTATTACAAAACATTCCAAATCAAACTCAACTACGGAAAAAACTTAATCACTCTCTACAGATTACTACATCCTTATAAGTACAATGCATTTTACAAGTTCACTCTCATTTTCAACCCTCTTGTGATGTATTCTCTATAGGAACTTGTCAAATCAGTTAGCCTTAGTTTGGTCATATACCTTATCCAATTATAATCCAAAATATCCTTAGCTTCCCTAAAAAATTTGGCATTCCTCATTCTCAATATATAATGAACTAGCATAGCAAAACTAGCTTTTGAATAGTTTATGGTCTCCTTTCCAGTTACAGTCATTTCTGGTTGTTCTCTTTAGATTGAATGTTAGCAAAAATTGTCTCCAAAATTGTTTAGTTGATGCATATTTAAAGCACAGGTGACCAAATGTCCCCAAAGTGTCTCCACGTAGTGGACATTTGGGATCAAATACCTAAAACTTCAATATGTCACTTGTTCCCAACCTTTGTAGTGCTACAAACCACAATATGAAGGAGTGGATTGGAGCAATCTTTAAGTCTTAAACGAATTTTCAAAATTAAAATTTAATTAAGGATCCTAATAACGGCTTTCTATATGATTATGTTGAGAATGTTTTAGTCTTATATAGCTCCCATTGTATTGAGTCTAGTTGAAGCTACTTAGATTGATGATTCGGGAGACTATTCATGATGACCCCCTAGTTGAACGAAAAGGCCAGTTATAGTTCTCATTTTTTTCTAGCGTATAGACCTTAGTATTCTCATACACTGATCCTCTCAAGCCTTGAAAGTTTAGTTTGAGATATAGTGGCCCTATTAGATGTCCATTATCATACCAAAACTTCGTATCAATTATATTTCCTATAATATTCTTGACATGTGATAGATGTATAATTGATCACATTTATACCTCATATTTGATGTATTTTTGCTTTATATTTTATACTTTTATTGTATATTTGACACTTAATTTGCTCCAAGTATATTTATACGTTATAATTGCCTTCACGGACCAAAAGAAGAAGCATTTAGATAAAAACACCACATATATTGAAGATTTGAAGCAAAGAAGGGATACACGGTTATGTATTTGGGCGTGTGGAATCACAATTTTAGAGGTTTTTTTGTATACACAGTCTTGTACACATATATGTATCAAACCATCCTAAAACCCAAAAATTAATATAAAAAGACCTGTTCAAAGGTAAAATAGAAAAACAAATTTACAGAGACTTTTAGAGATTTTTAGAGGCAATTTAAGGGGTCATTTTGATTCAGAATTGGAGAAAAAGAAGAAATCATCGAAATATCCAAGAGAATACAAGATCAAATCTTTAACTTACGAGAACATTTGGGTACGTATTCACTCCTCTTCCAAACCACTTCGCTTGTTGGGTATTTTATGGAGAAATGAATAGCTTTCCTAGTAGTCCAGCATTAGGCTAACACCAATTGGAAGGAATGGGGTCTTCAATCTACACTTATAACTGAGGATGATCAATTCATTTTTCAATTCTACTCAGATTAAATATTTTGTAAGGTATTAGACATGGGACCCTAACACATACAATGTAAGCCATTACTTTTTAGGAAATGGGAATTGGGTTGCAAGCTAGATATAAATGAAATTAAATATATTCCAATTTGTGTGAACATGCATGAAATCCCTCTTAAATGTTGTTCAATTGAGGGTTTGAGTTATTTGGCTAGTTATATTGGAACTCCCTTATCTATGGATGACAACACTGCAAATATAAAAAGAATAGGGTATGTTAAAGTGTGCATTAAAGTGGAATATAAGAAGACTATGGCAGATAGTATTCCACTAATGAAGTTCAATTCTAGTGGAGAATTGGTGGAAGATAAAATTGTGTTATCCTATCCATGGAAGCCATATATGAAACCTATTACTAAAATGCAAATCGCTAAGACAAATGTTAATGAAGTATTCAATGAAAGAAATCAACTTTGAAGTGCACCTGAAGCTATGCGAGCAGATGGTGAAAAGGAAAAAGATGAAGTTTAAAATCAACAAGTAACTCTTATAGCCAATTCAAGAAAGATAAGCAATGGTTGTTGGGACCCAAGCCCAACTTGCTTAAACTAAACCAAACAGAAAATCGAAAAACACAAACGAAACGGCGGAAGCGAAACCAAAGCGGAAGCGAATGCGAATCAAAAAATAAGCGAAACACAATCGGATCGGAATCAGAAACACATGAAATGAATCAAAAAATCGAATAACTTAATACTTTTTATATTTCTAAATTCCACTTAAAAATGGGGGTCCAACAATGGTCATACGAAATCAAATGAAGCAGAAATAGTGAAGATTGTTAAGAATCAGGTTGTAGTGACTAATGATAATCATAGCTATGATGAAGATAATGGTGGTAAGCATAATATATCCTCATCTAGAACCTGTTCATGGTGTGCTAAATTAGAGGACAAGGTTAAAAACTAACAACAGCAAGTGATTTCAACTGAGAGTCAACAAAGTAGTTGTAACACCCTAACATACACCTTGGAAGTATTATAGCATTTCTAGGGTGTATTAAGAAGTGAACATAACGAATTAATTGCATCTTAGTAAGATACATTACAGTACTTAATGTAAAAGACATGGGTTAATGGGTAATTTGCTCATTTTGGCATGAACATGCCTCTGTAATTTGGCCATATCTTATCTTGTAGACCTCCAAATTAGATAATTTTAATTTAATATTAATTTCGAGACATAGATATAAAATTTTCATGAAGGAATCAAAATTTTATTATGCATCTAACATTTTTTATTTTTGTTTTGAAGTTAAGCTATGACTGTTGTCCCTGTTTTCAAACAGTTTATAGTGTTTTGGGTATAACTCCCATAATAATTAACCAAATTGCATGAAATTTATTATATTAGAAAATTAAGACATATGGGAATGAAATTAATTGATAAGATTGTAGGCCAATGTAGGAAGTAAGGGAAGAAGAAGGACCGATATATAATTTTTCTAAAGTTAACACATGGACCAATTGGATTAAGGCATAGGTGACCAATAATAATAGAGCATGTGTGTCCAATAAGAATTAAGCATATGTGTGAGTCTTGAAAGTTCTAGAATGGGGATATGGATAGGGGAGATGCATGAAATTTTGGGGGTCTAAGTTCAGATTTTCTCCTCTCCATTTCACCTTCTTCATCCCATTATTTTTCATGTAAGAAATGAAGTCAATCTTAGGTGGAAATCAAGGTAAAAGTTAGGGATTTTCTCTTAACCTTTATCTCTTCTTACTTTGCTTATGAAGGAATGAAATTATAAGGATGGAAGTGGCATTGAGAGGCATATTTTTTGTTTTTTAGTTGGTGAGTCAAGCAAATCCAAAAAGGAAGGGAAGGAAAGGCAAAGACCTATTTTGTCAATTTTCAAGTTTAGGACTTCACTTAGTTGATTTTGTATTTGTGTATGATTAAATGGATATAAAGATTCATTTGGATGTGGAATGGTTGTTGGGATGTTTATTTGGTATTATTTTGGTGTTATCTTACATAGAATTGGTTGAATATGACAAAAGAGTATTGTGTAGTGGAATTCTATCAAGGGTTATTTGATTAAGTCGCATTGTTTGAGTCATAAATCAGCCTATAAACCTCCAAATTGTTTGATTTCAATTGCGTATGAAACCTAAGACATATAGATAAATATCTATAGAAGGGACTCTATCCTAATTCTAGCTTTATGACCTTTAAATTTGAAATCGAAAAAGGTGACTTGATGTTGCCCCTGTTTTGGAGCAACTTGTGAAATTTTGCTTATATCTCATGATTTAGAAGTCCAAATAGTTTAATTGTTAGTGCTATAAAAACTATAGACATAGAGGGAAAAATTTTTCTAAGAGATCTCGAAACTCAGTTCTGATTTTTTTCTATATGCACATTAAGAAAAAAGTAGTGGTATGAATGGAGAGAGGGTCTATCACGACCGTGACATTATTTTCATTTCTGATTTTTCTCAAATCTTATCCGAACCTTTTTGAACGTGTATGAAACCTTTCAAATACCTAAAAAATAAATGAAATAGGAGTTACCGTGTGTGGATTGGGTGATCAAACATTGAAACTTAATATTGAACAAAATGCATGTTAAAGAAAACTTACATGTACATAAATGATTAGTATGCATATTTATTGTTCATATCTGTATAGTGTGATTATACAAGTGTGATTTTGACACCCTTCTAATAGTGATAAGTTATGATTTGCATGTATGAGTACAAATACAAATTTTATGACTTGAAATGTATATAATATGATTTCTCAATATATGATTGGCGAAATTGACAAATGGTTAAAAGAAATGTTACAGTGCCTGTTTTATTATCTTGGTGGTAGATAGATAGGTATGCCTATAGGGTTACAATGCAGCTGCTATAGTTTGATATTATCGATATCCACAGTTCGATACCTTCGAGTATCTACAGTTTAATACCTTCAGATATTCACAACACTCGTTATCCACATTCACAGGAAAAGTGCACGCTTAACACAGAAATGAAACTGAATAGTCATAAATAAGAAATACAATGTAACAACATGAATAATTGGTATTAATGATCATTTGTATTGGTTGTAATGATGAATTGTAATGATGTGCAATATATTGATAATTTGTGTCAATGACCATTGAATATCAATATTTGACTTATAAATGTGCATTTTTGGTATATGGATAATATGTTGAAGCATATTCGCATTATGTACTTTGCTTAAGTATGCCATCATTGTTTACATAAGTATTGAATATCAATATTTGGTTCATGAATATAAATTTATGGTATATGATTTGTGATATTTCTGAATGTGTCTGCTTTGAGGATGACTGCTGTGAGCGATCATCCAAACTAAGTGTTTTTCTCACTAAGCTTTCAAACTTAGCACGAGTGTTAATTCGTGTAGATCCAAGTCATAGGAGTGAGATACAAGGACCAAGGCCAACAGATAGAAGAAAACTTATTTTTGGAATGTGTTTTTAGTTACAAATGATTGCACTTGTAATGAAAAAAGGAAATTGTATATATATTTTTAGATTACCATATAAATGTAAAGATGTATTAC
>JANPWT010000002.1:37903030-37914800 GCA_024678245.1 Erythroxylum densum | reverse complement strand
TATACATGAACTTCTTCTTAGTGATTCATGAACTTCTTAGTGACTGTTCATGAACTTCTTCTTAGTTTTGCTTCCTCTTAGTTCAACAACAGTAGAAGTAAGTTTGTCTTGGTGGGGGCACACTATTCTTGTGGGATACACACTCAGATGTCACTTAAGACGTCAGGCTCATGACTTACAAGGGCGGAGTGTCCAACAATATATACATCAATATTTCAATTTATTTTTATTAGCAAAGCTCCTACGATATTGTGTTTGGATTCAAAGTAAAGTCTTTGGCTCTCTAGAAATTCAATGAACTAAGATCATGCCCATAATTCTATAAATTCAATAGAAATCTTAAGGATATTTCTTAGGTCTAAATTAGTTTTTTTAACTATCTTGTGATAAAAAATTCATAATGTTATACCCTTAACTCCATAACTTAGTCTTTAACTCTCTAATACTTTAACAACAACCCTAAAATTATAATAGTAGATCTAGAGTTTATTTCTCTAGTGAATCAATAAAGTATCTAAGGTTATGCATTTATCCACCAATTAAATTTCTAGCATTTAAGTAAAACTCCGGAGTGAGAGGCCTATAATTTTAGAACAATAAGATGTCTTCTTAAAAAAAATCTTGATTGATGCCTATACTCTGAAGTCTATAGTGAATATCACGCCCTTTGGTTTTCTATAGCAAAGTTATAACCTTGTGATTTCACTTTTCAATTTAATAATTTTACAACTCTATCTTGATTGGCTTCCAATTATTAACTTCTTTATAGTTGGGGGTAGGGGATGGGGCTAATGAGCCATATGGTGAAAAATAGCCTTGAAGATAACACATGATAAACATGAAAGCCTATAGTACTGAATATTAAACCATTTATATCAATTTTACATATTCCTTCATTCTTAATTTCTCTCATAATAATTCTAACTACACCAGAAATAAACTCCAATGTAATTTACTAATAAAATTACGAAGTCTAGAGTGAGAGGTATAACCTCTCTTTAGAAACATATTGTCGAAAACTATCTCACCCTTCCCTTAACCACTAGTTTTTTACCGCGAGACCTTTCCCTTTATAGCCTAACAAACTCCCACCAACCTCTTAGAAAGCTTTATAGGGATAGATTTTAATCCGTTAGTTATTAGCTTCTCAACCACCTAACCCCTTCTCTCCAAATTTCTAATAAGTATCAATCCTCCCTCTTCTACCACTCCAATAATGCTCTTGGAATAGATGAAACTCCTCATAAACTCAATATGAACCCTAGCATTCTACCACTACTATAATAATCAGAAGCAACACATATTATCCAAGCTTTAATTTCTTCTATCAAACCATCTCTCCCCTCATCTTCTTACCACTTTCCTCCTCTGAAAAAAATGCTTCTTTCTCCCTCCAAAATTGAAGGGGAACTCAACATCCTGCCTATAGAACTCATTAATAAAGTCTCAATGGCCAAAATAATATGGATAATCTTGAAAACAAAGAGACTTTGTAGGATAATTGCACCCACACTTACTTTTTAAAGGGAATAAAATTTTGGGAGATGAAAATCAAATCAAGCACTTCATAATTTATGGCTTAGTTATTAAAGCCAAGGGAACTTTTCTATAAGGATATCAAATGCAAAATTGGTAATGAAAAGAGTTCAATCCTATGGTTTGATAACAAAAGCAAGCTACCTTTAAATAGAACTTATTTGATGCTTAGATTATTACATATTTTTCTTGATAACACTAAGGACAATATGTTTATCAACAACAATAAGTGGTTTAGTACTTTGCTAATCTTTCCTTTATTATGCACATTATTTTAAATTACAATCCAAACCTTGGAATTGTAGACTTTTATATATGGTTAAAGCACTCCTCTATTATTTTTACTAATCACTCTTACAAGGAGATGATGAGGCCCCAGGAATAGAAACTATTGTGGTATGACACTATCTTGAACAAGAAAACACTTCCAAAATTCTGCTTCTTTCAGGCTTTTAGTAGTCAAATAAAGATGTGCCATGATGGGTAGATTGAGATACATCAACATCCCTTAAACTTGCAGCCTTTGCAAAACTCAATTCTTTAACTATGAATTCTCAGCTTCTATTTGGAATATAATCCAATCTATTTGCAAACTTTATGTTATTAGGTATAACCACACAGAAAACCTTGAGTGGTTAAGCAAAGGTGGGAGGACAAAATAGGAAAGATAATCATCTATCAAATAGCCTTTGGCTACTTAATGTATCGCATCCAAAGAGAAAGGGATAATAAAGTATTATAGGGTTTAAAAAATTTAAAAATCAAGTTACTGTTGAGCTGATATCCTGCATTAGAGAAAAACCCATAATAAATAAAGTTAACAAGGATCAAAACAATACAATAACTTATTTTTAGAGAACATTGGACCAACTTCAAAGAGGTTAAGAAATCTAGAACAAATGTGGATTGAAGTTTTGCATATTATTGACTAATGCTTTAGCATAGAGAATGAAATTTTGTTAGAATTTGCTTTGTAGATAAGGCCTTGCTCTCCTTATGAGTAGCTTCATGTACAACACTGAACAACAAGCTACAATGGTGGTATGTCTTAACCTTAATAGCTTAAGTAGAATAGTAGATATGCTTTCTTCAACACTTCCTCGTAAGAACCTTGATATAAACCCTAAAGTGGTCATGAATGTGGAAGAACAAAGTTTTTCTTTCGGCAGTCTTTCTTAACTTGGAGTTATTAATTATATTGTGCCTTGACTTAGTACTAACTGAGAATAGTATGCATGGAACTATTGGTTTCAAGCATATGATTCTTTCTAATCTATCAATTTATTTAAATTTTCAAAAGAAATATGTTTTGAATAATAATAAATAGATGACCATGTTCGAATAAGATCCATTAAAAACTAAAATAAAATAATAATTTTACTTTAACGATCCTAATTCATATTGAAGTTTTAAAATTTATCATTTTGTCCTATCTTTATTGTTCTTTTTTTACAATATTGATTATTCATTCTAAAATAAGATTGTCAACATACCAAATCAATCAAATACATATATTTTCATTGCTATAAAAAAAACGAGCACCTCTCAATATACATATAATTATCTCTAAAAATATAATTATGCAATATTTTAACTAAAAAGTAAACAAGAGTTAAGTTTCTTTCATTGTATTTGAGAAGTAATGAAAGGATAAGTCATTTCTTTTATGATCAAGGTAAAGGGATTATTTGGATAAGTATTCAAAAATTAGAAACTCTAAACAGCTGGGATTATGTCCAACTTTCTTTTCTATTATTATGGAACAATGTAATTTATCCACATAGTGGAAACTAGTGAAACCTCAATTCCATTCTTTGTCAATTAATATTTGTCCAAACAATATTATAACCGTGAGTAAATTATTTATTTACAGTATTTTTACTTAATCACCGATAAACTAACTAGCTCTAGAGGGTATAAGTTTTGTTTAATGGAAGATTTTGGTGAGGGTATGGTTCGTTACAACTTATAATAACTGCTTATTTCTTTTTAAAAATGTATAGTAAAGTGTCAATTAGACTCCCGAATTACATAAGTGAGGGACCAAACTATCATAAATATATTTAATTTAATTTTCCTTTTATTTTAAAAAAGGAGAAATTAAATTGATTATAAAAGGAAGTGTTCAAAGCTCAAAGCCAGAGCCAAAGTTGAAACAACTAACCCTATATATTACAAGAAAGCAAAAGCTAATCTGAGGGCATCTAATCCATATGTAAAACATGAAAGAAAGCTCCTTGCATAAGAAATCATTGCTAGGAGTTTCTAGTCAAGACTCGTGAGAGGACTGTAAGCTATGTAGCACGGATACAGCAAAATGGAGTCGTGTCGGATACTCACTAACACACGGTGGACACAACTCGGACACATCTAGAGACCGCTCGGACATTGCTTAATGAAAAATATGCTCCATATTTTTTTAGAGGGGCTTATAAAATATCAAATATGTATAAACTATCAAAATGTTGAAAGTCTTGAAATACATCAATCAATATATATTACATTATGAATTCTGAATTTTTTTCTTAATTCCAAATTTTATTATATATATATATGCAGTGTCCGTATCCACCAAATTTTAGAAATTGGTATGTCCTCGTGCCCGTGTCGCGTGTCGTGTCGCGTGTCCGTGTCCGTATCTATGCTCAACTTCTAAAGCGAACTTAAGTGCATCCTTATACCGTCAACCTTATTTGTCAAGTAAAGCTCCTTCGCCCTTCTTTTCACACTCAACAACACTCACTCCCTCTTCATGCCAGAGTCAAAGCAGTGATTAGTGGCAACCAGTGGAGCCCTCAACCAAGGGGTTTGGAAACCTCACTCTAATCCTTCAAATTAGAATAAAGAAAGTCATTTGGCCTAGGTGTCCTGCAAACAAATTTACAACAACCTCCTATGCATCCCTATTTAGTCTTATCTCTCAGGAAGTCAAATGATATGGTTCAAAAACCATATTCCAAAGTTCTCTTTCATCAAGTGGATGGCAGTAAAAATAGACTTTTTAACTTATGGAAGAGCATCTTACTTAGACGTAACTTTCAATATCAACCCCAATCACTGGATGGCACCATAGACTAAGCTTCAAACCTCAAAATTCTCCAAAGTAATTGACTTATTGAATTTTAAAACCATCCTCATTTGTGGGATTTATGAATTACGGAAGGAAAGGAATCATAGAAGATTCCTCAACGACAAACAAGAACCTCAAACTCTCATTAGGTATGTTTTTCATAAACTATAGGGAAATATATAATAGTTGCAAAGAGTCTACATCTAGACTAGAGTCCGATGATCAAGGATAATTGGTACCTCTACTAACAAAATGTTGCATATACAGTCAAAGGCATACCACTGCAAGAAGAGCAAGGTAGAAAACCCCAATTCTCACACAAACTGAACCCCATAATGTATGAGCATTATACATAGAAGATAGAACCATGCAAAGACAACTCTTACCTAGGCAAGGGTTCCTGCGAACTATTCTGCTAAGATGCTCCTAATTCAAGGATCAATCCACCATGTAAGCCATTTAAGCCTATAAGTAACACTGAAGGGTACGTAATGAAGCAAAGTTCCAGACCCTCGAATACTGTAACGAAAAAATGAAGGAATAAACTTTACCAGTTAAGTAGCTAATTGAAAGAAACAACTGCAATGAAGAAAGGGAACTTCTCAACACTAGGCTGGAAAACATCATAGAAGAGTAAAGGAGTTTTCTGGCTTAATCTATGCACATTCAACTCACACTTGGTTGTCATGTTATTCGTGGTTACATACAAAGAAGCACCAACAAAGTGGTCAGTGAAGCTAGGAAAAGAGAGCTGAACAACCATGCAGATTGTGGAAAGGGCATCCATCCATTAGTTGTCTTAGACCCACATGTTGACGCAAACTAGTATAATTTAACGAATTTCATCCACAAACCCACATGTTGTTGTAGTGGGCTTTAGTTACTCATACCCAACCCAAAAGAGCAAATGGACTTTGAATTTTCGGGCTTGTTTTTCTCTTTTCTTTTGCAGAGCATATTGTTCGGCGTTCAGACCACAAAAATATCTGAGATGATGTCTTTTGTTTCACATTTGCGATCTGCACTGCCCTTCGTATAATAGACATCTAAATCACCTTATCTTACGAATCGCTAATTCAATCAACCCTTTCGCACTCTCCGATGGCAACTTTTACTATCTCTTCTTCAGTCGCTATTCCTGTAAGCCTACACTCTCGTCGTCCTCTTCCTTACTCCCAGCTCAAACCCTCCATTTATGCTTCACTTATTAACCCCACATCAACACTTTCATGGACTCCTATGCGGTGGAATGCCCACCTGGCTCGGCGGTTCATTGCCCGTGCAGCGCTGGATTCCGACTACTCCGCGAAGAGGAGTGGCAGTGGAAACAGCGGCGGCGGCGGCGAGACTAGGGAGACGATAATGTTACCGGGTTGTGATTATAATCACTGGTTGATTGTCATGGAGTTCCCTAAGGATCCGGCTCCTACTAGAGAGCAGATGATTGACACTTATCTCAATACCCTTGCTACTGTTGTTGGCAGGTTGCTTCCTTTAGTCTTCTTTCAAACTTATTTCTGGCTTTTCTGTTGATATGTTTTGAGGTGATTGGCGTTATTTGGCAATTGGGTATTCCATACTTGTGGTTAGATGAAAGCAAATTGGATGTGAAGTCTTGTTCTCTGTGTCCTTTTTTCTTTCTTCTGATAGGTTGTTGGCTTCAGAGTAGAGTGCTTTGTTTTCCTTGTTTTTAGTTGGTGTTATGTAAGGAATTCTGGTGATGTTATGATAATAAGAGTAGGTTTTACCATATTAAATTAAGCAATATTGAATGCTAGTACACGTTTGTCTGTGTAAATAGGGAGTCTTTTTCCAATTCCCCCTTCGAAGTACAGGATGTTGGATTAAGTTCCTTTAGACCTTAACTTCATGTGGGCATTTGATATGTGATTGTGTTCAGTTGGATTTCCTTATGTATGTATTTACGATTTTCTTGATGGTTTGATTGCGTTACAATATACATTGATTGATTGTGAATCAGCATGGAAGAGGCAAAAAAAAATATGTATGCATTTAGTACCACCACGTACACTGGATTTCAATGCACTGTTGATGAAGCGACATCTGAGAAATTCAAGGGTACGTAACTATTGGAGCACGAACTTTGTTTTACGTCTACAGTATCGTCGTTTATCTTTTGCTTCTCTTGAATTAATGGTGTCCACACATTATTTAGGTTTGCCTGGGGTCCTTTGGGTTTTGCCAGACTCGTATATAGATGTTAAGAACAAGGACTACGGAGGTGCACAGTTACTTTCTATTAATTTTTATTTACAATATATATCAATATATCCTGTCATGCCTCATTGATTTTGGATATGTTATAGGAGACAAATACGTCAATGGAGAGATAATCCCATGTACATATCCTACCTATCAACCGAAACAACGCAAGAACTCGAAGTATGAGAGTAGAAGATATGAAAGACGAAGAGATGGTCCCCCACCTCAAGAGCAAAGAAGGTCAAGACAACGTGCAACTACCCCGGAATCAACCTGAGCTATGCTATGTATGTGCATTATCCATTATTTTTTCTTCTTTTAAGTGATTGTGGAGCTTAGTATCGAACTTAGTCTCCAAAACCGTTATCGTTTAAGGATAGACTTAGGTGGTCCAGCCAACCAATTTTTGCAGCAAACTATAGTTCTAATGATCTTTTCTGTCTCCATTCCTTGCCCTTCAATATCACATGTTTAGTTGTTATACCTCATGTTTTGGTCATATAGTAGGATAGCTTATCCATTGCATTAACCTTCTGATGTGCTACATTTACAGGTGATTCAGTGGTTTGGTCTCAAGTTGGATTTGTACTCTCAAACTACCTGCTGATCATCCTTAGTGACGTTTTGATTGGAAAATTATGTGTGGGTGTTTAATATGATGTTGTAAACTTTGTTTATATGGTGAGTTAGACCAGTGCACGATGAGTTCTGTTTCCATTGTAAGGTCTCGCTTCCAAAGTTTCTTATGAGAAACACAAATTTTTGTTGGATCAGTTAGGATGAACTATGCCCTAATGACTAGTATATTTTACCATAATTTACTTAGTATGAGACTTCTTATGGCTCTTTTTAAAAATTGAAATAATGTATTAGGAGCCCAAACAGGGGAGCAAACCAAGTTTACAGGCAGAACACCAATGTATGGTAAATTAATGAGGCTAGAGAAACTACAAAAATCCACGAGGGATTTAAACTTAGAACAAGATTACAAAGTTAACACGGTCCAACATTGCGTCCCACTCCACTGAATGGTGGAGCTAGTTACAGATATGGATTTCAGCCTTGTGTGTGTCTCAAATTTGTTGCCAATAGCTAAAGGAGATTTCTTTTGTTTTTTTACAGTTTCACTTATATTACGTATAGCTTGTGCTAGGATAAGTTCTCTGATCCATTAAATTGTGTAATTTCTCATCTCTTGTATGTCTTTATGCTCATTTCTGAATTTTGTCATGTTCTTCTCCCTCTATATTGCATAAATGATACAACTGAAAGTGAGTTCAAATATAGTCTTGTCACCTTTTTGTTTTTTGGAAGCTTTTGTTGTTGGCCTATCCCATAATTTGATTCCAATATGATTTGTCACGTTGGATTTTACATGAAGCCAGGAATTTCTCCCGTAGTAAGGATATTTACAACTGAAGAGTAGGTGATTAACTGATTCATCCACCCTATTCCAGGAGATGCAATTTGCAGTGCCTGCTATTGGAAACTTAATTATTTCTTTTGTATTTAGCCTTTGTTTAATGGCTAGCCTCAAAATGGATAAGGTCTTGGATAAGTTGTCAGGGAATCAAACTAACTTGTGCCTAGAAATTGTCATGTGTGCGGTTGAAAACAGATCAGGGCATGAGTAATTAGTGAAACTACCTTAATGGTGATTATTGATATTAGCTTATCCTCCTTAGGTTTAGGATCATGATTTGAGATGTTGGCTTTAATAATGATGCATTCTCTAGTGTTAATTGTGCGCCAATGCGGTTAATTTTCTTAAATGATTTCTTCCATTTTGTTGTCTTCTTCTATGCTAGCTTGTAACAAGCTAAAGGTCAGAAATTTATGAAGAGGTTTGAACTTGTTTCAATTGTCATACTAAAATCAAATTTCTTTGTCATGGTCAACTTTGTTTTCCACTTCCTTTCTTAGGCACTCTCTCATATTGAATATTTGGTTGAGAAACCATGAAATATTGGATTTAATCTTTGCTTTCCAAAGATTTTTTTCTCTTGAGAAAGTGATCATTGCATTCATCTAATAATAATTCTTTATTTGTTAGACGCTTTCAAGTTCTCTTTGTCGAGCATATTATTCGTAACTCCTATAGGCATAATGTCATGACCTCTTTTTTGCTTTTTAGGCATGTTGCTTACCTTTTTATTATCAATTTGGAATTTGAACTTGTTAATGAGGAATTCTTCTAAAATATGCTTGATTTCTAAACAATGAAGTGGTGGGCTTTTGAATCCTTAGAGTAGAATTCTAAGTTACTAAGTGCTAAGATGTGTTAAGGCTTTAAAATTTAAGATAAAAGGATGATTTTATTTAAGTGGAGGATGAGCACAGAGTACCAAGAAAGTTGAAACAATGATAAGTGTCTTTAAGTTTTTATGGTGTGATTGTGTTAGGGTCTTATTTTGTGTTGTGATGGTGGTGTGTTTATATAATCCTCTTAAATTCAACCACCTCAAGTAGTTCTCATGTCCAATTATCCTCTAATCATTGCAACGTCTCAACTAATTAACCATCAATAGACAATTGTTTTTAAAGCACAGGTTAATCATGTTTCAACCGTCTTGTCTCATAGATCTTGAACTTCCTTACTCATTCCTATACTTAAGAATTCCTTAACAATTTAGTTTAAATTCTAAGAAACTTCACATATTAGGTCTTACAAATTGACCTATTTGGTTTTCAATTTTATTTTCCTTAAACTTTTAATGAACAATTGACTATCCACAAATTGGCCTATTTGGTCTCAAATTTTTTTTTCCTTAGAACAATTAGTAAAGCAATTATTTTGGTTCACTTTTTTTTTTTGTAGAATTTTATTCTTATTTCTTTACACCTAATTTCTACCACATAGTAGGCATATAAGGTTTCAAATATTTCCCATTAATAGAACATTTGTGATGCTCACCTTCTAGGTTAGATAGCCAATAGGCGTTACCTTTCAAATCCCTATGAATTCTAAATGGGACTACTTTCTCCACTCTCAATCTTTCGTCCCATATGGCAAAATTACATTCCACATTTGCGAGCTCCTCGAGCATCCTTAACTTAGAGACAATTTGAGAAATTTTATTTGCCTCTTAATTCTTTTTTTAAGAAATATGATGTAATTCAACCTCATCAAAAAAAAATCAAATTATTTAATGGCAACAGTATATTAAGGTGACAAGGTTAAATTTAATCACTTATATACTCCTACTACCTGTTGCAATACCAACTAAGATTCTCCCATAATAAGGACTTCTTTGGCCTGCTTATTAATACATCAGAAGTCCATCATAAGAGAAAGAAGACGTTTTGTTCCATTTGAAGTAATGACTATCATGGCACTAACTAACTTCTTTGTGCTAAAACTTTCAAATTTTAACCCCTAAGACTTCCTTTAATAAGTAAACACTAAATGATCCACATCCTTTTGAATTTCTAGGATTAGGGGGGCTTGCTAAGATGTCAATGCTTTACCTTACTGAATTTTGGAGATAAATAAACAAGGTTAAAATCTATAAGTTTCATAAGCTTATTCAACATATATTTTATCAAATCGATTTGAAAAATCACATAAATTCGATTTTGAAGAAAATAATATCTTAATTTGAGCAGGAAAACTATAACGCCAAACATAATTTCATAATAAGGACATACTTTCTATTGGGGCTAGAATTTTACTTAAAATAATAATTGGAATACTCATCACCTACCTCATTATTTTGGGCTAGTAAACACCCTATAGATTCCTCTACAACATAAATATATACCTTCAAAGGTATTCCTTTCCAAGGTGGCATCAAAAACTAGAGGGTTCAGGTATTCTTTGATCTTAAAATTTTGATATAATCCTAAGGAAAACAATCTTTATATTACTTCATAAGTTCAACTAATTCTATTCTTTTTTTAGATCAAGACTTTTACAAACAAAAAAACTTTAAGATTCTCCTAAAATACTCAAATTTATTCCTTGAATGAATTTTGATTTTGACTTTGGAAGTCATCAATATTTATAAAAACATATTCCAAATCTTCAAATTGACCTTGAATTTTCCCTCCTAAAAAACCAATGTAACATTCTCACACTTTTCTAACTCTTAGAAATTCTTCATGATTTGATGATTTAGAATTTGAATTTTGCTGTTTCAACTACCTTATTTTCTATATGTAAAAGTCTATTCATTAGGTTCCTCCATAATTGAGCCTTCAGCAACCTATTAACAATTATGATGCAAGTTGTCTTCACTAACATTTCTGACTCTAACCTTATCTTTTCATCACCCTTATTATTTGAACACTCTTCATAAGATTATGTTCGAATCTAAATTGGCCTTCCTCAATGATTATAAAATTTTACCTGTACTACATTGCATCCACTTTAGAACAAAAAGCGTAAGAATAAGCCTAAACAATTTTCACCTCATTGAATTTCCATAAAAGCAAAAGTTGATGAAAAGATGAAAGACTGCAAAAATTAGAATGGATCCAATCTCTCTCCATCAAAACTTAATAACTTGTATTTGTGTTCATAATGAAGAAAGTATATAATGAAAAATTCCCCCTAGTGTGATAGTTGCAAGAAGAATTACCCATGCCTTAATAGTCCCCCTAGTAAATGAAGCAATAAACACCTATGTCGGATCAATTTATGCTCTCTTTGCCAAAAAAGTTCCATCATTTTTGTTAGTGGAATGTTTACGACCAACCCATTATCAACCAATACTCTTGAGGTTAGTTTTCCATTAATATGGGCTTTAGTGTACAAAATTCTTACATGTTGAGCCATATTATCATTCGGTTTCTCTAGAATTACATTCTCTCGAATTCCTAGACCCATTTCAATATGGATACTTTGCATTCTCTCTTTTAAGGGAAGGACTCTACATTATTCCTAAAAGTTTTGTTTAAAAAGTTAGGAAGTTTCATAGAAGAAACAACTTACGGAAATTA
>JANPWT010000002.1:37861836-37878505 GCA_024678245.1 Erythroxylum densum | reverse complement strand
GGTCCGAAATCAATCAAAAGCAATCACATAAAATTCTCCTTATATCTCCACATGGCATAGGTGCATAAAATTAAACAAATAAGGGTTAAGAAACCAACTAGGTTACTCACCTCAGAACTTCCGAGCTACTACCGGGAAGTCTCGCCTACGTCAAACAATCGACGATCCACTTGAGCCTCTAAAACAATCAGAATAGTCAAACATTACTAATTATACCATTTCCCATATTTTATAATGCATATGTGACAATACGTTAGGTACAATTCATGTTATGACATTCCCGACCCTATTCTGAAGTTTCCCGATCTCAATTTCAATTCTCGAATTCCTAATCTCCAAATTGAATTAAATTTGTAGCCAATTGAATCATCAATTTCTAAATTCCCAAACCTCAAAACCATAAAATCCCAATTTCTCCAAATCAGCTCCCTCGCCGCGGCGCAACGTCGCTTGCCGCGGCGAAATTTTTTTCGCTCGCCGCGACGTGCGCCGCTGCTCATCGCGGCGTGCGAAGAGCAGACGGTCGTCACGACTTGCATGCTGCTCGTCGCGGCGTGCGACAACTATTCGTTCGTCGCGGCGAATTAATTAATTACTCGCCGCGACATGCGAAAGGGGAATGCTCGTCGCGGCGTGTTCATCACATGTCGCGGCGTGTGAACCCAGAAACACGTCCCGAAACCCAGAAATTCTCAGTTCTGCAGATCCTAATCCAATTCTTTCAGTCTAAAACACTCCCAAATAACTATATACACTACAAGCAACTCATATCTAGCCTTAAATCCATCAAATACTCATTATTTCATAAATACCCAAATTAAAATCAACATATTTCTAAAACCCTATATCATCCGAAACTCATAACTTCTTAAACAATTTATGACTTGGTTTAATAATCAAATCAAACAACTTAAATCAAAGAGGGGTAAGAACTTACTTGATTCAAGCTTTCAAACTTCCACAATACACCAAGCAACTCCAAATCTCAAGCCTACGAACACCCACAGCAAACACCACTATCTCCACAAATCTCCATTTTTCTCAAATCCAAAGCTTAAGCTTGGTTGAAGATGATGGTGGAAGCAATTTAAGAGAAGGAAATGGGAACCAGAAGCAAAGATAATGGATCAAAAAGGAGAAAAGAAGAAGATCAATTTTCTAGCAAAGGGAGGAGGTGTCGTCGATGGCAAAAATCAAAATTTAGGGTTTAAATAGATAAAACTAAGGACATGTTTGGCACTCCTAGGCCACATGCCCAACTGGGGTCTAAAAATCCGATTCTTATTCTAATTTTTCTCCCAATTTCACAATGAGCATACATGATAAATCCTAAAAATCATAACTCCAAGTTTCTCATGTCAATTATCAATCAAATTAGAACCGGAATTCAAGTTAATCAGTCACTAAGCCAATTTTTCGGTCCGGGCCCAAAACTCTAAAAATTCCAGAAAATTTCCTAAAAATCCTCTAAAATATATAACTCATATTCCTGTACTCCAATTTAAATTTTCAACTCCCAAAACTCAATTTCATCACAATTCTATAATCCAGTTCTAATCCACACCATTAAAACCTAATTTTCCAATTTGCATTATCAAACCGGGAAATGTCATACATGAACGTACATACATATGCTTATGCAACACAAATCAATTATCAATCATTATAGAGGCTATATGCATATGCAAATATCAAATTATACATGCACCCAATCCTATACCATCCGAATTACCAATATGCCCTTCATATTGGTAACGGGATGTTACACTGGTAAGGTTTCCTATGAATACTAAGCTCAAATAAATTATTATAAATGGAAGTTGGTCACTATCAATTGATGAAACTAGAATTTTGTCCATTCCATTGCTCAGAAGCCTTAGAGAAAAGGATGCTTACTTATGGAAAGGGATCCCAGTTTCAAAAATAACATTAAAGAAAGCTAAGAAATTGAGAGAGGGAATTTTTAATTGAGTGGAATGGTACTCTATGGTTTGGAATAAGATTCTTACACTAAAACCAGTTTTATGCTTTGGCTAGCAATGTTGAACAGACTCAACACAATGAATAGGTTACAATTCTTACCCTTCTCAAAGATTTGCATTCTATGTAATCTAAAGGAAGAGACTAGAGACCATCTTTTCTTTGAGTGTGATTACTCTAAAAAAATATGGTTTAAAATCCTAAGAGTAAATACTGATGTTCCAATTTCGAGCAATCTCTATGGAATACCACTGGAGCTACCCCAGCTACTTGTGTCAAAATTTGATAGAACAGTGATTCTAATCTTTGTGGCCACATGCACTCAAGAAATTTGGAAAGAGAGAAACTACAGAAGATTTGAACAAAAATCTACTTCCCTACCCTCTACTATTGAGCTTATCGGAGCTAGCATAAGAGAACAACTGATCACAAATCAACTAAACTCCCACTGTAGTAGAGGAATAGCACTCACATGAAGAATCTAGTCCTTGCCCCAAATTTGTCAGCAATGCTAAACTAAAGTTCTTTCTATCTACTATTCTAGCATTCATCATTCAAGAAAATAAGTGACAAATCATGCCTCTATGAACAAAAACAAGGAAGAGGAGTTCGTGATTCATCTGTTGAAAGTAGAGTAGTACTCCTTTCTTAGCTCTCGATATAGTAATCCCTCTGTCAGATGTCGAGATATAATGAAATCAAATAGCATAAAATAGCAAAACAGTTGGAGATACCTACTTGAGAGAGATCCTTCAGAACACATCGCTCACTCCTTTGGTCAGCCATGTCTGGAGAGTTGCGAGAATAAGGTTAGTTTGTCCTAAAATGATAAGAATCGAAGAGTTGCTAACGACAAGACTTACCTGAGATGAACTCCACTGAGTGCGGACAAAGAGAGAGAAGAAGAGAGGGAAAGCCAAGTCGAAACCTTCGCCAGATCTCCCCCATTCTCAATCGAGAAATTTCTGAAAGTGTTGAGAAAGAAGAAACTGGTTATACCCTAATTGATCAAGAATATAATCGGGATTCAACGCGTTGTCATTTTGTTGCTCGCTTTTGTATACGACAATAGATAGTATTAACTAGTGGTTCAATGTTTTAAGGCACCTTTGTTGTTAACCTTTTATGTTGTTAACCTTTTATTCTTTAATACATTTTAATTTCTAAAAAAACAAAAGAAATAGTCATGGTATGGGCTCTCCCAAGCTTTCTCCATTAGTACTTCTTTCTTCTGTCCGGCTGGCCCCGGCCGTTTGCTGGGACATCAGATTCAGAAAACTTCTTTTTATTTTATGAATAATAATAATTTAGATCCCTCACTTTCAGTTGCCACGGGAACTCTCCCACCCTTTTTCTGTCTCTGCCTTGCAAATCAAAAATTTTCATCGACGATGTTTCTCAACCCAAAATCTTTCCTCGTTCTCTCTCCTTTTGTTCTTCTTCTTCTCCGCCTTTCCTCTGCCACCGTCAGCACCGCCTCCTCCTCCATACAAAGCCTCCTCAAAAGCCGAGGCCTGCCACCTGGTATCTTTCCGAGCAATGTAAATTCGTACAGTCTTGATGACCAGAGTGGTCACTTAGAGGTTCATTTGGAAGGTCCTTGCATGGCCAAGTTTGGCACCAGAGTGTACTTTGACACCGTGGTTAGAGCTAATCTTAGCTATGGCGGACTTGTTGGATTGGAGGGTCTTACCCAGGAAGAACTTTTCCTTTGGCTGCCTGTTAAAGGGATAATTGTTTGTGACCCTTCATCGGGTTTGATCTTGTTTGATATTGGCCTTGCTCATAAGGAGCTATCCCTTTCTCTCTTTGAAGATCCTCCTGTTTGCAAGTCGCAAGGTACTAACCTTCCTTTGTCATCTAGTTTCTCAATATATGTAAAGGGTCTTGATTGCTCTTTTTTTTCTCTTTTGATATTTTCTGTTTTTGATTCAAAGATCAAAACTTTTTCAGTAGTTCATTGAACATCCTTCTTTTACCTTTGATACGCTCATTGATCTATTTGATGGACCAGAGAAATGGATAAGAGAAAGTCCTTTTCTTTATACTACAACGTGTTTCTTTATGTTGAGAATTCAACATAACATTTCAATTATTGCCCAAATGTGAACTGGGTTCCTGGGAAGGACCCAGAATATGAAATGTGTTTGATTTTCTCGTTAATTTAATTAAAATTGTAATTGATTTGGACTTAACTTGAAACGCAGGAGCTGTATCAGAGAATGTTGGGAGGATAAGGAAGATGGGATTCGAAGATCAGAGATGAAAGATAGCCTCCTCCACTTTAAGAACCAGATTTTGCATTTTGGTACTTTTTTTCAAATTAAAGTTGACATGTGGTAAAAGGTGCGAAACCATTTGAAAGCGGACGAGGATTACTTAATTTTAATTTTTCAAAACTGGTTTGACCTTAAAAAAACTGAAGCTAAAAGATTCAAATTTTCAATTTCTTACGAAAATAATTGTCTTACTAAACAAATTGTCTTGTTAGAGATGAAAAAACTGTTGGGCTTTGTGTTTGGATTTTACATAAACAAATTGTCTTGTTAGAGATGAAAGATGCCTACTAAGAAAAATACATATTACATTATGAAAGAAAAATTCAACAATCCTAAAGAAATAATAGGAATAAGAAATCAAAGCTATAGAAGGGGATGATCATTATCTCATCAGTTGTCACACTTCCATCTTAAGTTTGGCACACAACTTAGGTATTGGCACCGTCGTTATGCTAAAATAAGTTCTAAAAATACTTAGCTAACTTACTCGAAAGTATATGATGTAGTTGTAGTTGATTACCTAAGGTTATTTCCCACATAGGTGAAATTGGTCAACTCAAATTCATCTTAAATAAAAATAAAAACAAATGCAATCATAAACATTCTGTCCCAAGTTGTTGAGTAAAGGTTTTTAAAAATTACGTAATTAAACTAAAAAATGAATTGATTTAACTAAAAAAGTGAATTGATTAATTGATGTGTAAACTTTTGAGAATTAGTTTCATTAATTTAATCTCCAATGCATGACTAAAAGGAAATCATTAGATAATTGTCTTACTAAAATTAACAACTAGATTTAGAATCAATTCAAACAACAAACTAATCTAACTTTTGTATTTGACAAGTTTATCATCCGAATTAATTATTAAACCCAACTAATACTTGCCCACTTAAGTTAATATATTTCTAATTCATAACTTAAGTGTCTATAGTTTCTTATTCTATATTAAACTTCTTCTCTCGATCCTTCGTTTAATACCAAAATGATGTAAAGTTTGATAATGTTATTACATCCAATAAACTTAGAAACTATAGTACTTAATAAGACAATAAAACAATCCCTTCATTATGCATAATCAACTAAACTGGCTATATTAATTCTACAAAAAAAGAATCAGCTCATCATGGAATAAACCAGATTCAACATCTTCATATACTTCAATCTCATCTTTGTCAACATAAGAGAAGTATTAAATCAATAAATTTGGTGAATAACCAAAATGAACTATCAAAAGATAACAGAGTAGTGAGCCCAGTAAAGCAATAGAGAAATAATACAAGTAAAGAACAAAATGAGTAAACAAAGTGTTCAAATGAGGGAGTTTTGATGGTCTCCTGCCACTCTCAAGCTTTCTGCGTTAGCTCTCACCTTCTGCTTTTGGTTGATCCTCACCTAAATGATGAAATGCTCACATTGCTTTCACCTCTCTGCTGTTCTTCTTCTTCTCCTAACTCTTCTCTATTTTTACCTCTTTTTTTGTCTCCTTTCTCTATGTTTGTTTGTATCCCAGAAAAAATGTCCGCCCTCCTCTAGCTGACCTTCCCTTTTCTGTTTATAACACAATCTAGGTTTAAGGTTATTATGCCATCAAAACCTACACATGTCAAAATTAAAAATGAATGTAGAATAAGTTGTCATGGGTGTGACTACCATTGTCACACCCATGACATTGGAGTTATAAGTGTGCCTCCTATTGTCACATCCGTGAATTACATAGTCATGCTCAATTTACATGATTGTTTTTAATTAATTTATGTTATATGCATAGTTCATGTCCAAATTCATTCTTTCATGTATAATTTTATTGATTTCTATGCAACATTTATAAGACAATCAAATTAACGTTTACGCAATATTCACACCATTTTTACTCAATTCATCTCAAATTTGGATTAAAAGCACATGAATTTATAACCAAATCAAATATGAATGTAAGCAAAATCCAATAGAATTAGACACAACAATTCCCTCATACTTAAACTATGCTTGTCCTCAAGTAACTTAAAGAACACTAGACTATACAAGAAAAAAAATGAAAACAACTATTTTCTCAAATAATGGTGAAAGATGTCTACGATCATTTCAATAAACACAACTAGAGAACCTGAAACTCATAATACTACGTGAACAGACTATTCTCTACATACTTAGTCAAAATCAACAAGTATTTCAATCCAAAGAACTATCAACAAGTGTGATAGACATTCACTCCACTCTCCACCCTCTCAAGCATTCAAAGGTAGAATATATTCACTCATTATTCATTTCATGTAAGGTATCAACCATAGACTTGCTTATTAATCCATTCTCAACCACTTATATCCAACACAAACATCAATCTGAAGGTCTTTATTTTGATTGTAATGGAGTCAGGCTAAGGTAATAAAAAGGAAAATCACAGTTTAAAATCACAAAACAAATTGAGCATTTAAAGTAATATAAACAATGAAGCATAAAACACTCAACTATTTCCTTTCAAGTTAACAAAATTAGCACTCCCCTTTTTTTGTCTCTCCTCTTTCTTTTCATTTTTCAGTTATCTTCTCTTCTCTTCTTTCCTTTCCTTTTCTTTTTCTTTTCCCCCCTTTTTCCCCTTTTTATTTTTATTTATTTAGAATAAGATCAAGTTTAAAAGTCAAAAAATGTAGAAGAGAGATAAATGTTGTTACAATCATACACATTCCTAACTCAATAGTCAACTATATCTTATGATTCCCCTACACTTATTCAAGTAATTATTTCCTAAACCAAATCATGCTCATTCAAATGCTCAACTTGGCTTATAATAGGAACAACAATGACGATAAATAGTTAAGGTCAAGGAACATATTTTGGATTTAAAAAAAAGAAAAGATTTCATATTAAGCTCAAAGGTGGTGCACTAAAACATTATGGTGGCTTTTTAAACAAAAAGGGTAAATCCTAATTGCCTTCATCATCTCAATGTTTGCTTAAGATTATACGATCTTAACTATTATTTGCAAGCAAGTTCTAAAGTTATGTAATTATGAAAGAACACTCTTAACAAAGAATACTTGAATTTGGTGTTTAACATTTCAAAAAGGCACAAATTCTTACCAGAGAAGGTGTTATTCATCTATCACAACAAGCTAACGCCTTTTTAATCAAAATCCAAGTCAATCTTTATCTCATGACCATGCATCTTTAACTATTAAATGGAAAATATAAACACACAATATGACTAGCACTTTGGTGCTTGTTACAGTAGTGAGAAATTAAGTCACCACCATGACCATCGTCAAGTTAAGTCACCACTTTTTTCTTTTTTTCCTTTTTTATGCAAAATTTACAAAATAATCTAATTAACATTCATACAATATTGTCACAATTTTCACTCAATTTATCTCACATTTGGATCAAAACACACGAATTTGAAACCAAAGTCAAGACATGAAGGCAATTAAAAACAATAGAAACTAGACACAACAATAAGCAAACAATCAAAATTAAATTCATTAGCATTGCAATTGCTCTTAATATATTTATTCCATTTGTATATAAGGTCACTTGTTTGTTTTTATATCTTATGACACGCGCTCCTCTTCTTTTGAAACTTTTTCTCCCTTTTTTCTATTTGAACCCTATCCTTTAAAACTTTTGCCCTCACTTTTTTCTTTCATGAATTTTAGTCTCTCTCACATCATTATACGTTGCCTTGATCTTCTTAAATTATTATTTAATTGCCTAAGAAAGAAAGATCACATTTTCCTTCTCTTCCTTAGATGTTAAACCATCTTTAAAAGGCATACTTATAATGTTCCTAAAGAAACACTAATTTATACATTTTTCTTAACTTATTTTACTTTATTGTTTCCTTTATTGATTTATATATGTATGTATATAACTAATACAATATAAAGAAAAATAAATGATATGATGATTGAAACAATTTTGATGACATCGTATAAACAAGAAGACCCAACTAAGAATAGAAAAAAAAGAGAGGCTTAAGAATGAATACATAAAGAAGAAACCCTAACTAGGAATATTAAAAATGAAAAACAATTCACAATTATTTTCAAAGAAATCACAATAACTACCATAACAATATTTGTCAGAATCAATCTTAAGTCAATTTTATATTTAACCAATAAAGTAATATTCAATTTCATATTATTGATTTTCACTTTAATTACTAATGTTTCAATAGCTATTACTAGTATGCCTAATACATAGTTCATAATTATTTTCAAAAAAATCACAATAAGTACTATAATAATATTCATTAACATCAACTTTCAAATTTTTTTCTTTTTGATTAATAAAGCAATGTCCATCTAAATGATGTCAATTTGCTTTTTTGACACAGAGCTTTAGATTAGGAAGTCTATTTATTTATTTAATGTGTTCACTTTTATTAGGACTACAAGGACATTTTTATCCTTGTTATTAAGTTCTGGGTCATTATAACTCATATAGATACTTCTTTATTGTATTGCGGAAGAACCTTTTGCCTATTTTCAATCCAATTACTCTATTTATCTTAAGGTTTTCATCTACTTTTGAGTTCTTTGTAGATCTTGAATTAGATTTGCACTTTATGTACTATTAGATTAGAATACTGTGTTTCCACGTTGTGTCAGGTGATATCAGAGCCTTGAAAACCCAAGATTTGTTTTTATGACAATGGCCAACATCAACAACAACGTTTGTGGGTTACCCAAAGTTTGGGAGTCAATTCGCAATATGGAACGAAAGCTGGCATTGATTTAGGACGAGTTGCAAATGTTGTTGCAAGGAGACAACACAAGAAGAATTGAGGAACTAGTTGTTAGGGAAGGTAACCCTACGAGGCATCCTTAGATTCGAAATATCGTGTCATAGAATCATGAAAATAGTTCTAGTGAGGAGGAAGAAGTCATCAAACCAAGACAAAGAGGAGACTATGAATATAAACTTAAGGTAGATATCCCATCTTTTAGCAAAGATCTAGATATTGAAGGCTTTCTTGATTGGTTAGTAGAGGTAAAGAGATTCAATTATAGAGAGATTCCAGAGGATAGAAAAGTGAAGTTGGTAGCCTACCATCTAAAAAGGGGAGCTTTTGTATGGTGGGAGTAGTTGCGGGAGTCAAATAGGAGAGAAGGCCAGAATTTGGTATCTTCATGGAGGAGGATGAAGCATTTGCTTAAAGGGAGATTCTTACTGCCAGATTATGAGCATTATATTTTTGACACAAAGTAGCAGTGTCATCAAGGCGTTCGTAGCATCTATGAGTATACAACAGAGTTTTTGAGGTTGGCAGCCCACAACCAATTGTCTGAATCTCAACCTTATCAAGTCTCACGCTACTTGAAAGGGTTGAGATTGAATATAAGGGAGAAGATAAGAATCTAGATGGTCCTTACAGTGCAAGATGCGAGAAATTTAGCTATGAAAGCTAAATCTATACTGAATGAGAAGCAACGGGAGTTTAATTGCTGTACAGGTGAGAAGAGTGTAGGCGATAAAAGAAAGGAGGTGGTTACTGCAACCCTTACGAGGAGAAGTGTTATCAAGGGAAGAATTAATGGTGAAGTTCAAACAAAGTAGCTCCCATAACTTCCAAACCTGTCAATCCATATACCAAACCAGCTCCATCAAAGTGTTACTGGTGCAACAATCCAAGACACAAATCTAATGAGTATCTAAAAAGGAGAGCAGTAAATATGGTGGAACAACAAGAAGAAGAAGATGAAGAGGAAGTGTGTGGGCCCGAAGGAGATGGTTGGGAATAGCAGGGAGAAGAGGATGACGAGACATAGGTGTGTGTTGTTTGAAGACTGATGATATCCCGCAAGGAGCATGGTGATTTGCAAAGGCATAAGCTCTATCGTATGAGGTGTTTAGTGATAGGGAATTTGTGTGAGTTAATCGTTGATGGAAGGAGTCAGGAAAATATTATAATTGCAGCTACTATAAAGACGTTAAAGTTGACTATCGAGCCACATCCAGATCCTTATAGCATTGGGTGGATCAAAGATGATGGAAAAATTCTAGTTAAAGAATGGTGTAAAGTGACTTTCTCTATTGGAAAATATCAGGATGAGCACTACTTTGATGTAGTAAAGATGGATGCATGTCAGATCCTATTGGGAAGATCATGGCAGTTTGACATAGATGCAAGGCATTTGGGAAGGAAAAATACATACCATTTTGTAAAAGATGGCGTAAAGTATACTTTAGTACCTATCAATAGCGTGAAGTCTCAAGGAAAGATCCAGAAGCCTTTGTTACAGGTAAAGAATAATCGAGGCAAATTTATTGGTGAGATGAAAGAAACAAAAGAGGTGCATCTGTTAATGGTTAAAGGGGAAGAGCTAGTAGAAAGCAAGCCTGAGCCTGTGGTACCTCAAGAAGTGCAATCGATATTGGAGGAGTTTGCAGATGTGACTATAGAGGACTTACTAGAGGGATTACTGCCTATGTGCGATATCCAGCAGTATATTGACTTGGTTTCAGGAGCCAGCTTGCCTAATCTACCTCATTACAAGATGAGCCCAAAATAGAATGATATTTTACGGGAGAAAGTGGAGGAGTTGATAAGTAAAGGCTATATTCAGGAGAGTATGAGTCTCTATGCAGTATCAACATTACTTACACCGAAGAAAGATAGGAGTTGGAGGATGTGCATTGATAGTAGAGTGATCAACAAAATCACTATTGGTTATAAATTTCCCATTCCAAGACTTGATGATATGTTGGATCAATTGAGTGGAGCAATTATTTTCTTTAAAATTGATCTTCGGAGTGGATACCATCAAATAAGAATAAGGCCTGAAGATGAGTGGAAGACAGACTTCAAGACAAAGGATGGCTTATATAAATGGTCGGTCATGCCTTTTGGATTATCCAACACACTGAGCACTTTTATGTGTCTTATGAACTAGATGTTGCGACCTTTCATCGATAGGTTTGTGGTTGTTTATTTTAATGATATTCGTATCAATATTATATCTATTGAAGAGCATGTGGGACATTGAAGGCATGTATTTCAGGCCTTAAGAGAAAATCAATTATATGTCAACTTCCTATTTATATTGTAGAATTTGCTATTCCTTAGATATGTTGTGGGAAAATATGGCATCTGAGTGGATAAAGATAAGGTAAAGGCCATTAGAAATTGGCCTAAGCTGAGTAGCATTGGAGATGTGAGGAGTTTTCATGGTTTGGTGACGTTTTATAAGAGGTTTATTAAGAATTTCAGTAGCATTATAGCTCCTATTATGGACTGTCTGAAGAAAGGAAAGTTTAGATGAGAAGAAGACCAAGAACAATGCTTCACCCTTATCAAGGAGAAATTGTGTACAACACCAGTCCTAGCGTTACCAGACTTTGAAAATTTATTTGAAGTGAAGTGTGGTGCAAGTGGGATAGGTATCCAGGTAGTATTATCCCCAAGAGAAAAGGCCTATGGCATACTTCAGTGAGAAACTAAACGAGGCAAGGCAAAAATGGGCTACCTTTGATAAGGAGTTCTACAGAATTGTGAGGGCTTTGAAGACATAGGAGCACTACTTAATTGGAAAGGAGTTTATTCTTTATACCGATCATCAAGCATCGAAGTATTTGGGAAGTCAGAAGCAGTTGAGGACCAAGATGCATGCTAGATGGTCAGCTTATATTGATAAGTTCCCTATAAACATGTCCATAAAACTGAGAGAAACAATGTAGTGGCAGACATGTTGAGTTAACAAGTAGCCATAATCAAAACAATAATAGTTGAGATTGAAGGTTTCGAATACTTGAAAGACTTATATGCTAACGATGAAGATTTCAAAGAAATTTGTCAAACTTGTCAAAGAGGGAAGCCGTATAAAGAATAGTACATTCATGATGGGTTCCTTATGAGAAGTAAGCAACTATGCCTCCTGCGGACATCAATGAGGGAGAAGGTAATTAGAGACTTACACGGAGGAGGGTTAGCTGGACACTTGGGCAGAGACAAGACATTTGAGGAGGTACATAAAAGGTATTTTTGGCCTAAATTGAGGAGAGATGTTGTTTCTCTTGTTTATAGGTGCCAGATTTGTCAAATTTATAAAGGTTATGCATCAAACGTGGGTTTATACAAGTCATTACCTGTGCCTGACAATATTTAGGAAGACCTTTCCATGGACTTTATACTAGGTTTACCAAGAACACAAAGGGGCATGGATTTAGTTTTCATGATATTTGACAGATTCTCTAAGATGGTGCACTTTTTACCATGTAAAAGACAACAGATGTGACATCCATTGCTAAACTGTTCTTCTGAGAGGTGGTGAGGCTCCATGGGGTTCCAAAATCAATTACATCTTATAGAGATACTAAGTTTCTTAGTCACTTCTAGAGAAATTTGTGGGGTATGTTTGATTCATCCTTGAAGTATAGTAGCACAACTCACCCACAGATTGATGGATAGGCTAAAGTAGTGAATAGGACTCTGGGCAATTTAGTGCGGTGTATTTGTTGTGACAAGCCAAAGAATTGGGATTTTTTTATCGCACAAGTTGAGTTTGCATACAACAATGCTATTCATAACTTTATTGGTCGATCTCCATTCTCTGTGGTTTACACTAAGGTATCAAATCATGCACTAGACCTTATTCAGTTACCTAAAAATGTTAACATCTATGCGAGTGCAGCCAAGTTTGCTAAAGAAACCCAAGAAATACAAGTTGAGGTAAAGGAACGACTTGAAAAAGTCAATGTGAAGTATAAGGCTAATGTGGACCCACATAGGAAGAATCAAGTATTTAAGGTGGGAGATGAAGTGATGGTGTTTATGAATAAGAAGTGAATTACTGAACATCACCACAAGTTGAAGGCCAAGAAGTATGGTCCATTCAAGATCTTGAAGAAAATGAATGACAATGCATATGTCATTCAATTACCTTCGTGGATGGGTAATATCATCCTAACCTTTAATGTTGCAGATATTTACTCCTACTTACTATAGTGCAAGTTAGGTTATCCAGAGCATAATTTGAGATCGAGTTCTTTACAAGTGGAGGGGACTGACGTGGAGCTTTAGATTAGGAAGTTTATTTATTTATTGTGTTTTACTTTTATTAGGACTACAAAGACGTTTTTATCCTTATTATTAGGAAATAGGTCATTATAACTCATATAAATACTTCTTTATTTTATTACGGAAGAAACTTTTGCCTATTTTCAATCAAATTACTCTATTTTACTTAAGGTTTTCATATACTTTTTGAGTTCTTTGTAGATCTTGGACTAGATCTACATTTTCTATACTCTTGGATTATAGTACTACATTTTCGCGCTGCGTCATTTTTAGTCTCCAATTTTTCAAATACAATCACCAATGTCTTAATGGCTTCTACTTCAAGTGATACTTCGATTTTCCTTTTTATCTCTTTTTAAATCAATTATTTCTTTACTTAATTTATGATTTAGATTAATAACCCTCTAAGGAAAATTCTCTTAAAAAAGAAGTCATATTTCTAACCTACAAAGGAAGCAATACGTACCTTTTAATAATGTAAACTACTTTAATTAATATAAAAATCTCGTTATCCAATTTTCATTATCATTTCACTAGCCACTCGGGGCAATCATAAAGTCTTTTTCTTAGATTATATTTACTTTATGAAGTTCTTAGTGAAGCATTTAACTCATAACAGTATATACATTTTAGGCATCGTTCTTGAATGTGATCCTAGATAATGATATAATTTCCCTATACAAATTGTTCAAATTTAAGTTAAAATTATGAGATAAATAATTTAATCATGTAAAACAAACATAATCTAATGTTTAGGACTTTATACCTATTGACGTTAGGAAAATGAAATTTGAAATTTGTTTTTTTTTAAATTTTAATGTATGTTTACCTAGTTTCCCAAAATTTTCATATCATATTAAAATATGTTAAGTGTTTTAAAACATATGTAGACCTCAAATTTAACTGAAATAAGTTCGTTAGAGTTTTGATAGTTTCTTTTCCCAAATATCAGTGTTTGAATAAAGCAAAGGGTGTCTTAAGTCACTAAAATTGATAAAATTTACTCCAAAATAACTCAAATGATTAACCCCAATTGAAAAAAAATTCTCATAGAATATCAAACCACACAGTTCAAATAAATCCCAATTAAATTGAATGAATGCAAAAAATTACTAAAAGTAAATGACTAAATTGATTTACCTATCAAGTTTCTAGAGCTATAGAAGCATGAGAAGTAATGGAGCTATTACGCTAGTATGCTTAGGACCTTACTATATAAGTCTAATTATAAGATGTGTAGCTTAGATCCAAGTAGAGAAAAATAATATATTTATGTTATACTACAAACCAAATTCTGGGAATCAGATGAATATATGAACTAACTTTCCTAAATCTTCTTCTTCCTCTCTTCTGTTCCTAGTTTTCTTTATTAGTATGTTACTTTCTTCTTCTAGCATAATTTTCATGTAACAATTGGTTTCAGTGGGTTGATTCTAGCTACTTGTTTTTTTTTACCTGCCATACGTTATTTTCATTATCTATTTTTGTCTTAGAAACCTTTTTCACCACTATTGTCTACCAATTTTTTGATAATAAACTTGAATTATATGTTATATAGATGATTGCTATCCAATACATTTTATGATTAATACCACATTCCTTCATTGTGTTGTCATTTCATCAGACTGGCACTTACCTGAGAACTATACACCCCAAGTGAAAACATCATTAGTACAAGCTAGAGCCAAAAAGGAGATAACTATAGTAACAAAAAAAACATAAATTTATTTTATAGAGTGACAATATTCATGGTACCTGTGAAATTGTTGAAATCCATGAGAAGTTATTGATGGGTTTAAGCAAGAACTGCATACTAAAAGATAAAAAATTGGTGATTCATACGAGTTGCAAGAATTCAAAGTGAGACCAGTCACCAAGCAATTAGAGCAGATTCGTAAATGGTTCATCAATATGTAAAAGTAGATGGTAATAACAACTCATCAATACTTACTGAGTTGTTGGAATATTTCGTGTTTAGCAATGAATTCTCCATCATTGAAGCACCCTATGTAAGAGAAAAATATGAACACTAGAAATGGGTCTAATCTTAGTAGGTAAAATAGTTATCTTAACTTTAACCTTAGTAGGTAAAATAGTTACCTTAACTTTGGCATTGAAAATGATCCTGCCAAAATGGGAGATAAAAGCTTTAGGATATTTAATTTTAATGTCAATGATGACAAGAAACATTACATTTTTTACTTCTCTACACTGCAAAAAAATATCATTTAGCGACGGAAATTATCGACAAAAAATATTTGAATTTCGTCAGTAATAAAAATTTGTGACGGAATATTCTAATATAAAAGACGTTGACAAAACAGTTGTCAGTAAATTTACCAATAGAAATTTTCTTTCCGTTGGTAAATTCAAATTTTGTAGGTAATTTTACCAATGATTACTCTTTGTTCTATTGGTAAATATCTTATACTTTATAGATGATTTTTGGTGTTCTGTCGGTAAATATAACGAGTTTTACCAACGTAATTGTATTTTTCGTCAGTAAATAATTTTAATTTTTTTAAAATACCCGACATTAAATATAAGTGGTCTGCTATGCTTCAGCATACTAACATGGCTTTACCTATTCAAATGGTCTGGAATGAAGATTCTTACGGGCTGTGACTTGTGTAGCAACAACTTCTTTGTTCTACTACCAGCAATTTTCATGGGAACTAAAAACTATGTTCTGAACTGTTTAGCTTCTTTAAGCATCCACAGAAAGAAAAAGAATTTTATACTAATCTTCTAACAGTATTGAGGATCAACAGATGTAGAATTTTGTTTGTAAAAGTAAAGTAAGTTTAAATACTCACTTGAGCTTGATAAGGACAAATTTGCCTTTATGTTATACGAAAAAATACATGACAGTAGTTGCAAAAATTCCTTCACCGAAGGACACGATGACAATGGCCGGAGAAGACAATGCCAAAAAAGGAGTCCACAACAAAGAAACCGGAGAGAAGAAAATCAAAGAGGAGATGCAGGAAAAAGGAAGAAGAAGACGCAAGTGGAGGGGAGATGTCAGGTGAGTTTAAATAAAGAATTTACCGATGAAAATTTTCGTAGGTAAACTCAAAATTTTTTTATTTTGCCAATAATTCCCGCTAAAATCCATCACAAAATTTATCGAGTTGATTTCCCTCCATATTTAGCGGCAGATATTAATATTGTCGCTAATTTGCAACGATATATTTTTTGTCGGTAATTTTCCGTCGCTAATTCTCGCTTTTCTTGTAGTTAATTACCGACGGCCATATTTTTTCGTCACTAACATCTGTCGCAAATTTTGCCATGACGATTTCCCTTCATATTTAGCTACGGTAATAGTATCGTCACTAAATTAATCAATTTTAGCTATTAAGATATGCATTTCATCGCTAATTTCCAACGATT
>JANPWT010000002.1:37807579-37821685 GCA_024678245.1 Erythroxylum densum | reverse complement strand
CTATGTCATATATCATGGACTTCATTAATTTGCTTATAGATCAATATCCATTCATAAATAATGAACATCAAATTAATAAAATATGCCTTTCTTTATTTATTCATAAAGTATGTACACAACTTTGTACAAGACGCGCTAAAGGCGATTGCCTTTAGGGCACTACTCTAACAGATACTAATGTCAAACTTTGTCCTCTACCTCCCAAGTCGCCTCTCTTGGAGAATGATGATGACTCCATAAAACTCACACCATCGGAATCTCCCGTCTCCTTAATTTCATAATATGTCTATCCAATATCTCTACTAACTCATCTTTACAAGTTATATCATTTGTAACTTTGATCTCAAGCCTTGATTTAACATGGCTAGGATCCGATTGACACCATTTCAACGTCAACATATGAAACACATCATAAATTTGTGATAATTTTGTTGTAATGCTAATTTATAAGCTAACGGCCCCACATACTGTACAATTTCATATAGCCTAATGTATATAAGACTCTTAACTTCCCTCTCCTACTAAACCTCAAAATTTCCCCCCAAGGTGATACCCGTAGAAATATCATATCTCCAATATTATAACACCATCTCCTAATGATGTTGATCAACATAATTCTTTTGTCGATCCTAAGCTGCCTTTAAGCATTACCTTATTACCTATATTTTCTCCATCATTTCTTGAACTAAGTCCGATCTCTCTAACAATCTAGCACCTGCTATATCCCAACATATTGAATCTCTACATTGCCTTCCATATAATGCCTCAAATGGTGTCATGCTGATGCTAGAGTGATAATTATTGTTATATGCAAACTCCATAAAATGTAGATATCTATCCCAATCACCTTAAAGTTCAACACACAAGCTCTCATCATAACCTCCAATGTTTGAATAGTACGCTTTGACTGTCCATTTGATTGAGGGTCAAATGTGGTACTCAAAATTTAACTTAGTCCCCAAACCTGTTTGTAAACTCATACAGAATCAGGAAGTAAATCATGGATCTTGGTATGAGAAAATAGACATTAAAACTATGTACCTCACAATATCATCAACATATAACTTGGCAAGTTTGTCTAAAGATTCTATCTGTTATAAGGTAAGAAATGAGCTGATTTGGTCAATTTATTCACGATCACCCAAACTAAATCATGTCTACATTTGGTCCTCAATAATGCTACCATAAAATCCATCATAATTTTCTTCCACTTTCACAACAGAATAAATAAAATTTTTAATTTTCCTGGTACTACCTAATGCTTTGTTTTGACCTATTGACAGGTTAAACACCTTGATACAAACTTTGCTACATCTTTCCTTAGTGTTGACCACTAGTAATAAGGTCTCATGTTCCGATACATTTTTGTAGTACCAAGATGCATAGCATATGGTGCACTATGAGCTTTCTTGAAAATCTCCTTTCGTAATACATTTGCATTTGGCACACAAACTTATGTCCCAATCTCTAACACTCCTTCTGCTCTTACTAAAAAGTTAGTCCCCCTATTCTATTACACACTCTCTCTCATTCGCATTAGATAAGAATCCTTAACTTGTTCCTCTTTAATCTTATCTTCCAAATATAGTTGAACCTACAATGTCGCCAATAAATCACTCCATAATCAATCTTCAATCTCACGTCCAATGCTCTTAGCTTTATCAATGGTGCCATATTATGTCCGCAATGATTAAGACTAATATTATTTTATTACTGCTATTTTGTTTTATCTCATAATTAACTAAATTGTCTTGACTCTGCTTAACCTAGTAGGCTTACATTTAATGGTTTACTAGCTCATCTCTACTAATCATAATCTCTCACTAAATAAAAATTAGATGTATAAATATCAGCATATGGTAGCTTAATTTCTCAATCTAATTTGATACTTTGGTACTACTCCAATACCTAGTCATTAACACAAGATATCTCGGTACCACTCCGGTACCTAACCATCAACGTAGGACATCCTTTAGACTCATGATAGCCCCGATACTTGCTCTACGGATAGATACCTAGTCATCAGTCTCAATCTATAATCATCGAATGTAGCTTATCCTAAGCAAGCTTCAAATTCTTGATTTACATCATTTATTCATAACCTATTATCAATCAGTCTCTATTTTGCCGAATTAACAAGCGATACACATTATAATACGTAACAAAAATATAAAAGTTAAATACTTTGTACTTTGTTAATTATTTGCTAAATAAATAAATATAATTCATTTATGTAACTATTAATCATTTATTTAATTAATTACTAATTCAAAGTATGATTTGTTGTAAAATAATTTATTAATAACAAAACAATACACTATTTTAAGATTACAGTCTAAGGTTACCCTTACCTGAATTTCATACTCAACTAATTGATAGTCTAATTTACTCCGTAATATGCTCTTCAGACCTAGAGATTACAAAATTTTATCAGACCAATTTAAGAAAAAATTTCAACCTAATTACACTTAATAATCCAACATTATTCCTTTTTCTACTTTCTTCTTAATTATCAAAAATATCGTTGCTGACCTAACCAACATAATTACTAAAATATTCTTAACTCTTAAAAGTCTTATTTTACCCTCACTTATTTATATTAATACAAAAATAACCTTCTTGGAAGTAAATTCCAATATTACTCTTAAAATTTTGCATTTCCTATTTTTCTCCTTAATATAACTTCAAATTTTCAAAATTATATTCTTCACCCTCTCCTCTTCTCCTACCTCTTTTTTTTCCTTCATTTTCGAGTCACCTTTTCTCTATTTTTATATCCTTCTAGACTTCAATTTGTTGTCCTAAACAATTACAACATACAATTCAACTGTGAACTAGTATAGGATGACTAAAAATCACAATAAAAGGCATGTAATTATAACTGAAATTCTATTTATGTGCTAGGGGTTTGGAAAATTTTGGGATTGCTAATCTCCACAATTTTCTCACAATTTGCTGAGAAAACAAATGAAAAAAATTTCACATGCAAGAGAGAAATGATACATTTACAAATTTACCAGCTGAAAAAATGAAGAGAAAAATAAAGAAGACTTAATTTTTGTTGGTGTTTAATATTTCCAGCTGCTGACTTCTTTTATACCCCTTCCATTTAATAATTTCATGAGCTAGATTAATTGCTAAGTTGGCTGTTGTATCGTTCGCTTTGCACAGCTTCCTTCCTTGGAACCAATTACAGTGGCTAACGAAAGAAAAACAAGGCACACTGCATGTCGGTCAACCTAGGAAATTTAAGATAAACTGAAAAGGTGTAAAATTTAAATATCTTAAAGATAAATTCTTAGCGTGTAACATGCCATCATTGTTAACAATCAAGAATTGGAGAGGCCAGCCGTTCACTTCGATAATCCTATGTCACATTGAAAAAGAGACTTCACTTTACATTCCTATCTGTGCTACAACTTCAAACAATGTTAAAGTTCACCATCAATATATTTGCTATACAATGACACAAAGAATGTCAAGTATATTCATACAATCTTCTTTCAAAAGGCCTCATCTGACAATTTGAAGGCGAAATAATCTTGAAACATCTTTTATTCCTCAATTCGCAGACAGGGAATTTAGTTTCTTTTCCAACAATTTGGATCGCCGCAATGCATCCAAGGCCTCAGCTTGCTTTCCTGAACGTTTCAAATTCACTGCTTTTACCTTTTCTGCCTTAATCTGCTCTTCTAACTGAATCCTTTCCTGGTTACGATTTTCACTGTTTAGAGGGCTCACCTTACCAGGCCCCTGAGATGCAACATTAGCATCTTCAACTCCAATAGCTTTCGGGGCAGGCCGCGTTCTGTCTAGACCTTGAGATGCAGCAGTAGTATCTACAACTCCAACAGCTTTTAGGGCAGATAGAAGTTGAGGATCAAGAAAATCCTCCACACCCAAATTATCTATAGGTACCGCCATGTGGACTGAAGAATTTGAGGAATCTTGTGATGTAAATTCCTCCAACTGTGATTCAAGAGCCTTGGCCAACTGAAACTCGGCCTCTGCTTTGTCCATCTGACCTTCTTTTCGTAGTTTCATGGCCTGTCGCTTGTGGCTTAGGGCCTCCTGTTGCAACTTGAAGCGGCTGCGCCCAGACAATGATTTTGGAGCCAAATCCGAAATGCCAGGTTCTTTCTGCTTAAGAGGAGCGCTAGATATTGATGATGACATATCGTGCTTGCCAGATTCAGACTGACGGATCTGTTCTTCCATACGTTTCTCAATCAACTTTGCTTGCTTGAGTTCGTTGCGAGCCTCTGCCAATTTTCCTTCTCTCTTTAAAGTAACTGCCTTCTTCTTATGAGCCAAAACTTCGGGGTGAAGGGGATTTTGGTTGTTTAGTGATGTGTACACAGAATTTGCACCAGAAGCATTTAGTTTCTCGTCTAAATTAACCAGTGGCTCTTCTTTGCTGGTTTGAAGATCCTCTTCAATTCCAACTTGTGTCGAAGGGTTTATGGAAGAATTAACTACTCTTTTGTTTTGAGCAACTCCTATCAAGTCTGATTTTCCAGTCATTTCCACTGCATTCTTCTCCTGTTCTTTAATTAAAAATGATTCAGTGCTTCCAGGATTCACAACTTGATGAGGATTTGGCAGAATCTCATTGTTTGCGCCATCATGTTCTTCCATTTGGGACTCTAGTACCTTGGCATTCTTTAATAATTCTTCAGCTTCTTCAGTTTTTCCTTCACGCCTAAGAGCAAGTGCCTTTCTCTTCAGACCCAGGAGCTCTCTTTGGATTTCCCCTCTACTTCTCGGTCTTCCAGCTGAGGTGCTGAAAGACGAAGGAACTTCAGACTGGTCAGTAGGCATAAAACTAACAGAACCTGATATAAGTACCTTTCCTTGAGGAGGAAGAGGTTCATGCTCTTCATTCTTCATGCCTAAATTATTTTGCATAGCTGGGTCTTGCGTGTCTTTTTCTGTGAAATCCTCTACATCCCCTTCCCCTGCTGCACTTTTAATGGGACTAATGAATTCTTCCTCGGTGATGTGAGGTTCATACTGAATTTCTTTCTTTAATCCTTCCAACTCTGCCATTTGGGCCTCTAATGGCTTTGCCATACTAAGTACTTCCTCTGCTTCATCAATCTTTCCTTCACGTCTGAGCTTAAGAGCCTTTCTTTTCAAGCCTAAAAGTTCCCTCTGTATCTCAGCTTTATTTCTTGGCGTTTTCAAAGGAGCACTCAATGAGGCCTTAGAAACAAAGGACTCACTATTTCTCATAGAACGATTATCATTTTTTTCAGAAGGATTAGCTGCACAATTTTCTGGCTGATTATCTTCATCTTGCCAACCCAAGTTCGTAAGAATTGAAAGATAAGTTGGGTCGTGCAGATCTTGCTCTGTCAAATCCTCTTCTCCTTCTTGAATTGATACAGTTTCAGAAACATCAGGATGCTCATATGCCAAAGCAGGACTACCACTAGTCACGTGTTGAGCATTAAGCTTTGAAGCGTAGTCCATCTCTTCAAGCTGTTGTTCAAGGGACTTACCTTTCTTAAGTTCCTCATCCGCCTCCTCCAATTTTCCTTCCCTTCTCAAAGCAAGAGCTTTCTTTTTCAAAGCAAGAAGCTCTTTCTGAATCATCAATCTACTTTTGGGTGCAAGTTTGGAGTTAACATCATTCTTGGTGTTAACATTTTGAGAAGTAGAACGTTTGTTATTAACCGAAGGATGCTCTGAAATTGACTTTTCTTGAGATTTCAGGTCTTCAGCTTCTTTCTCAAGCAGCTTGGCCTTCTTAAGATAGACCATTGCCTCTGCCATATTTCCCGCCTGTTTTTGATTGACTGCCTCTCTCTTTAATGAAAGAATTTCCCTCTGCAGCATTTCCTTGTCCATAATGACAGACTGAGAGATTGCACTATCTAAACCATCAAAATCATCAACCCAACCTAATGACTGCAATGTGGCTGCAATTTCTGGGTCAATCTGATCGTCGTCTGTAACTTCCGGGTCATTATCAAAGACAAAATTATCAGATGGCCCAACAACCTTATCAAAATTAAAATCATCATCTAGCTTGTACCCAACAAGCAATTCCTCCTGTTTATCATTTTCCATACTGCGGATTAAAGTAGTTATTTCATCGTCAGAATCTTCATCCGGACCCAAGAGCTCCACTTCCTCGAGCTGTTTTTCCAAAAGTTTTGCTTTTTTCAACTCTTCCTTAGCTTCTGCAAGTTTGCCTTCACGCTTCAGTGAGAGAGCCTTTCTCTTATGTTCCATAACCTGGGTCTTACCACTGCCACCACTGCTAATATGCCGGTTACTACTTTGGGAAGTGCCACCAAGAAGAGAAGACAATTCCCCTTCCAGAGTCATTTTCGCTGATTCTTTATCAGTATCATGGAGATCCTGATCTGACCATCCTAACTCTCGAAGTTCAGAGATTAAGTCATTTTTGCCTTTACCCACTGCAGTGAGAGGTGTGCACCTCTCAGCAGATTCTTTAGTGCCAGCTTTACCCTGATCCTCAGCCCTATTGCCAGAAGACAAACCTTTCCTACGCTGTTTCTTAATAGACATCTCCAAAGCATCTGCCTGCCTCTCAAGCTCTTTTCCTCTTTTAAAGGCTTTTAGAGCTTCCTCAGACTTTCCTTCACCTTTTAGAATTCTATGCATCTTCTTTTCTTCCAGAGCTCGTTGACGTAATTCTCCGGGACTAATTGAACCTAACTCAGTATGCACTTCATTGGGTTTTCCAACAGAATGACTCCTAGGTAATTCTCTCCCAGCATCAAACCCGGAACCTTCCTGAATATTCGAGCACAAAGTACTGCTACCCACCCTATGAATGCCAGAAATCATATCAGTGTTCCTGTGTGATCCAGATGAAGAGGTTTCCATTCCGTCATTGCCCAGAATCTGATTCAACAATTCGTCCTCATTCCTTGACATTAATTTTGAACTTCCTAACAGAATAAAGTAATAGTTAGATAAATGTCATCTGAAGAAAAGGTGGTACAGATGCACCCTGCAAAATAAAAATGGTTTGTGGCATATGTTTGTCATGCCTGCAGATTTCATAACTGTGCAACACATAAACATTGCAGAATAAAAATATACCTCTCGCACCCCTGTTCCTTTGTCCATATCGCAACTCAAATCGTGCAGCCTCTTCTAGCTTTTTACAAGGTTCACAAATACGCACGGGTGAATCACCTTGACCACGTAAAATCATTCTTTGCTGAGTACAGGTCCCACAGAACAAACCCCCACATCTTCTGCAATGATGCTGCAAACCCATTCCTCAAAACCATCAATAGTTGGTCAACTCTTATATCAAGAGTTTGAACTAGCAGAAATGATCCCAATACTTTTAAGTAAACAGAAAGGACGAGTTAAAAGAAAAGAAAAGTGAGTGATCACAAAATTCACTCAAAATCTCCCTGTTTCCTGATTAACCAGATGGATAAGTTACAAAAATCGAAAAATCAGAAGACCCAGATGAGGATCAAAGTTTATTTGCACAAAAGAACAAATATTGAGACATGGGTATAGAAAAAAGAAAAAAAAGAGGCGGATCAGAAGAAATGAAAAAGAAAACAAAAAAAAACAAAGAGAAAGATTAACCTTGCGATTGATGAAGGTGAACTGAGAAGTACAGCCCTGACAATGAGTGGCGTCCACCACCCAGTTATTCCCTCTCAACGACGGCTTCGCCGGCAATCCGATCTTCTCTAGCATCTTCTCTCTTTCTACTGAAAAACACAAGACGCAATAGACTAGGGGAAGAAAGCAAATGGGGGAAAACCACTATCAAACAACTAACTAAGGCCATCAATCAATTGGGCCCAAACTTACTATGCCCAACTATGTTGCCTAATCAAATGTGGCCATTCACAGGTAAAAAGTCGTCAACTTAGAATAGGTCATTTTGCAAATTATTTTTTGATTTCTTATTTTCATTTTAGTCAAAAATCTATTTATTTGCATTTAAATTTCTATTTAATTTTTTATTTGAAAAACACAGAAACTAAAAAACAAAACTAAAATTTACAATAAAAAATAAAAGTAAAACTAAACGATATCTTACATTATTGAAAAAGAATAATTACTATTACATGAGCTAAAGATAAGATACACAAGGTGCAACAAATCCTTTGTCAAGATCCTCCTAACATCTTGTTACAATATGAAGATAAGAAGGCTATATTTAAATATATGCAAGTAGTTGAGATTACCGTCCCTTCCTCACGTAGAGATTGAGGATTCAATGGCTTAAGTATAGAGACAGAAGTGCTTCTTTTGCCTATAAATATGTGATCTTAGGAAGGAATCATAATATAATTACTTCTTTTACAATGCATGGTGAGTTTGTTATCTCAATTTAGTTTGATCTTATAGAGACCACTTATGATCATTTCAATAAGTTCTTTAGATTCTCATCAAACTACTAATTCTTAGTTCAATTGCTACAATCATTTATTACTAATAAATTTTCTTCAAGTGATTCAAATTTATTGATAAAATTTATTATAGATTCCGAAGTGAAGAAAGCCTTCTTTGCTCTTCATCCAAATAAGACTCTAGGTATAAATGTTTTACAAGTTCTTTTTTTTCACATGTCATGAAATTTGTTGAAGCCTTTGGTTAATGATATGTGTTGAAATTCTTTAATAGTTGATATGTACTTAATTGATTATATATTTAGTCAATAACACTTAGTGATTATTGATATCAAAATGCTTAAGATACTTACTTTAGTTCTTATGTGATTTTAGGTATAGTTTAGATGCGAAAGAGCTAAAGTAAGTCGAAAGCACTATATTTGAGTTGTCTTTTTGAGAATCACACTCACTTGTCTTCAAAGAGCAAGAAAGAGAAGGATTAGAGAAAGAGAAGACAAGAAAATGCTCAAAGAATTAAAGAAGTGATAAAGGTAAATTGCATCGTGCTTTAGGGCATAATTTGATATGTATTTAGTTGTTGATTCAACCATTTAGTATGTGTTTAGGTTAGAGTTGTGTTTGTTTGTTAATTATTTATATTTTAAGTATTTTATGGGTTAATACAATTCTTTGAGCTTAAATATTATGTTTTTTTGAGGAACCCTGATGTGTTTGCTAGTGTTTCAGGGTCCAAATCAAAAAATGGAGAAATTTTGGAGACAGTCGAGCCGAAACAACAACCCATGATGTTCGTGATAGAAGTATCAGATTTGGCCCATTATTGTGAAAGAGGCCCAAAAAAAATCTTAGGGTCACCCAGAACATAAAAGGATATTTAAAGAACAAGAAAAATAGGCAAAGAGAGCTTTTGCATCAACCACGTTGAGAAACCCTAGAGAGAAATCATCGAGAGATTGAGGAAGAGAAGAAGGAAGAGAGTAGAGGAGAAGAAGTTAACTTGACGTACTTCACGGATCAAGAGGTTTCCTATCCTTGTCACCTCCCATCATCCATTTAGATCGTATTTCCTATTTATTTTCAATTTTATTATTGTATAGAATTGGATTGAACAATTGATAATAGGATGTAGAATGTTGAGGATGTTTTAAACTCACTTTCAGAATTTTATTCTTGAATTAATGAAAATCTGATTGTTATATGTTTATTGGATTTTGTTGGGGTTGATTATGTGATTACATAATTCAATAATAAACTAAGATGTTGAATCGAATGAAAAACAATTAAATTCGACTAACGAGAGTTAGATGATTTAATAAAAAGAAGAATTGAATCAAATCAAGAATTCATACAAAGAGAGATATCGCATAGGTTTTCGACAGTTTATTAGAGAAATTCAAAACTAATTAAGGTTTTGAATAGGTTGTGAATTGAGAGATTGCAACCTCTATAATCTGATTAGGGTTAATGATTATAACGAGAGAGAGAGTAATCAACCCTAGGATTGTCTAGAGCTAACAATCTAATAATTCATAATTAATTAGGTTAGCATTAAGGATAGGTAAAATTCCCTTTCTCTCAATTGGTAATTTCTTTCGTTTGATTCATGGGTGTGTTGCAAATTGTTTAGTAATCAGTACTTTTGTATTTGATTCTTAAATTGATATATTGAATTAAATTATCGTATTAGTTTCATGCAACTTGAATTTCTGATATTATTTCTGAACTTAGAATTTAGGATTAGATTAACTCCCTCATCGTGGGATTGACATCTTTGGTACTAGGCTAACGGATTGTATGCTTACGGATTATCGAGGGTTAATAATTAAAACTTACACATAACAAAACCACCGATCAAGTTTTTGGCATCGCTTCTAGGGAGGCGAGGCGATTAGTTTAGTTGTTTAGTCTAAGGCTTTTTCACCATCTATTGTGTTTTAAAAAAACTAGATATAAAGTAGATGACACATCAACTTGGATATCATCGGACAACAATAGGGAAACTAAAGAGTTGAATGCTAAGAAGAGATGAAAAGAACGCTTATGGAGGGTATATATTATAGGGAGCAAAGGGCTCTTGTGGATTTCAATGAGCCCCAATTTAGTTGGGGAAATCATCATCCTTATATGAACCCGTACACTTCGGGGTGGCAGAACTACCTAGATTTCTATTAGTCTAACAATGTTAGTACTTATATGGGACATTAAGACTTATTAAGACTTCAGCAAAATGAGTTCAGTTTATGGGATTCCAAATTGGACAAAATCATGGATAAGCTAACAAACATGGAAGTGACTAGAAGAGCAAATTAATGAAGTAACAAAAAATCATGCCTCTTCTATTTATAACCTAGAGATTCAAGTGAGAAAACTTTCCCGTAAACTTTGTAAGAGAATTGTGGAAGACCCTTTGAGCAATATGGAATTACATCCATGAGTTAAAACCATTAACCCTAATTAAATTATGGGGGTTGCGATCTCTCAATTTACAACCTATCCAAACCCTAATTAGTTATGAGGTTCTCTAATAAACTATTGGAAACCTATGCAAGATCTCTCTTCACACAATTTCTCAATCTAATTTGAATTGTTTTTCTATTAAATCACCAAACTCTCGTTACTCCAATTTAATTATTTTTCATTCGATTCAGCCTCTCAATTTAGTATCGAATTATGCAATCGCAGAATTAAACCATAAAAGAACCAATGAACACATAATCAATCATATTTCCATTAATTCAAGAATAAAATTATGAAGGTGAGTTTAGAACATCCTCAACATTCTAATCTTAGCATCACCTGTTCAATTCAATTATGCACAATAAGAAAACTAAAAATAAACAGGAAATACAATCTAAATGGATGATGGGAGGCAGGACGTCGAGTCAGCTTCTTCTCCTTTTCTCTCTTCTCTCTTCCTTCTTCTCTTCCTCTATCTCTCGATGATCTCTTTCTAGGGTTTCTCAAGGTGGCTGAAGCAAAAGCTCCATTATGTGTAGCGCCCCCTTACCGTAGGGTATGCACCGGGACGCCCGTAGGTCATTCCGATATATAACCCACGATAAGGGTGCACTACGAACGATCAATACTATAATCCATATGGCATCAATATAATAAAATCATAATATCCAAATCACTAGATTTCGAAACCAAAATACTTCTCATTTCATTTCTTAAAAACCATAAAAGTACAAGTCTATCAGTTCTCCAAAGTCTAAGTACAATATTCCAAAAAGGAAACTGATACACAAACTAACTAAGTCATCCCCAAAAACCATTCCAGTTGACCGACCTGTGAGCCATACTTCTCTTGCCAACGCGCTCAACAAGGCAGGAAAAGTCTCTCACTAACTAGAGCTAGGAGTCTACTATCTTTGTCCTAAAAAATATTTGCAATGTTGGGTGAGTTTGCGAACTCAGCGAGGAACCATCATCGATGGTCCACCCAACTCATGCATAAACAAACAGTTCACAGAATTTCACATAATACCACACAATAACATATTTGAAAATACCGCATGCATCATCATTTCACAATATAAGGCATTTCGCCTTTCACACAGTTCACAATTTATCATTCACATATATAATGCACATGTGACACTTTCCATTTTATTACGTTGTTGTGACCGTGCGCCTGATTACGGTGGGCTTGAAGCCCTGATACGTTGAGCCTGTGGCTCTAAAAATTTCGTTGGGCTCGAGGCCCTGATGCGTTGAGCTTAAAGCTCTGAAAATACGGTGGCTGCACCGGTCACAACTACCATTATCTGATCATGCTTTTATGCATGAATGCACATGCCTCAATTTACAATAATTGTGCCACAACCTAACACCCTATATCCAATTTTGCTTTAAACCAAATAATTTTAATTAATGCACAGATAACACTTCTGTATCACATTTCAAATATTTCGGACACCTCGAGTCCGAAATCAATCAAAAGCAAACACATAGAATCATCCTTTTATCTCCACATGGAATAAGTGCATAAAATTAAACACATCAAGGTTGAGAAACTAACTAGGTTACTCACCTCTAACTTCCGAGCTACTGCCGGGAAGTCTCACCTACGTCGGATGATCGACGCTCCACACGAGCCTCTAAAACAATTAGAATAATCAAACATTACTAATTGCACAATTTCTAATAAACAATAATGCATATGTAGTGAATGCGATGAGTACTATACATGTTATGACATTCCCGATCCTATTCCCGAATCAACTCTTTTACACTAATTGATAGAAATTCCTAATACCATAATTCAATTGACCAAGATCCACATTCTCTAAAATCACACTCCAAGACATAGGATCTATCTTCAAATCGAAATCAAATTCACTATTCAATTTCCATCCGATTTCGAGAACTTTCGAAATTAAATTCTGAATTTCTATTCTTATAAATTCACCATTCTTAGTCTCTAAATCAAAATCAATCAATAACCAACTTATTAGGAATTTAAAACCTCAAAATCATCAATCAAAACATTCACCTCCAATTTCAGAAAAAGGGGTGTCCTCGCCGTGGCGTAAGATCGCTCACCGCGACGTACGCAGAACTCTCATCGCGGCGTACGAAAGAATTCTGCTCGTCGCGGCGTAGAATTATACGCTCGCCGCGACGTGCAAGAAGGGAAAGGCTCGCCGCGGCGTGTTCATCATACGTCGCGACGTGCAAACCCAGAAACACGTCCGAAACCCAGAATTTCTCAGATCTGCAGGTTTCTAATTCATCCAAATCCATTCTAAACACTCCAAAACAACTTCGTATACTAAACACAATTCATTTCTAACCTTAATTCCATCAAAAACCAATTATTCTTCAAATACCCAAATCAAAATCAACATATTTCTTAAAACCTACATTATCCGAAATTTATAAATTCTTAAACAATTAATAACTCTAATCAATGATCACATCAAACTATCTAAAACATAAAGGAGTAAGAACTTACTTGATTCAAGCCTTAAACCTTTGAAAATCACCCAAAACTTCAATCTTCAAACCTAGGCACACCCACGACAATCACCTCTTTCTCCACCAAATTTCATCTTCTCTATTCCAAGGCTTAAAACTAGGATGATGGTGAAGAAAGGAACAATTTAAGAGAAGAAAATGGAAACAACAAGCAAGGATAATGATGGATCACGAAGGAGAAGAGAAGAAGAAATGAAATTTTCTTTCAAAGCAAAAAGGGAGGATCGTGGGAGCAAAGTTTAAAAGTTAGGGTTTTTATACTAAAGGCTTAAGGCATGTTTGGCAACTCTCAAGCCACATGCCCAAATCTCAGAGTCTAAAAATCCAATTCTTATTCAAATTTTCTCCCATTATCGCAATGACTATAAATATTAAATCCTAAAATCATAACTCAAATTATCTCTTGCCAATTACCAATCAATTTCGGAACCAGAATCCAATTAACCAGTCTTTAGGCCATTTTTCGGTCCGGATCCATTTCTCTAAAAATTTCAGAAAAATTCCTATAAATCCTAAAAAAAAATATAAAACATATAATCCTACACTCCAATTTCAATTTTCAAACTCCTAGGATTCAATTTCACTCCACTTCTATGATCAAAACCTAATATGTACCATTTTCACCTAATTTTCCAATTTAAAAAAATCAAGCCGAGAAAATGTCATACATGTATGTACATACGTATGCTTGTGCAATAATCATCATTTATCAATAATTTATAGAGGCTAAATGCATGTGCAAATCAAATTATGCATGCAC
>JANPWT010000002.1:37770194-37780579 GCA_024678245.1 Erythroxylum densum | reverse complement strand
CAGGGCTAAATCATTTACTGATATCTGCGCACTCGATTGGTTTTCAAAAATATATATATATATTACCGATTTTTAAACTGCATTGACTGCTCTAGCATACCACCCTCGCGGATCGCGGACTCAGATATCACCGTTGATGTCAGGTTCGGGTCTTGTGGGAGTGGGATGCTATAGATGAAGTACCCTATTAAAAGAGATCTGAAAAGAAGATCCTAAAAAATAATTGAGGGGAGTTAGACCTCGCTAAGTGAATTAAACCTAGAGTTATGTTATGCACTCCTAAGGATTTCAAATGATACTTATATAAATATATATATATTTATAATGTATTACATCCATAAGTGCAATTTCATAACATAATGACTTTGTTCGTAAACATGAATGCATTTCTTATATCAATATCATATCATATAATCAACACAATCAAAAATCATAAATAATGGTGGAGGACTGACGAATGACCCTATAGCATACCGCTTACCCACATATTATAGGCATAGGGACTCTCTTGTTCCACACGGGTCATTTGGTCCAATGTAGTGGAATGTTGTCCGAGAGTCACAATTAGTTGAACCGCCACAACTTCACTATGATATGATTACCATTTGAGAGCAAGTTCAACCAAACCACCCCAAATTTCTCGTTACACAATCAATTGATCCATCAATGGATCAAATACTAACCCTAATCAATACACGACCAACTGACTCACTATGCACATAGCCTGGTGACACCCACCAGGTAGCTCATACCATAATAATCCTCCACAACATCATATATCAAGACAAGCATAACAATGCATTAAAAAAATATGTGTACATGTGTGCATATGATAATGATGATGATTTTCATGATGAAACTGAGACTGAATTTTAATATATGTTTATAACCATGAATATTAACTCGTAGGTAGAATGTGCTCCTTCGCGCCAAACCTAGTGTCTCAAAGTGGAAGGTTTTGCTCTTGATTGATTTATCAAAAGAAAAGTGGGAATGAATATTAGGATTTAAAACCTAAACCAATTTCAGATACCTTGAGAGTAAGACCTTAACTTAATATTAAAGATTCTATTTTTATTTTAAAAATAGCGATGTCATGTTTTATGTGGAGCCTATTAAACATTTGGCAAAGTTTCTCTTGTAAAACAGACATCCCTTTTTCAAAAGAAAGGACATTCTTGTAATGACAAGAAACTTCTATAACCACCAGTAACCACAACTCAATTTGGGCCTCCAAATTACACGTCCATGCCTAATTGAGTCCACATTTAGATTGCAAAAATTCATAATAAATCCAATCATAATTCAAGTATAACAAATTCTGACCCATACAACCTCATTTGGCTTTCGTTTGAATCATTCATGAGTAGATGTATAGGTTACATAAGTAATTACTATAAGTGAAATGAGTTTGAGATCTTATGGATGATCCAATACATAATAATGAAACAAATTTTCTTCTTTACATAATACCCCTTAGATGAAACGCATCAAAAATTTATGATAGTTTTTTGAATAATAAACCCCTAGGATGGTATATAGGTTGGAAACCCATGATACAACTCCTATGAGGCTTAGCAATGAAAAATTTCACGAGCCTAGGAGTCACAACGAGAACTTGCTTTCTCGATTCATACGGTGTAATAATGCCATGTACCATAGTGCTTATTTAAATTCAAACTTTAGAAATGAACTCGTAGGTGATTAATTCAAACATGAATACTTGAACTTCATTGTGATTAATTCAAACAACTAAGGTTTCATTCAAAACAACATTCTAATAAAATTCTTAAACTTCAAAAATCATAAAAATTGCAACAAACACAAATTAAGCTCAAATCTAAGCTACCTATAAACCATCTAAGTTAGAAAACCTAAGACCTAGTTCAGAAACCCTAAAATCAATTGGGTTCTCCTAATCTATCTTTTTCCAATACAAACCTTTCATTCTCTACACAGACCTTTTTCTCTCTAGCTCATTCATCCTCAACACATCCCATTCCTTTAATAAAGAAAGAAGAAAAAATGGTTAACCTACCTTAACAAACTTGATTTCTCTTCTTTTCTTCTTTCATCGAAACCTCTCTTCTTCTCTCCTATTTTCGTTTTTCACTCTCCTCCCTCTTCAATTCACGCTTTTCTTTTCTTAACAAGCAAGACAACATATTATTCTACCAGTTCTACCCTTAATGAGTCTAAAAAGTCCATTTTACCCTTCCTTATAAGCTTATGTTCATTTATGCTTAAATGATCTCCCAAAAATGTCCTTAAACATCCTTATTACATTAACACTTTAATTCCACTTACCTATTCAATAAATCCTACTAGCTTTGACATAATTATAACTCCAATAATTTAATCTATCTAAACCTCAAAATTATTTTTAAATCATTCTTAACTTAAAGAAAAAAATTCAAGGTCCAACAATAATGGACATGAAGTATAAGTTCCCTCCTACTGTAGGCACTTGAGCTAGCCCTCAGAGATCACTATGAGCATATTTCATGATCTCTGTGGCTTTTTGAGCTCCCTTTTGAAAACCTGATCTGTGATGCTTTCCTAGCATATAAGATTCACATAATTCCAACTTCTGTAGTTTTTGTTCAGGGATTAAACCTTGGTTAGAGAGATGGAACAAGCTTTTGTTCCCTACATTACCCAACCTTGCATGCCATTGCTTGGTTGGTTCATGATTTCGATTCCCTGAAATTTGATTGACTTCTGTTGAGCTTATAACATAGCATAGCCCACCTCTTTCAACTCCTCTAATAATAACTCTACTATCCTTTAGGATTTCTCTGAGTCCATCTTTTGATCTGATTTAAACCCTTTGCTTATCAAACAAGCTTTCAGAAATCATATTTCTCCTTATTCTAGACAAAAATCAGACATTACTGAGGATTCTTCTCTTTCCATCAAATATGTTGATGGAAACACTTTCAATCCCCTCTATCCTTTGCTGCCCAGAATCCACCATTTTAACCTTGGTAATGACTGGTTCAAATGTAGTGAACCAGTCTCTATGTGGTGTTACATGCATTGTACAACCTGAGTCAAAAATCTATTCTCTGCTTAGGTCTTCACTGTCCTCAGTGACATCCAGAATTTCATCACCACTTGAATCTTCTGATTTTCTTACATTTCCTGCATCTCTACTTTCTACAGCCTTGTCCCTTTTCTTCTTTCTATAGTCCCTTACAAAATGTCCCTCCTTAAAACACTAAACACACTTCTTTCCTTTTCCCTTTTTCTTCTTTTCATCACCTTCCTTGGTGTGCTTTTCCTTTCCACTTGCCTTCTGCCACTTTCCATTCTTGCTATTTTTCTTATAAGATTTCTTTTCATGATTGTTCTCTACAAACATCACTTCTTCCTCTTTCTTAAAAGGGTTAACATCCACTATTTCTTCCATTAGTGATTCTAACACCCCCTTGACAGTGAGGGATTCTCCACTAACATGCTTAATTACCTTCTTGAATGCATTGAATTTAGAAGGTAAAGTCTTTAGAATCACTACAGCTTGATGCTCCTCAGATACTTTTTCATCTATAACTTCTAAGTCTTAAACTAGCTTAAAGAAATAGTCTAAGTTGTCATCTAAAGAGACAGAGGTATTCATCTTGTAGTTAGCAAAATTGTGGAGAAGTTTCTTCTTGTTAAGAAGACACTTCTTTGCATAAAGTTCATCAAGTTTAATCCAAAGCTTCTGTGTAGTTTTACAATTCTGCACTTTTCTTATCACTGTTGGAGATAAGTGAAGCATTAACATGCAATGTGCAAGTCTTTGCATTTAAAGCTTCTTTACTGGATCAATCTCAAGATCATACTGATCTTCAATAGCCCCATAGCAATCATAGGACTTAATAAGAGCTTGCATCTGGAGTTTCCAGATGGTAAAGTCTTCTTTTCCTGTAAATACATCCATTTCTTTTCCTACCATTATGACTGTAGTTTAAAGAAATAACAGACCTTTACTTATAGACAGTTCTTCATGATTCTTTGATGCTTTACGTAGCCAAGAAATGCCCTAGGAGATTTCCAAACACTCTGATACCAATTCTGTTAGGATAAAAAAGCTATACTGTTGTCTTGTTGAAACAAAAGCTAATAAAGATATGTTAATTTGCAGGTGATATGAAATGCAGAAAGTAAAGAACACCAAGATTTTACTTAGTTCGATAGCTTCAATGTTATCTACAGTCAAGGTTCCCATAGATGTGGTTTCAACGTACTAGTGTGAAGAAAATTTGAGAAAGATTACAAGAGTATTAGTGTTCTTCTTGAACACTTAGAAGGAGTCTCACACTCTCCTTAGTACTCACAAGTTAGTACTCTAGCAACTATCAATCCTTACTCTTAATTTTCACACTCTCAGATAATTAAATACAATGCAATGAAAATTATATAAGTTTTTGTATCGTGTCTCTGTCTTAACTCTGATGCATGCTATCTATTCCTTTTATATTGTGTTGCATGGAGAGGCTTTCGGTAGAGACTTGCATGAATCAGACATGTAGCATGTTCATCTCATATGGGTGACTAATCCTTCAGCTTTTGATTTGTATATCATGTTGTTTGTAGTTGCGTTTAGATGCCTTCTGAAGCTTGTATTGAGTAGCTTTTGACTTGTGTTTTGAAATGTGTGAGTCACGTGGGAATGTCTTAATTTGATTCATTTTGTCTATGTGTAAATGAACCTTCGAGAGCTTCTCTCTCTTTCCCTCTTTTCTGCTTCAGACACTTTCTTCTTCTCACCTTCTGTTCTTCATCTAGCTTCTATACTTTTGTTGTATCTGAGTATAGGTTAACGGAGAAACCGTGATTATCATCACAATAAAAAATATGCAGAAATTTCATGTGCAAGAGTCCTGCCATATATAATTACAGATCAGTTGAATCAAAGTTAAGAATCAGTTTTTCAGTTAACAGGTTTGAACTAGAACAATATGAATTTTAAATCAGCAGGCTTATTATAAAAAAGGAAAAATTACAATATCTGTAGTTCCTAACGACGCAAAAGAAATATCCAACCAATCGTTTAGCAATGGCCAATGACGTACACATTCCATCTCATCAAAGTAAGCGATGATGACTTCAGAATTTAATTAAGAAAGACTTCCGAATTGGCGTGTAAACATATAAGGCATGTGACCGTCTTAACGCGCGCGTTTCTTCACCTATCTGGTGTTCCCACTTTACTTGCAATTAAGTAATTATAATATATTGAGTCTTGGTCTTCGTCTTCGTATAATTGAAGAACATATATTTGTTTGAGTTCCTGCTTACAACTGACCAACAATTTTTTTCTGAGCATGCTCTCCTGTGCACCAATTAAAACAGCTTCATTTCTTTCTTATGCGTTTTATGATCAAACATATATATCCTCTCCATTTTAACATTTTGAGGTGAGAATTTTCACCATAATCTTCCTTCCCTCTATCCTTTTTTCAGTTTCTATAAACCAGCAACTTGCTACTGATTTAGTTTTATCCAATAACAAATCACCATTTTTATCACACGGACCCTTGCCCTTGAGTTGGGTGTTTGGTGCTTAATTTTACCGTTTACAGTAAGTAAAATGACACTTTTTTTCAACACGTGAAGATTCTTTTAGAAATTCAACAAGCTTCCATTTAATTTTGTCAAGAAATGTAAAGATTTAGCAAACGCAATTGACGTAATGCATATGCAAATGCGTTACTTATTTAATATCAAACCAATCTAAGTCAATCACCATGCATCTTAATTATATGACATGAACAACTCGCACGTTTTTAAAATGATACATCCTAGATCCTTCGACAATATAAGTGCAATTCCTCTAAATGACATTTAAAAGTGTTCCACTAACGCTAAAGTTGTTGCTTTTTACTCGTAGCCGCGCTTATGACGTAGGTAAGATGACATCAAGCAGCGTTACTTATAAATAGAACAAAATAAATAAATAAAGTGCGTAGAAGCTCTTTGTGATCCGAAACGTCGTGTAATGTATACATTTTCTCCTACAGTCGACCACTATTTACGTTTAAGGTTAGCACAATTAAAATAACTATTAATCTTAATAAAAACAACTTTTGTTAAACCTTTAGTATCGGTAGTATTAATTTTAGTAAAGTTGTGATTATAAACTTTTGAAACGTCTTGAACATGTTCCTTCCTCCTCCGTTTGAATCTTTCTTTGTTCATGCTTTTTCATGTTCCATGGCTGAGTTGTGTCAACAGATAAATTAATTTCTTAGTTTGGATTTACTTTACTTGATAAACAAAGTACAAAGAAGCAGCTTGATTTTTCAGGTATCTTTTTACTAGTTTTTTCTAAAGTCGGAACAGTTCCTAAGATTTTTGGGTGTTTTAAACTCATTTTAGAGTCAAATTAGTCAAATTTTAGCTTTACATTTATGTTTCTTCATTTTCACGTGTTTTCAAGTCTTATTGTTAAGAATTTTTCTATTCTCTGTGCACTTTGAATACTTCTAAACTTCATTAATCTATACCTTAACTAATTAAAGTTAGCTTTTGATAGATCTAACTATAACTTGTAGGCTAAAGAAATAATGTATAGCTTTCTTACATGTAGATTTCTTTAGTGTGTTATTACTAGAAAAATACTCAACCCTACATAAAGGCCAGATGAATATTCATAAGATATCTAGTATCTTGGGATGGTATCAATCAACAGATTCTAATATAGTTTCCCAATACCTACGCACAAAGTAATCAAACTTGATTTTTGAAAGTTTTATACTACTAAAGAGGTAGGAGATCTTTTAAAAGGGCCATTTTGTATCTCATGATATCAATTAATTTTAACTTTATAGATAACTTCATCATATGCAACAATAACTTGGTCAAGCTATATATAATTATCTGTCTAAATTACAAGAGATTTGGAATTAGTTAACATGTTGAGATCTTGCTTGGGTTGACGCCCAAAATATTACTATTTATGCCAATCTTCATGATTGAAAGCATATTTGGCTCCTACTAATAATTCTTAAAGATGAATTTAAGTCTACTTGTATCTCTCTTCTTCAAAAGAGGATCATTAGGAAATCTTGATATTGTGATCAAAGACCTAACAATAAAAAAAAAAGCTTTGGCTTAACTCCCTTTGAATGTAGAAATTTATTATATCTAGTAATGTTGTACTTGCCACTCAAACCTTCTCTTATCAAAATTCTATCTCTGAAAACTTAGTGAAGAAGAAGGTATTTTGCAACTGGTGTAAAAAGAGTGGTCATCACATCTTTTAATGCAAGAAACGAACTACGTAATGTAACTCTTCTAAATCCTCTCAATCTACTATTGAGGTTCTTCCCAAAGAGGGTGCAATGGAGAATTTACTAACATCTCTTACATTCTTGTTCAATGATCTTTAGGCCTTCCTACATCAATTTCAACTAGATTTTGGTACTATTTCTTTTTCTACCTTGTATCTCATATCCAAGTTCTTCTCATCTCTTCCTCTTGTCCATAAACCTTTTAGATAGAAGATACTCTTATTGTTGTTTATGCTATCAATCATATTCCTACTTCTATTTTAGGTAATCTCTCCTTATAGATGCTTGTATAATCATACTCATAACTACCAAACTTATTCTATTCTTCTCCAACTAGATGAATACATTAAGCTAGAATCAAGTGCATTATTATGCTTTTCCCTAAGGTATGAGATAAAACATAAAGGGTATAGGTGTTAGGATCCTTTGTCATAAATACTTTATATATCTTAACATATGACCTTTGAGGAATATAAGATAATCTTATCTTTTTCAAAATTTTGTATTAGTGAATCCTCTCGTCAATTTTTTTCTAATCACACTATATCCTTATTTCTTGATATTTTCTACAAGATCATTATTTAATAGTTCTAAAAGTTCAAACATAACTTGTGTTTAGTCCTACCATATCTCTTCCAGTTGTGGATTTATTATCTCCTCCAAATTATCCTCCTCCATTTACTAATTCATCATAACCTTTTGTCCCTTAGCTTACTCCCTGTCATACTAATCGAGTAAGTCACCCTTCCATTTTTCTTTGAGATTTTAATGTTTCAACCTCAAACCTACAGTGAGGTGAGCTTTGAGCCTCTATATAATGGCAGAGGAACTACAAGCACTTATTAGCATCAATACCTAGAACATTGTCAACTTACATTCAAGCAAGTATATTATTGGCTATAATGACTCTATAAAATTATAATTTGGGTTCATGGATCGATTGAACAATTTAAAGGTCAACTTGTTGCTAAAAGGATTTATTCAAGAGTTTGGTATTTACTAAGAGGAGACATTTGCTCCTGGCACTGATTTAACTTTACGTGGAAATCTCACCATAATTGTTACTAGCAAGCACTAGTTGATATTTCAAATGGATGTCAAGAACAACTTCCTCAATAGCGATCTTATAAAAGAAGTCTATATGAAACTTTCAGCTAATTATGATAATTTACCTAATATAATTTTCTGTCTTTGCAAAGCCTTGTGTAAACTAAAATAGGCTTCCATAAGCCTGGTTTCCCAAATTAAGCTATACTATATGGTCTTTTTAGGTTTTAGTTATCTTTTAGTCAAACTCCTATAATCATGATTTAATTCATTTGGAAACTGATGAGTATAAATTGCATTGTTTTTTAGGGCATAGTTTGATATGTGTTTACCCATTAATTTGATCATTTGGTATGTGTTTAGGTTAGAATTGTGTTAGTTTGTTAATTATTTGTATTTAACTGTTTTATGAGTTAGTACAAGCTCTTGAGCTTAAATATTATATTTTTGAGGTACCTTAATATGTTTGCTAGTACTTTGGAGACAATATCAAAGAATGAAGGAATTTTGGAAGACATTCAAGTCGAAACAACGGCCCACAATCTTGACAGAAGGCTCAGATGTGGGCTACGATCATGGCCTGCAATGGGCAGATGCGTAGTCACTTACAAACTTCACGTTTTGAGGGACTTTTATACCTTTTGAATGCTGGAAAGACCCTAGGATGACCTAAAATAGAAAAGACTATTTAAAGAACATTAAAAGGAGTACAAAAGAGTTTTTTGCATTAGCCACACATGAAACTCTAAAGAGAGAATACCGAGAGAGAGATAGAAGAAGGAAGAGGAAGAAGAGGAAGTTGAAGCTGACTCAACGTGCTTCCTAGATCAGGAGGTTTCCTGACGTCGCTGCCTTTCGTTATCTATTCTAAGTCATTGTTCCGTTTCGTTTCGATTTTATTTATGTATATAATTGAGATAGATAGTATGATGATAGGATTTAGAATATTGATAATGTTCTAAACTCTCCTTCGAGATTTTATTATAATTTAATAATAATTTAGTCGATTGTGTTTATTAGATGAATGTCGTGATTTGATTGTATTCTTGCATAATTCGGTAATAAACTGAGTGGGTGAACTAAATGAAAAACAATTAATTCAAATTAATGAGAGTTAGGTGATTAATAGAAACTGTGTCAAATCATATTGGTAATTATATGGAGAGAGATCCCGTGTGATGTTCCAATAGTTTATTAGAGTGCTTCATATCTAATTAGGGTTTTTGATAATTTGTGAATTGAGATGTTACAAATTTCATAATCTGATTAGGGTTTATGGTTATAAGTAAACAAAAAGTAATCAACCCTAAGATAGTCTAAAACTGACAGTCTATTGACACATAATCAACTAAGTTAGCATTAATGATAAGCAAAATCTCCTTTCTTATAAATTGGTAAATCCCTTGGGATGATTTCTATTGTGACTGAATATTGCTCACTTTTTAATACTTTTGTGTTTAATTTTTTATTTGATTGATTGAAATCAATTCTGGTAATTAATTTTTGTTGCATCTTTTATTTTCAGTTTTATAGTTTTTTTTGCGTTAAATTTTAGGATTAGATTACTCTCCTTCCTCGTGAGATAGACACGATTAATATTATGCTATGAACTGTGCGCTTGCAAAATGTTGAAGGTTTATAAGATTAAAACTTACCCTGATCACAAATATATTCAAGCATACAGTCTTCTTCTCCTTTGTGTTGATAAAATGATAATTTCTAACAATAATACTTAAGTTATTTTCACTCTCAAATATTTTTATACCAATAATTTGAGATGAAGGACTCAGGTAATCTGAGTTTTTTATTGGGTTTTGAAATTTAATCTGATGAATCTAACTATTATCACAAGAAAAATATGTCATTAAGCTTATTTCTCATATTAGTATCATTGAAGCCAATACTACTAGCACTAACTCAAATCCAACATCCATCTTTCAGTTATAGATGGGACTCTCCTTAATGTTAGTTATTTTTATTTCTAATTAGTTGAAAGTCTTATATGTGTCACTATCTTATGTCCTAATATTATTCATATGGTTCACACCATTAGTCAAT
>JANPWT010000002.1:37744608-37763681 GCA_024678245.1 Erythroxylum densum | reverse complement strand
GTGACTCTCTTCGGTATACTCCAGAAACGTCGAACTGGGAAGATTTTGAGAAAATCCCAATGTCACCGTTATTACTTAGTACTGCTGATTTGTCGTCAAGTCCTGATTCTCTCAGCCAAGTTGCCGACTCGCACATCGTGGATTATGAAAATACTGATTTGTCTAGATTATTTGAAGAACTAGAGGGTACGAGTCGCTCGCAATCTTCAATAGAAGACTCGTGTAACGTGAAGGAAGGTAAAAGCAGGTGGAGAGAAAATGTTTGGCCTGAAAAGTCCAGTAATCGCAAGCGTACCTCCTTTCATGAAAATGTTGCCAATGAGAAGGCGTTTCCTATAGAAGGAACCGGATCTGAGGGCATCATTCCTGTGTCGATGAACTTGCCAACTGGTAGCGCCTCTTCATCAAGTTCTAATCTTGCTATTGCTAGTGAGAATGTTGAAAATGAGACAATAGGTGAGAGTACTCTTGTGAGCTTACCTGAAGTAAGTACTTCTGGACAGCTACAGGATAATATATTATTAATGGCGGAGTCCTATTCTTTAGAGGAATTATTGCTCATGGAGAGGGGCGATGGAGTTATGAACATGGACCAAATTTGGTTTGATAACTCTTTTAGCTACCACACATACTTCGACCATCAATGCTGGAATTAATATTCTGGATGCATCTAATTCTTCCTTAACGCGACGACTTTCTTGTTTTGGTTATTCAACAGAAAATTTTCTCACCTTATTCACCTTAAAAATATATTCTCAACTCTATTTTTACATAATATGATAAACTATAATGTTATTTATAATTAATATAATTAAACTCAATAAAATTAATAAGTTATGATACGAGGAAATAAAATTGAAGTTCAAATGGTTAACTAAAGAAAATAGTCTTTAAAACATTAAGGAAGCAATTCAATTTGATGAAGAGGGTGGATTTCATTGTGTGTTGATTTCTATCTTTTCCTTTTTTTAGAATGAATAATAGTCCGAATTCTATTATATAGTGTATAAATTGTAAGATTTGTTTCGCTTTTATATCAATTTCTGCTGGAAATAGTCTTCTTATAATAAGACTTCTAGAAAAAAAGAAGCAAAATTAAGGATAACTAAGGCAATTACCTTAATCCCTAACAAGACAAGACATATATAAAAAGTTAATTTAACGAATCCCAAAGGTTGAGGGAGAGATATTAATTATATAGAATCTTCTTTTTATAATTCTACAAAAAGTTTATTTTCTTGACTCGAAATTCATTATATTATTTGAAAAGTCTGATCTTGATTCTCGATCTCTAAAATGCTTTCTTCTTTACGTCTGTCATATTACTTCAATCATTGCATTAAACTGTTTAGGTCCTCTGTTTTTTGACGTAGCTCTATAAAACTTGCTGTATGTCTCGGGTTAACCCTTTTTAAGAATAGGAGTCTCGATTTAATCCAACAGAGGCACACTTACAGAATTAGGCCTTAAATCCAAGAATTTTTCCTTGCTTTAACCTCCATTAGCATCATGATTCCTATTTAGGTAAGAAATGCATCTCAATTATTCTTTTAATTTTCATTTTTTATTTTTGGCTTTAAATTTTATATTTTCTCAATACGTAGATTTTCAATTGACTCATAATGTTATATTTGGATTAAATGCACATTAAGAGATGATTCAATTAAATATGTGTAAGTTTTTTACGTTTTGAAAATTAATCTATAGGTGAAAGAGTCTATATGAAAGATATACTTAGTGAATACTTAATTTAATTGGAATAACATTTAAAAAAACACAACTTAAAAGCACATTAAGTAAGAGGATAAGAAAGAAGTAATAAAATTAATTTATGGTGGTTTGGACATACTTTTGATCTATGTCCACTTTCTTGTATCTTCATAAGAATTAACCTACTTCATATTCCTTTAATAGGTTAAGAGTATTATAATTTTTAAAAATATAACTGAATATATTCATAAAACAAGGGTGAAATTACCTTCTTTCGTTTAGTTATTAGGGAAGCTCTTTGTAATTGCAGCTGTTAATCGATTTTTTTTAGGCTTTGTATGATTTTCTGTGGTTCAAGATTTCAAAGTTCAGTCTGGGATTACTTGCTCACTACTCTAATATATTTCTTAACTCCTTAATAGAGTTTGATCAACTTTCACAACAACTCTTCTTTTGTAAGTGATGAGATTTCCTTGCCTAGGTAGCATCTGCATGCATGTGGTTCAAACATGAATCCAATTGTAGTTTTGCAATGTGTTGTTAGCTGTAGCTGATGTTATTCGTAAATCAATTGTTGGATTGGTTTGAACTAGAAAACTAACTCATGATTTCTTGAGGTAGCTATTAGCGAGTCCACATAAATAGTGTAAATTCATTGCTTGATTATATAGTTGATATGTTTTGAGGCACATTTGGTGCTATTTAATCCCTTGTGTAGCATTCTTAAGTATTTATGGTGAAAATAATGACACATAAAACCAATTGAAAGATATCACATTAAATCCAAAATAAACTTTACATAACTTTGAGCTATAAATGTATTCGAATGAATTAAGAAAGGCTTAAGACGAAAATTGCGTTGATCTATACATTAAATTACCTTTTCTCTTTTATTGATATTGCAATCTTATCTTGTTCTTCACTTGATTTTGATCTAGTGCTTAATTAGTTAATTTTTAATGTTCATTTTGGTTCAATTTGCCACTAGATGCTTTGTTCTTGAACCAATTTAATTAATAAAATAACTAAAAATACAAGATTAATAGCAACAGTTTTTTGATATAATATATAGATTAGAATCTCCTTTAGTTTAATACTCTTCCTTTTTATATGTGATATAAAATACTTAGTAATATTAAGAATGATAAATGAGATAAAATCATTTAAAAACATTCTCTCTCTATGCCAAAGTAATATGAAATATGTGACTTCCCCTTAATTCATGCATCAATATATTTGATCGACGAATACATTTAACGAAATTTAAGATTTCATATAAGAATAATTCAATTAATAGTCAGGCATAGATGATGCCATGATTTTTTCAAAAATTAAAAGAAATTTATTTCCATTTAAGGTAGAAAGTACTTTACAAAATTTGATATAAAGATCAATTCATACTTTGATGATTAGTGGATAAACTAATTATGAAAAAGACATTAAGACAAATGGACAATGCTTCATTTGGCTTTAGGACACGTGTCTTAAGTTTAGGGTATAAGGTGGCCTATTTCTGTGCCTGTCCTCTCCAGAGTTCAATTCACTACAAGAAAATTACCGATTGTTGATGGAAAATTATCGATGGAAATAATACTATTAAAAATTAGTGACTAAAAATCACATTTCATTGGTGAAATTGTCATAATATATGGTAATTTGCAATAAACAAAATACTCATGGGTAAAGATAGATGGGAAATTATCTCGCTGATTTTTGCGATGGAATATAATGACAGAATACGAACCACCGTCAATAAAAGATGCACGAATGAAAGGCAGTAAAAAAAGTGTCACCGTTTACTGACAGAATTGTATTCCGTCGGTAAAGTTGAAAGTTAAACGTTGTCGCTTGCTTCAACTGCAACGTATTTAATAAAACGTAATTGAATCGGGGTGTATCGACGGAATTGGATTTTTTCAATGATGTTAGGGGCATCGTTTCTAGAACCCAACCCTTGTGAAAATATCATAAGACTTGAGTGTGCATGTTACCTTGTAGGGTTGTTTCAATGAACCCTCATTAGCCATCATTGCATATGGGTGGCGTTTCAACACCAGTCAAATATAAAAAACAAATTCATTTCTTTTATTTAAGAACAGATTTAGGGAAACTTCTAACTAGAATTTTAATGTAACTTCTTCAGAACATTTGTTCCATATTGTCTTAAGTTTTTAAAGGCACCAAAATCATTCAATTTGGTGCAAAAATCCAAAATTTATAGGCCTCGCTTCTTCGAAATGTTATTAAACTGAAACAGTACACTATACTCAATGTCCATCCAGAAATTGAAAGTCTTAGAGTCTGAATTAAAATTTAATCTCTTCAGAAGAGTTGTAACTCTATGTCTCTAGTTTATTTAAAAACTACAATCATCTCATTTGGAGCTCTACAGATCAAGATATCATCAAAATACTGAAGCATGTTCAGTAAAATGTCCAGTTCATGCTCTTCCAATTGATACCCTCACTTTGATTCGATTAATCTTTTTCAAACCAATACCAAAAGCTATAAATTTTTATGAAGCGATAGAAGAATGTGTTAGGAATCCAATGCTTCAGTCGGGCGCATGTAGGTCGCGATCACAACTTTTGTGCAATGCCTGCAGAATTGCAATCGCGTTTTCGCACGATCGCGACTTCTCCCTTCCTGCTTTTCTTCTTTCGACCTATATTGGTAAAATGGGCATAACTTTACTACAAATATCGGATTAAGGTCATTCAAAGACCATTTCTAAGAGGACTTCTAGACCTACAGCTTTCATGAAGACTCCAAAATAATATTTTATATCTAAAAGGGTTAAAATTTCAAAATAATGTAGCTATCCCGAATGTCCATCTCATGTAGCATTACTAAATTATAATGATTATATCTCTCAACTTCAATGTCCAAAAATTTCATACTATATAGTGTTGGAAAACTAGGAAACAAACTATAACTTCCAAGAGACAAATTTGTCTAATTCAGCCTAGATCAATCCATATTTTTCATTGAAGTCAGAACCCAATTTGACCCTTATGAAAAACTTTAAATTTATCCCAAATTCACTTCTTTAAATGTAATATCATTCATAACAATTGAACTACCAATTTTACTTCATTAAACGCTTTAATATCTACTCATTTGATTCATCACCTACATCCAATTCTCATCATCCACAAACTCCTATCTTTCATTTCCATAACCTCTCACTTATACGCCACAACAATTCATGTTCAAAGTTCATCAACTCAGTTGGATAACTTTTCCAAGTACATCTAATTTTAACTCACATCATCCATACATAATCCATATTTCATTAACAACAAAATAAAAGTTTACAAAACTTTAAAACTTTAATGACATTCTAAGCCACACTACATCATAGTATCCAAAATTCAAAATGCAAAAGATACCAAACCCAATAATTCTCAAAATGCGTCTAAAGTCTTGATTTTACAAAATCTAACTTAATATATAGAAATATTGCAAAATTAGAATGAATCCTTGACTCTTGGTCACTCAATCTCATTTTCTTCCCTTGAAGATGGGACGAAAAAGGGGATGAGCTTGAAAGCTTGTGGGTAACAGTTTGTAACTGAAAAAAAAAGCAAAAACCTTTGAAAACATTTACTTGTCATGGAAATTTCTGATTTAATCCATAAAGCACATATTTCTCAATTTCTCAATTTCTCATCATGTAGTCAAATTCACAAACCATAAAACATGAATGCATCAAACTTGTTCACAAATCACAATCACATATGCACATCAGAATGGTTTGGGTAAATCTATTAACATGACAAACTACACATTCCCACATAACGGTCATGTGTAGTCATAAACTTGATGCACTATCGCAATCTCACATAGTAGTTTTACGTAGCCGTAAACTTGGGGGAGTTCATGAAGGAGCTCCGCGCCACTAGCAGGCAGGCGAGAAAAGCCTTTAACTTGATCAACGTGCACATGCCATTCTTGAATGGATTACACCAAACCCACATAACATATAATTCATGAATTGAAAACCGTTTGCCCAAATGGCACATTCTTGGAAACTTGTTTTTCATGAACATGAGGTATTTCGAAAACCATTTCTAAAAACATAATTTCATAAACATGTATCTTTTCAAAAAAAATCATTTTCAAAGTCTTTTCACCAATCAACACAATTCATTTATCAAACATATAGCAAATTCTCAATTCATTCAAGAAGCAATAAATGCAACATTTATGATGCAATTGAAATCATTAAACTTCCTTGATTCAAAGAAAGCATTTATTGGCTTATTTTTTTGTATTATAAACATATACCCACCTTAGTTTCCTTGCTAAAAAATGCCTCTGCTCTTACTCCTCTTGTCTCCTTTGATTCCCTTTTATCAAAGACAAAATTCTCATTCAATAGGGACTCAAATTGGAGAACTTATAAGACATATTCACTAAAATTGATTCTAGAATTTTTAAACCCATACATTTCTTAAGCTTTATGAACCAAAGCCCTTTCAAAAATCCAATATGATTAAAAACAAACTTACCTTGAATCTTCACCAAAATAGTGAAATTGTTGGTTTGAATGGAAGCTATAATCCTCCTTTTCTTTTTTTCCCTTCTTGGCCAACTTCAAAATCACTCTTTAAGAGTAAGAAAAAATCAAAACCTAGCTTAGCTTTCTTTCTCTCATTTCTTTTCTCTCCAACGACACTCTCTCCCTTTTCTCTCTTCTAATTTTCATTTTTTGGCTTCTTCACAAGCAAGCCCAACTTTCATCTTCTTCTTTTTACTCTTAATAAGCCCAAAAAGTCCATTTTTTCCCTTCCTTATAAGCTTAGGTTCTTTTAACCTTAAGTGGTCTTCCAAAAATGCCCTTCATGTAATCTTACTACCTTAACACTTTAATTTAATTAACATATATCATATAATCTTACTAACATTAACATAATAATAACTCAAAAAATTAAATCTATCAAAACTTCATAATTCATTTAAATCATGTTTAACTAGAAAAAAATATGGGGGCTAACAAATGATCTACTGACAAAAGAATTATTTTGTCAGTAAATTTAAAATTTAAACACCACTGTTAGCTTAGTCTTCAACATTAAACTTAATATCGAAAGCAACGTCGTTACCAAATGACGTCGTTTTCATTAAACTAGAGCTGCTTAGCCACGTAATCCCCCCACTGCATCTGTCGATGTTCATTTTCTCCTCCACCCTTTTTCTCTCTAACTGTAGGTTCTGTAGCCCTGTGTGGGCTTCGGTTCCTTCTCATCGTCCATCTTTTTCCTTTTGCATCCATCTTCTTCCTTTGTGTGCTTCGGTTCCCTTCTGCATTTTCATTTTGTGTCAGTTGTTGTTCAGTTCCCTTCATCCTTCCTGTTCTTTTATATACCGCATCTTCATTTATTCAACGATTGAGGTAAGTGGGTTTTGTTTTATATTGAGTTTTGTGTACTGCTTTCATCATTTCCAAACTATGATTGTGATTTGATTTTATAGGTAATTATCAATTTGGAATGAAGGTGTATCAATATTTTATAGAGTGGATGTCTTACAAATATGATCGTTGTGATCAATCTATATCAATCTATATACATAAACTACTCCTGGTAGAGTGTCACGAACATTGGAGAAGTAAAATGCTCCCTTATTGAACATGAATAGGACATATAGACTTGTTAGTGTTGTGTATTAGTAGGTAATGTAGCAAGCTTTGATATATGGATAAACACAATATTGTGTTCTAATTCCTTCACTTAAAATATTCTAAAATTGCTCTAAATTAACGCATATCTACTCCAAATTCTTTGCTTCTACTTTGAGGGGTTAAACTAAGTCTTAAAATAAAATATAAGTCATTTAAATACTAAATCCTATAATAATAAAAAATAAAAGCATAATGCTTTAAAAATGATGCTACCAATATAATCTATTTATCATATATTAGTAACAATGTCTCAACTATCATTACAATAGTCCCTTCTAAATTGTAAAAATCTAGGTACACTTACTATACCTTGCATAATTGGTAACACATAATTAAAAATGCCATATCTGAGTTAGGAGCATCAACTTATTTCATGTTGTAAACCATTTATGCTTTTTATAACTGGACCCTTTTATTGAGACTAGGGCTGTGATTTAACTAGTTGATAGATCTAATTCTTGCCTAGAGGAAATTGTTAATGAAGAGCTTATGAAAGTGAACAACTTGGTCTTTTTAGATGATTTATATGTGCTTGATATAGGGAATAGTTTTGGATGAGTTATTCCCTTTAGCTTTATTTGGATGTATAGTTAAATTGAAATCCCTCATAAAAAGCTAGGGTGCTTTCATATTCATAGATATCTCTTTAAACTTTGACCATAGAGTAGTTCTTTGAAAAGTTGTTGTTGTGAGCATAAATGATGAGATGTTCAAAGTGAGATTCAGTTCCTTGCAAATGACCCTTAACTAAATTATCTTATTTCTAACTAAGGAATCAAGTGTTTTAATTTTTGTTCTTTAATGAATAGCACTAAGATTTTGCCATTAGAATGAGGAATGTAATTGTTAATTAGATTATAATAGTTTGGCAAATAACTAAGTATATTACACTTGATTCTAAAATAACTATAAGATAAACTTGTTTTCCAAAATGAACTCTTTAAGAATGAGCTTTTTGGAAAGGGAATTCAATTCCATCACATTCCATGCAATGACTATCATAAGTTTTAAACAGAAGCAGAAGTCTTCTTATTTCTATTCATATTTTTTCTGCTTATAGATGTTAAAAACCAAAAAGGCATTTTTGAAGCAATATATTTACAAATATGGAATTTATGAATATAACATCCAAAATGAACCCTAACAATGTAAAATATTCACCTCTTTCACCTAGAGATTTGCTCGAATGATATTACTTTATTGGTTACTCTTAGTTAGTTGACTTGGTTCAACTGGTTAACTATTTTTGAACTTATTAGGTTTGCCTTATTTAATAAGTCCTCTTATTATCTCCACATTGTTTGTAAAACTTGTATGCCACTTAAAGTTCCCTTTTTTTCACTTTGTATTAACTCGTTCCTTCATTTTCTTCCCTCATTATGGCCTTATTGGGTATACTAATACTTTTTTTATGAATCACGAAAGTTCCAATACCTCCATATGGCTCCTATTTGAAGTTAGCCAATGACGTTCACCTATAATTGATAATCATTTGGATAAAATTACAGATAGTTAGTAAATGAAATAAATAGCTAAATGGGCATATGGAAAGTGAAGCATACTTAAAATAGGGACCAATCAGCAAGCATATGCTTTAAAAAAAACTCCTTATGATGCATCATATTTTTAGATTCCTTTGACCTACCTTTATTATGTCTAATATAGCACATGTATGCTGACAAGTAATTCTAGTAATTTATTGCTCCATATAAGTGCAAGTCATCTTCCCCAAACCAACTATAGTTTGCCGAAAGTATATGTGCTTAAATTTAAATAACCTCCTATTACTGAAATAAGAAAACTAGTTGTTGGCATACTTCTTTGGCTTTTGCAAAATTGCTTGAATTCATGGGCAAATATATCATGTCTACATTTCATCTCCTTTCTTTTCTTATTGAATCTATTCACCATAACCCTCCGCATTATCTTAAGCATTGTCAAAATAGGTTTTTCTTGAGCCCCTTTAATGTAAGGATTGAAACTCTTTAAATGATTGTTCAGTAGCATATCATATTTGACTCTCACAAATATATTTACATCTATACCACTTGACCAACAGAATCAAAGTGATCCAATCATATACTTGCTTAATAACACTCTTCAATTTCTCTATGTACACATCATATTAATTATATGCATATTCCCTTGTTTCATTCCATATCATATCCTTTACAACCTTTTTTGTTTTAAGTTTCCTTTGTAAGTTGGTATAGACATGCCTCACAATATATATGCTTGACTCCTAGTGTATTCTTTATTGAATACTTGCCCAAAACCTTGTTTCCATAAGTAAAAACCTATATACATACATATTTTAGTAAATTGAAATATATTCAAACTTAAAATGTAATAAAAATAATGTCCATTGCCTATTAGATATGAATACCTAACCAATCTCCTAACAACACTCAACATCTTGCTGTAAGCACTTCAAAAATCATCTCCAAGAAACTATGTTCTCTATGGGAACAATCTACCAAGTAACGGAAAACATGTCATTTGTTGGCATCTACATCGCTAGTTATGGCAAGTTATCCTATATATTTATACTTTAAACAATAGACATCAAAATAAATTATTAGCTTATAAGCTACTAAGAATCCCTTTTCGCATGCAACTAGGCACATGTATAAGCACTTAAATGCTCCAATCCATATAAGTACTTCAAGATGAAAGAACTTCCATTATTAAACTAAAATATAGCTAGGTCACAGCTTCTTCATTTCCTTAAATTTTCACATGCTCATCTATCGACAATTGTAATGCTCTAGCTTTCACTTTACATGCCTTCTTATCATTGATTTCTATATTGAAGTCCCTGAATAAATGACCCTTCTAACTACTGATAACTTGTTAGGTCCTATTTTTAGAGTCCAACTATCGCTCTAATACCATAAATGTTAAACCCAGGTCTCGATCGCAATCTTGAGGTTTAATTTGTGGCGGTCGGGTGAGGATGATGCTAAAGGAAAGTGGAAAGCATCAGATTTATAAGAAATTCAGCATGGCAGGGGTAAGTTTGCCGTGGCGGCAAAATTGTTTCACTGCAGTGAAACCATGGAGTTATCTCCATGGACCCTTCAGGAGAAGTTCGTCGTGGCGACAAAATTGTTTCATCGCAATGAAACCATGGAGTTATCTCCATGGACCCTTCGGGAGTTCATCACGGCGAACTTTGGCTTTGCTGTGGTGAACTCGCTGAGGTCCAGTGAGAAAAACCTCTCGGGAATATTTCACCGTAGCAAAGATACAACATTCAACACAAAAATCACCCTCCTAGAAAGATTCGTTGTGATGAACTCTAGGCCTTGCTGCGGCGAAACCTTCAGGCAAAACCCAGGTCCCAACAATCCATCAACATAAAATTTACACATACAATTCCAACCATAACTATCCATATCCTATTCCATTTCTAGCAGCATACAATCTTACTTCCAACACAATTTCAACAACTCAACTAAAAATATATATATACATACACAAAAATCTTTTCCAAATCCAAATTTCATCTCTAAATCAAAAGAGTTAAACATCTTTAGTTACTTCTCAAAAGCCACATCATTGGCTTAGTGCAAAATACGAAAATACAATGAATGCTTATGTTGATATGCTTATAAAGTTATCTCAAAAGTTATAATTACTAACTTAATTACAAAAGATCTCTAACTATATTGGAGTTTCCGATGCTTTGCAAGATTATGCACATAAGTAGGGAAAAGTATGGGTTGAGCTACGAAGCTCAGTAGCTAATATACTTATAGCCATCCGTAATTAGCCACAAATTCAAGCATATGCATATATGTATATCAATATACATCTATATCTCATTTTATCTAGAAAATCATCCACAATTCAAACTCACAAACTCATATTTAAGCAATTATCATCACAAAGTCAACTCATGAATATTCAACCATTCATATCTAGCACACAATTGTTCATCACGCTCAACAAATCCAATGCAACGAGCAAAGAAATGGCTCAAGGGTTCCATAAAACTAAATGGTGAAACCGAAGTTTACACCATGAACAAAATGAGACCATTTTTTCAGAGCTCATATGCCACTAGTGGGCAGTGGGGAGAAGGCTCTTGTCAATATCCACGTAACGAACGAAATGGTTCATCTCTTGCCCATATAAAAGCACATATTCATGCTTAATTCATTTTATTATATGCTCATACTTTCATGCTTTTTCATCTTTTTATTTAATTCAAAATGTCATAACCTTTTTCAAGGTATAATATAGTCATAATTTATCATGCATTTTCAAACATTCAAAACAATTCAATTTATGAAGTTCACACATACACATATAGGTAAGAATTTGCCATTACACAAGTAACTATAAATACATTACCCACCTAAGTGCTTCAAATTTCCCAAATTTGCCTTTCCTCTTGATCTTGGGTAGGGTTTTATTGATTCCCTTCAAATAAATCGATTTCTATTTAAACAATATTCCAATGTAAATTCATAAACTCCAATAATCACAAAAATAAAGATAAATAACAAAATGGGCTTAGACTTAACCTATCCATAGTTTATCTAAGCTAATAAAATCAAAACCCTAATTCAAAACCCACGAAAATCAAAATGGGTCTCATCTTCTTCCAACACAACCCATTCTCTACTTCCTCACTCTTCTGTTTTTCCATCATAGCAAGAAGAAAATGATGAAACTTACGTTAGCTTGGCCAAATTTTCTTCCTCCCACGTTTTCTTTCTTTCATCCTTTCTTCGTTCACATTGTTTTCTTCTTCTTCTTTCTTATTCTAATGACTCCCTCTCTTTTTCTTCTAATTCAAGACAAATTTTGTCTTGCTTTTCTATTTTACCCTTCACTTATTTAGTCCTTCCAATTATGCCCTTCTTCATTTATTTCATCCCTTAACTCCTTTATTCGCTTTAATGCCATACCATAGTCTAATTAATTTCTAACATTCTCCCTTTATTAACTCTAATTTCTATTCATGCTTGCTAAATTTAATGGACTAAATTATAAGAAAAATAAATAACAAATTAAAGAAAATTTAAAGAAAATTTCGGGGTCTAACATATCTTAATTGAGGTTATCTATAAAATATAACAGGTACTTTTAGTAATCTGATTAGAATCACAACTCTTATTATGGTGATCTAGCTTATGTTCATGATTAGGCTAGCATATCTTGATTTAGAATGCTTCTTTCACCTGTGTTTATGATGAATGTATCTTTTATCAGTTGTATATCATATTTTACTCTCACAAATATATGTGCTCCTATGTCACTTGACCAATAGTTACAAAGTGGTCCAATCATATGCTTACTTGATAACACTCTTCAATTTCTTTATGTATGGGATAGATTTGTAATTTTACTAGCTAGGATCTTATTGATTATTGCTTGGTAGTAGGAACTCATTTGTTGGTAGTATTTCTATTTTCAAGGAGATTGAAGAGAAACTTCAGCAGGTATTCATTTTTTAGATTCATTTCCTTTGCTTGTTGGCAATGCCAACAATGATTTTCCACACATTTTAATTTAATTTGTATCTGTTTCCATATTTTGCAGTGTAGTCATTTTTTGTCTTTTTACTTCATTGAAAAGAGAACTTTTATTATCCTTTTATGTTTTAAAAGGAAAATGAATGGATTTTCCTGCTTGACATGGTGACAGTCAAATGTTATAACTAAGACTTCTGAACATGAATTTATATCAATTTGCATACTGCTTTGAATTTCATTGTCTTCTTTGCTTTGTTTTGGTTATGTTCTTTGGCCTTTAGCTCACTCTAGCTCCGTCATCTACTTCCTTCATATGCTTCAGTGACTTCTTCTATCTGTCGTTTGAGGTAAGCGAGTTTTGTTATTTACTAGGTTTTTATGTACCTGGTTTAATTTGGGTATTTATTTGTGGTTTGAACCTCTCATTTGGACTTCCTGCATTTTTAATGTAAATGGCCTATACCAACCAAAACTAGTTTGTGGTATGAACTTCAATTTATCAATGAATTAATATAGGATGGTTTTGAATTATAGTTCAAAATATCTTAATTTTGTCAATGGGTTATTTCATTAATGCTCTCTAAAATGATTAGGTTCTCTTTACTTTTTATGTGCAAATCATTACACGCATCCTTTTTAATATAATAATAATTTTCTTCTAAACATATTAGATAATTTGTATAAGTTAAAATAATTTATTAATCAAAGTATTCATATTTGTATCTTTACTTATTATATTTGTTACTAGTCATAATTAATCTAGGTTAAATATCAAACTTCTAACATTAATTTTAAATTTCAATAACAATATCTAAACCATTAAATTAAAAATTCCAACTTCATAAAATTAAGTAACTCATTTTATGTTCCCATACCAAATCAAGCTAACCAAGAATTTTCCCTTTCACATTCTTAAGTGCGTCTTTGCATTCTCTTCTAACATATATGATTACAAAGAAAAAAATAGTTCTTCAGTTAATAAATAATTTTGATCTTAACCCATAAACCTTAACCTATAACCCATGATACAACTCTCGTGAGGCTTATCAATGAAAAATACTACAAGCCTAGGAGTCGCAACAACAACTTATTTTCTTGATTCACAGTTGTAAACTTTGGTGATTAATTCAATTGGTTAATACTTTAGGGATGTTATGTAAAGTTTATAAGTTCTATAAACTTTGGCAAACATGAAGGACACTAACTATCGAATCACTGTTTGAAATTAATAGTTTGCGTAAATGAGTAATGTTGATAGATCTTGGATGTATAGATGATTAACACCTGATGGTTTCATTAATCGTAAGTTTGTTGAAGGAGTTTAAGCTTTTATTCATTATGCATGTTCTCATCCTGAATATATGGATGGCCCAAAGATCAAATGTCCATGTAAAAATTTAAAACACATTCGTTTCCTTCCTATTGATGAAGTTAATAGGCATTTGCTAAGAAAACAGTTTGTCCCTAATTATTTTAAGTGGACACGACATGGGGAACCATTGATTTGTAACACCTCAAGAAGTAATCAAGTATAATCTTCTGTGAGCTTAAATGAGTTTGAAGGTGGGATTGGATTTAAAACAAATAATGTGGATGCAAATGAAAATCCTTGCATGCACATGGTTTATGATCTAGCCGGTTATACCTTTCAGGAAAATACAGAAAATCTTGAAGAAGAAACAAACCCACATGTAAAACAATTTTTTGACTTACCACACTTAACTGGCAAAGAATTATGGCCAAATTGTGAGACAATGACTCAATTGTGTTTAACTTCTCGAATATTGACCATAAAGTCTAAATGGCATATTTCTGATCGTACTTTTGATAAAATTATTGAATGGTATAATGAATCATTGCTTCCTCATCATACAATAGTTGATAGTTTTTACAATATGAAGAAAGTTATTAGGGGTCTTAGTTTGTCTGTTGAAAAAATTGATTGTTGCAAACTGGGATGTATGTTGTGTTGGAGAGATGATGTGAAATTACAAGAGTGCAAATTTTTTGGTCAATTTAGGTTCAATACTAGAAAGCATTCTATGAAACAGAAATTAGTACCCTCAAAGTGGATGTATTATTTCCACTAACTCCGAGACTTTAAAAACTATATGCTTCTGATGTTACTGAATCTCACATGAGATGGCATAATGAACATGAATAGGAAGATGAAATAATGATTCATCCATCAGATGCATTAGCATGGAAACATTTCAATGACACTCATTATGAGTTTATAGCTAAAAGTCGAAATGTTAGGTTGGGATTGTTGACGGATGGATTCTAACTTTTTGGTCAATCTGACAAGCAATATTCATCATGGCCAATCATAATTACTCCTTATAATTTGCCTCCATGGATGTGTATGAAAGAGATATATATGTTGTTTACAGTGATTATGCCAAGGCCTATAAATCCAAAGCGTAAAATTGATGTATTCTTACAACCATTGATATCTGAATTGCAACATCTTTGTGAATATGGTGTTGAGATATATGATGTGTCTCTGAAATAAAACTTTATACTTTGATGTGGACTATTAGTGATTTTCTGGCATATACCATGTTGTTTGGATGGAGCACAGTAAAAAAATTGACTTATCCTTATTGTGACAATAATTCCAATGTGTTTTATCTTCTAAACGGGGGTAAGTTGGTTTGACGATCATAGGAAATTTCTTCTTCCATATCTTCCATTTAGACGCAATAAACAAAAGTTCATTAATAATAGGATGGTAAAAACACCTCCTCCCCCTCACAAAGTTGGTGAAGAGATTTTGCAGGAGATTGAGGAATTAGGCTTGCTAAAAGTTACAGAATTTTAAGCTGATGAAGTTAATACAAGCATTAGTAAAAAACTTTGGCTGGAGAAAACAAAACATATTTTGGGATTTGTCATATTGGAAGACTAATTTGATACGTTATAATCTAGATATGATACATATTGAAAAAATATTTTTGACAATTTGTTTAATACCATAATGAACATTAAAGGGAGGAAAAAGACAATGCAAAATCACCATCTAATTTGTAACTTTTTTGTTGAAGGAATGAATTACATAAAGATCTTCACACTGGTAAATATCCGAAAGCATGTTACATTTTGGACAAAAAATATAAGGAAATATTGTGTGAATGGTTGAAAAGTCTAAAGCTTCCCAATGGTTATGTTTCAAATTTGGCAAGGTGAGTGGACATGAGGAAGTACAAATTATTTGGGATAAAAAGTCATGATTGTCATGTGTTTATACAAAGGCTAATTCTAATTGCATTACATGAGTTGCTACCAAATAAGGTTTGGGAAGTAATAATATAATTAAGATTGTTTTTTAAAAGTTTATAATTATCTGAAATCAAGTTGGCGAAAATGGAAAAACTAGAAAGGAAAATTTCAGTAATTTTGTGCAAGTTTGAAGGGATTTTTCCTTCCAAGCTTCTTTGACTATATATAACATCTACTTGTACATTTAGCATACGAGGCAAAACTAATTGGTCTAGTTCAATATAAATGGATGTATTCGTTTAAGAGATAATTCAACAAAAATGATTATAATTAAAGTAATAACATGTTTTAACAACCAAATTGTAATAACCCTATTTGCTAATATAGGTATTTGCATCATTTGAAGAAAAATGTAAAAAACAAGGTTAGAGTTAAAGGTTTGATATGTAATCCTTATTTAGTGGAGGAAGCTAGTATATTTTGTTCACATTATTTTGAGCCGCATGTTCACACAAGAGAAAGAAAAATTCCTTATAATGACAATGGGGGAGACACAAGTGATGTTGATGGTAACTTATCCATTTTTACATATCCTAGACAAACATATGGACGTTCAACAAGAAGAATGTTAACAGAGGAAGAAATTGAGGTTGCCCATGGTTACATTTTGTTAAACTGTCAAGAGGATCAACCTTTCGTGCAGTAAGTTAAAATTGATTATTTGGGTTTTGAAATTTAGTGTTATTCATAACTGAAATACGTAATTATGTTTTTAGATTATACAATAAATTATTACACGAGCCAATGCCCGAAAAAGCACAAGGTGATATTAATAAAGAAGTTGGAAGACACTTTCCTCGATGGTTATATAAATATGTAAGTTTTCACTTACAAAAATTGAAATGATTGAATTATAAGACTTAAGCGTTCAAATGACATTATATTGTTTGATATGATAATTTCTTTTATGTAGGCCTTTGAATATTCAATAGAGAACAAGTTCATATGTGATTTTGCGAAGGGCATCTACAAATTGTTAAATCGTATTTGGTGTATTTTGTTAATGGATACAAATATCATACAGAATATCATGGTCATAGTATGACAATAATAAACAACGGAGTTTGCATATAGGGAGAATTGATGGATTACTATAGTAAATTTATTGAGCTACTTGAAATTGAGTACCCTGAATTGTCAATAAATCGAAGTATAATATTTAAGTGTGACTTGTTTGATCTAACTCTAAATGTTGGTGCAAAAGTGCATAGCCAACAGAATCTAGTTGAAATTAACAACCGAAAAAGATTGAAACAATTTGAACCTTTCGTGTTGGCAATGCAAGCGATTCAAGTGTATTATGTCCGTTTTCTCAACTCATGATGAGATAAGTCAGATTGGTTGGCCATTTGCAAAGTTAAACCTAGAGGTGTTTTTGAATCATATGGAAAAGGAGAACAGAGAATTGAAAGTGAAGCATTTTAGGAAGATGTTTATGAAATAAATGCATCTGTCATATATGACAATAATGAACCTTTGAACGATCCATCCATTGAATATGTTGAAATTTTGATCTGGAGAGAATGACGAGGGCCAGAGATTTAAAGAGAAGCCTGAGTTTGATTCTTAGTCTTCAGAAAAAAGAAGATGATTTTAATTTACAATTAAGTGATGATAACAATTAATTTGTGTTTGTAATTGAATATTATATTCAACAAACCAATTATTTCCTTTTCAATATCTTATGTAAAATATTGAATTCAAATTTTTATATTTCTAGAAAATTCAATCAAATATGAATTTCAAGTTGACATATGCTACCAAAGAGAAAGCATGATATAATGCAACCCAGGTTCAGACAACGATTCCACGGTACTTACTGTCCAAGTGAACCATCACACTCTGCAGCTGCAACTGAATCACCTCCTCCTCCTCCAGCTACTACACTTGCAGATGAGGCATCACCTTTCGTATGTAATGTTGTACCATCTACCATCCCTAGATCATCCACTGCCCCTATAGCAACAGAGATATCAGGGATAAACGAGGCAGATGAAGGAGGCTACTGCCAGCCTGGAGTTGAGGGACTTGATAGAAGAACTTACATCAAAATTATCAATAACCTGTAAGTAAAAATACATTAAATACTATATGTTTATAATTAAGTTATAGGTTTAAATTTTAAAAATGGTATACAATTATTTTTTTTATATTAGGAGGATTTCGTATGGACCGTACTTAAGAAACATGACATCCAAATTTAAGGAGAAGATTGATCTTGAGGGTTATGTATGGAAGAATATCTCTCAGGCTAAAAAGGAATTTTACTATCAGGAGTTTGAGGTACAACAAAACATATTATTTTCTTTTTTTACTTGATTTGTTTACATTAATTAGATAAATATGATTACATTATATATATTTATCGAATCTTTCCTTTTATTTTAGAAAGAATGTTTTTGAGATTCTAAATTTGACATGGTCATTAATAAAGCATGAGAGAGACAAGCACGTACACATTGTCGAGACTTTGTTGGTGCGATACACAAGGCTAGTATACAGCCACCTTATATTTCTAAACAAATACGGAGTTGTTGGTAGTAATATTGCACATCACCTAAGGCAATGTCCATTTCAAAGTGTAATTCTACCAACAGACGTGGAGGACTAGGGGAGAGAGTCTTCTTGTAGATACAGGAGGATCTATTACTCAATATAAGCATGCAAAGAGACTTATAAGTATTTACACATTACATTTAAATTCTAATTTTTTTACTTTGTTGTATATCAATTTAAATTGATATGTGAATTTTGGAATGAAAATATGTGTATTATGGAGAATGATAATGTTATAAATGCTTGGTCCCATATATAACTGTATTGTTAAGTAAATTTCTTTGCTCAATAGGGCGTAAATATCATAAAAATAAAGAAAATTCTGTCAAAATTTTTATAAATTTTAGTTGAGT
>JANPWT010000002.1:37636698-37648243 GCA_024678245.1 Erythroxylum densum | reverse complement strand
TGTTGAGACTATTGAAAATAAATTAGTTTTCTGTTATTTTAGTATTGATTATTTTTTACGTTTAGCTAAAGTTTGTTAATTGAGTTTGTTAGACCCTTGCTTTATATCTTCGCTGAGATGTCTTCTACTGAGATATATCGATGAGAAAACACATTTTTTCTCTACTATTTCTTCTGATTTATTGGTTTCAACATGGTATCAAAGCATGGATGACAATTTCTTTCCTGTTTTGGCCATCGTCAAATCACATTTTCTTCTGTGATTTTTTCTTCCCTCTTTCATTATGGCCTTTCCTCAAACACCTGGTGCGCTGGATTTTCATCATCCCATGTACTTGCGTCCTTCGGATACGCCAGGCACCCTCTTTGTTTCTCATCAGCTTCTGGGTATTGAGAACTACAGCATTTGGAGTCGCTTCATGCACATCGTTCTTTTGACCAAAAACAAACTAGGTTTTATCGATGGCTCTTGTAAGAAATCTGAGCTCCCTCTTAAATTTCACTCTCACTGGGATCGTTGTAATGCGATCGTTTTCTCGTGGATTTTAAACACTATCTACAAAGATCTCTCTGTTGGCATCGTCTTTGCTTCCAGTGCGTAACTTGTTTGGCAAGATCTTAAGGAGTGATTTGACAAAGTCGACGGGCCTCACATCTATTATCTTCATCAAACAATTTCTTCACATCTTCAAGGTACCACTCCCATCTTTTTTTTTTATAAATGGTAAATATTTATCAAAAGAATAGGGTATGTACACACGCACAGGGACATACCCCAGTCAACAATGGAGGACAAAGCTAACCCAAAAACCCACCAAACAGCAATCTGTTTATATGCATACCACTCCCATCTTTGTCTATTTCATAAAGCTCCGTCTTCTATGGGATGAGTATGATGCATTATATTTTATACTTGATTAATAAAAATTATTCTTGTAATTCAAACATGTGATAAAAAAATTTTTGAAGTTAAAATGTATGTCTAATAAAAATATAACGTAGATATCATGTGAATATATTTTTTTCATCAATTAATTATACATAACTAATAAAATACCAAGTGCATAAAAATATAATCCAACTAAATAAATCCCAATTAAATTATTTATAATTAATCTTTTGTATGGTAGTTGTCTTTCAGGTAGTATTTTGGTAAAGGAAAAGGAAATATATTGATTTGTACCTAAGCATTTGGATTGTTACTTTAAGGATTTTGGTTTCTACTACCTTTTTACCCTTATCAATTAAAGCTTTAAGGATGTTGGTTTCTACTACCTTTTTACCCTTATCAATTAAGCTTTAATTGATAAGGTATCTAATGGAACTTTACCAGTTTCGGGTCCCTGTGGGACCCCCTCAGATAGTGATCGAGGGCCCTCTAGGAGTCCTGAGGGCTTCCAACCACACTGACCGGGAGGAACCATCATCTACTATCAAGAAGAGGAGTTCCTAACCATAGCTTAATTGCTAGGAAAGGTTATATTTCCATGTTCATCCCCAACTTAGGGTACTGCTAAGAAGGGGAAGGAGAAGGCATCCAATACAAAAGGAAGTGTCGAGACTTTGTAGGATAAATCATAGAGTAAGAGGGTAGCTCGCACTCCTCCTAGAGGTGATTAATGTAGTTGGATCACCTTTGATAGGAATACTACAAGTAGGTTCTCAACATATGTAAGAAAATACAAACCCTCATTTGTTATGGATAATTATATAATTCCGATAAAAGATAAGGTTTGGGTTGGAGAAAAATATCTAGTGATGATGTGAAAATTTATAGATAAATTTAGAAGCCTGAGGAAGAAACTTGTAGAGAAATGACCAAATTGTATTTGAACTTTTGTAGATAAGGATGAGTCAAAGTAGTAAAATTACATTTGAAATCATATGAATAACGATGAGTCAAAGAAGTAGTCAAATTGTATTTGAAGTCGTTTAGCATGTCTATATATATGTGTTCTTATAATCATTTACATCTATGAGAAAAAATAAAGAGTATTTAAAAAAAGAAATGTTTTGAGAATCGTAGCTCTTTGTGTGAAAGAAATATTAATTAGGAGGAAAAGTGCAGTAGCATTTAGAGAGAAATATTTTATCTTGTGTGTGTCTTTTATACTCATTAACATTGTTATCAATACAAATATATATTTTATGAAGGTTATTTTATTTGGAGCCAATTAAAGCTTCCAACAGCATAGGCATTAACTCTATTGAATATTTTCCGAGGAAGAGGTCCCTTATTTCCCCAAGTCCAGTATTAGGCTACAAGCAAATGGGGGGAAAAGAGACTCGACAAAACGCTCTTTATCGAGGAAGATGTCTTCATATTCCAATTCACAAAGGACACTGAGTTAATAGAAATTCTAGAGCAAGACATGTAAGAGGGCAACCAATGTTCCTATAAAGATGGAGGCCTAGAGTGGATCTTGACAAAGGAAAAGTGGAGGCCATCCTTTTATGGATCAATTTCGGTAGTATCCCTTTGGAATATTGGATAACTTTAAGCTATTTGACCATTTCTTTGGGCATACAATTATGTTTGCATTCACAAACCGCTGGGATGGATAGGTTATGATATACCATAACATATGTGGAAGTAAAGAGAGGGTTTTTGTTACCTAATGCAATGTCGATTATGAAAGTTGATAAACAGAAAATAAACAACACTCAATAAGAGTTCCACTGAAATGCAAAGTATAGGAAGGACACTAGTACCAAACTTATCCTATTTGGTAGAGGATTATGAAAGTTAATGCAGCTAGGAAACTGAACAAAAATGAAATTCCTCTATCATACACTCGGAAGCTTGCATATATGCCAGAATATAACGTGTGGCAACCAACAGGAAATATGTTTGCTATCTTATAATCAACTGCTGAATATCTCTGAAGCTGCTACTATTTGTAACTAGGATAGGCAAGAGTCCCAATAAACCAATAGTTTATTAAATTAAAGGTGAAACCTCCTGAACCAAAACCATGACTTTTCAAGCATCCCAGAACCTATATACATTCTAGTGAGAGCGGACTGAGTGTATTCATCGATCATAAGACCTTTCATGGTATCAATTTCCAATAAAGGTGCCTTAGCTTGACTAACCCTATGCCTTAGGGAGAATGCGTATAAAAGAGTCTTGTAACTCACAAAGCTTGGCTCTAACTGAGCATCCTTCATCCTTTTAAAATAGAACTCAGCCATGTCAATATCATCATGCTTGGCATGTAGGGAAATTAGGGTGTTATATGTTCTTGTATCTAGTGGGCATCTAAGTTTCTCCATTGTTTGCATTAAAGAAGATACTTCATCCATGGTTACCACAAATGTGAATCATTGTATTGAAAGACACTGTGGTTGGAACAATGCCTTCTCTAAGCAACTGTCCAAAGGTCTTGGACGTTTTTTCAAGTTGGCCAGCCTTTCCATATGTATCTAATAACGTATTGTATGTGTGTGAGCTCAAAGATACATTCATTTGAGCATATTCCTCTCTTTTAGCTATAGTTATACAAGCTCGTTCATGCTTAGAATGTTCATGCAACGGCCATCTCTTGAGGAACTCATAAGCTTTTTGAAACTCCCCCGCTTTCTCATACATTTGAACAACAGTCCTCATTGTTACCTTATTCCATTCCTTGCCTCTTTATCATCTGAAGCCAACGAGCTGCCTCCCTCCCAAATGCCGTGTTTAGATAAAAATGAGTCCCACTTTCATTTAAACCCATAATCAAAATGCTGCACTTCCCTTTAAACGTTGTGCTTGGAAACCCAGCCTCCCCCACCAAACGCAACGTTTAATAACCGGTGGATTTACTTCTATTTTTAATAATTCCACGTCATCTTAAGGTGGGTTCCACTTTGAAATTTTTTTAAAAATTTTCACTCGAGAGATGCCTAACACTTTTAATGGCTCCTTCTTATAAGAGATTATTTTGAACGTTTTCTAAAGATTAAGGTTCATTTTGAATGCACTAAATGTTACAGTCGAATTTAAATTTTAGTGTAAATATTAGGGGCTCTTTTGGCTTAAGAGTTTAAAATATTATAAACTTTTTCACTGAAAAAATGAATTTTATTTATCAGTATGAAAGCCAAATTTTGGAAGGGATTAGATAATTATTATTTTAATATGTTTTTAAATAATAACGCTATGTGGTTTTGAATAAGTTTTATTTAAGTCAGGGCCGATCCTAACGTTTTATAGGCCCTGGGCAAATAAAAAAAAATTTTATCTTGTGTTTTTTTCTTTATGATAGATAAAAGAGATAAAATAAGGGACCCTTTTGTTGCTTTTTATAAAAGTCAAGACCTTTATAAGGAACAAAATAAAATAAAATGGGGCCCTTTTAATTACAATTTTTATTCATCATAAAACTGGACCCTGGGCAGGTGCCTTGCCTGCCCATGCCTAGGGCCGGCTCTGATTTAAGTAATAAACAAATCAATTCTTAAATTTAAACTCACAAAGAGTACTTTGACCTTTTCAATATATTTTCTTGTCAAAATCAAGTCGATCTCTAATTCTTCTACCTCCAATAGTAACAGATGTTAATAAAAAATAAATTATAATTAAAAATTTTAAAAATACATTACTAATTAATAAGTACTTAAAAATATAAAAAGATCTTCGAAAAATATTTAAATAACAGTACCTAATCCTCTATGAGCCTTGGTTACCTAATAGTCTTTGAGGCTTGGTTTTGATAATAACCAAGAAATGTTGTAATAACCTGTTCTCCATATTGAGGGTTAAAGCTTTAGTTGTCATTGGAAACTTATGAATTGCATTTCATTCACATGTATATCATTAGCATACATATATGAATTATGAATTATGAATTATGATTTTGTACACATTGCAAGGAATACATATGCACTCAATCGACTAGTTCTGAGGCATGAAAAGATTAAAATGTTCATGATGTGAATTGTGAAATGTTTATACCTTGAATTTTGGTTTAATTGATTACAAGTAGTGAATTTAGAATTTAATGATATAATTGGAAAATTGAGGAATTAAATGTACATTTGATCTAAGAAAAACTCCAAGTGGTAAGAAAAATTGATAGATGGAAATTAAGATGATTAAGCCTATAATTGAGTGGCATTTGGCATTGATCACTGTGTGACAAATGGATTAGTAAGTTGATGACAATTGGCAGCTGTGATTACATGACATATGACTTAGTATTATTGGTGACATATGGTAGCATATTTACTTGATAAATGTTGTACATGCCTTTAGACATATGGCATTCTAATTTGGTGACACATGCAATTGTAACTTAACACCTTAGGTGTAAGCTTCAGCAGGAGCAACTCTAACTAAGCTCATTCTTGTTCTTCCTTCCTCTCACACACCACCGAAACACTCTTCTCTATCACCTCCCAGTGTTTGTTTGTGATCATGTCCAATTGCTACACAAATAATCCATGTTTTACTTTCACAAAGTTAAGTACAAGATCAGATTGTTGTTTTTTATTAAACCTAGCCAAAATCTATCCAAGTTTCACCTTGAATGTGTGATGATTCTGCATATTTGGAGTATTGATTTAGAGTGACTTTTGAGATGGGATTAGAACTAAACAAGTAAGTAAAATATTAGTGTTTATGGCATGTTATAATAGAGAATTGATGATGATTAATTAGGATGAATTGTGAATGATGTTATTCCGCTTCGTCTTATTATATCGCTTTGTCTGTTGTTGCGCTTCGTCTGGTGTTAAATTTCATCTATTGTTACACATCATCTGGTGTTGCGCTTCGTCTGGAATCGCGCTTCGTTTGGCGTTGACTGCGTACCTTCTGAGTTGACTAAGTGTTACTTACATTTTTCTGCACACTTAACAAATTTATCAAAGTAGTTCATGCATTTATAAGATTATTATTATTTGATTGTCATCAAAATTAATAGAAGTGAAGTCCTCTTGGCTTAACAAAGAGATCCCCAATCCATTACCTCATATAATGATAGGATCATACAAGGAAGATTTTTCACCTTTGGAAGCTTTAACTAATAAGATGACTATGGTATTTAGGTGGCCATACTTAAGATCAATAGGTATCAATCCACACGGTAATCATATATTTGTTTCTCCAACAGAAGAAGTACTAAATTGGCAAACACAAAATATTGTAGCATAAAACAATGTCCTCCGTAAAATTGATTCAAAACTTGATGGTATGTCCCAATAGACACAAAGACTAAATTTAAATGTAGATGTTATGTCTCTTCAAGTGTGACAATTACATCAATGACTACTCTATCAAGTTACTAAACTTTATTCTAACTTGAGAAGATACCTTGATCAATATTATTGGGGACCAAACTTCTCTAAAAGGGAAAGATAACTCCAAAATGTTGGAAAACATCTCAAAAAATTTGAGCTAGACATGGCTAAAGAACAATCCCAAAATGTATATAAACCATACCCATTAACATTTCCAATTGTACATCCTACTTACAACAGTTGATCATATCCTGATGCTACTAACTACAAAAAAGTCTTCAACATGCCTTATTTGTTGTTCAGACAAACCCATAGAAAACTATCCAAACCTTTCATGTACTGACAGCGCATCGTAACGCTAGTTAAAATAAAATAACTAGACTACTACGATAGCAGTGGTGAGTTTAAGTCGATCCCAAAGAGAGCATGTGTAAAGTGGTTAAAATGAAATTAATTGGTGTTTAGAAAAAAGTGGGGTTTTGGATTTTGAAATAAGAAAATAAAATAAAACGACACTAATAAAAAATACAGAAAACATGCAAAAAAATGATAAAAATGGGGAATTCAGTAAGGACCAGATTCTTTGGTTAAATCTCAGCCTACACTCTAATTAAACATATTTCATGAATTTATTGTTCTTAAACCTCTTTTAGCAACTATTAATCGTAGGTTAATAATTAACCAGAGTTTTTTCTTAGGTTTTGTTTAATCAAGATACGATCATTAATTAAACCTAACTACCGAATAACCTAGGATATGGTCTCTAGATTTAATTAGGCAGTAGCATTACGAATTAAGAAAGCTGATTAATCAAGGAAACAATCACATACAATGACTCATTTAACCTAGGTCATGTTATCCTTAATAATTACGAATCATTAATCACTAGACATGAAATTCAATATAACAATTACAGATTATATCAAATTTCTAGCACTAGGTTTGTAATCAAACGATTCAATGAATACATTAAAATCATCTTTTCATAATACCCAATTCAATAAACACAAGATAACATAATCATTTCCTAATAAGAGAAAGAAACAAAAAAAAAAGAAATACACTTATCCCGAGTCATCGGCGTCAATGTCACGTCTGAACTGGCATCGGGACATCTAGCCCTTCATGGGTCTCTCAAGAAAATGCTTTAACCCTATGAAAATTATCCCTAACTGAAACCACTAGCAACTCTCTTTTGCCACCTCCAAAATTTTTCTCATAGCTCTCTTCTGTTCTATTTTCTTAGTACTGTTTGGTGATGTGACAAATTAATGTTGGTGCAAGCTATTGTTCACATTTGTTTATAACCTACGGCCTTCTTCTTTGAACATAGAAATTGCCTACATTTAACGCAAACATTTACACTAAATGCAGGCATTGTTTGCGTTTAGTGGAGTTTTCTGTGTTAAACGCAGAAATGCAAACCAAGTCTGTGATCATATACAATGTTTGCGTGAAAAGCAGACATTAACTACGTGAAACACAAATGTGAGATGTCTACGTTTTGGTCTTCTTATCTCTCCTCTTTCCACTACCATTTCATGCTTATTGCTGCTGCCGTTTTGGTGATTTATCCCAACAGCTACCATTTTCTTTTCACCTTGGTGCCTTATATATTATTCATTAATTAAATTAATACCTTGCATGGCCATGCAAATCCATGCAGCCCACATTCTTCTTCTTTGTGTTTACATCTTTCTTGTCTTTTAATTTTCTTCTTCTTGCTCCACGAAGATAAGTAAAAATTAATCTTCGAAAATTGGCTAAAATATGGAGCTTTCGACTCACCTTAACTTCTTTACTTCTGAATTGTGCCTAAAATCACATATGAGTCAAAGTGAGTATCTTAAGCAATTTAATGTAAATAATTGCTAAGTGTTATGGAATAATTAAACAATTAATTAAGCACATATCAATTTTCCCCACACTTAGATTTTGGTTATCCTCAGGCAAAACATTAAAATTAAACTCAAAGACTCAAAAACAACATTTACTTATTTCCCATATTTCTAAAAAATATATAATCATAAGCAAAGATAAATGACTTTAAACAATCATAGCAAAATGTCAAGATTCCAAGATTTTACTCATGATCAATCAACATTCATAATCTTCAAAAAGCTGAGCAATCTAATGGTAGACTTGGAAAATGTGTTTAACTAAAATATATCCACATGTACACTCAGCATCATTCATGATTATGACAATCCATAAATTTGCATATCATTTCATTTCTTCACCACTAAAGGTCACATACAAAATCATGGATCAAAGGACTTTTCAAGGTTGTAATGTGGGAAAAGGTAAGGTGAGATGTATTTGAGTCAAGTAGATTGAAAGACCTTAAGCTAGTGAAACAAAGCAACACTCATCAAAAACTAGGTACCATCAACTATGACAAATGCAACATTATATTTCACAATGCAATTCAGCTCTCACACATAAGCCACATGAAGCATATACCAATCTGAAGGAATCACTCATACAATTGATGACAATACATTGAAACCATAAAAGAGTTAACTTTCTAAGCCAATATCTACCTCATGTTCAAAATACTCAAAATAACACATTCATTACAATTCTAGGAAGATGCATTAATTATGAATAACTTTACAAACTCATATGCACTTCCTTCTTGATAAATTTATCTAAACAAAAAATTTTCATTCTTTTTTCTTTTTCTTTCTTTCTTTCTTTTTCATTTTCTTTTTTTCTTGTGCTTTTCTCTTTTCTTTCTTTTCCTTTTTTTAACATTAAAAGAAACTACTTTAACATGGAAATTTCAATGATAAGACATAACAAAACATCCAACATTAGCCAACCTAAACATATGTACACCCTCACACTTAGAATTTTATACATCCACAAACTTAACAATCATAAATGTTCTGTTAGTTTTATGGCTTGGGTAAGACATTTGGTTAAGTATAAAGCATATAATATGGTTGATACAAAAAGAAGGGCTAATAAGGCTCAATAGGAGCTTAACAAGGGAAAATCATATAATGGGTAGGGTATTTGGCTAATGTAGTTTGAAAAGGCAAAGAATGCCTAATCATATTCATATTAATTGATTGAACCCAAGTTTCCTATATCATTTGGTGACAATTTCATGGTTTTTGTTATACTTTTCCGCTCTTATTATTGGATTTTGTGCTTAATTTAGCTCATGAGTGCTTGTTTTGAATTAATGTAGTTTGAGGGTAAAATTGTCACAAATAATTAGTAATTGCACTAAATTGATTTTTTAGAACAATTGATACTGCAAACTACTATTTTTCATTATAGAAGATTCAAGAAGTAGAGCCTAGGAGTGAAGACCAAGAGCACAAATCAATAAGTCAATGAGGGCAACAGGCAAGTTCACCGTAGCGACATTGATGTTTCGTCGTGGCGAAATCAAAAGAGCTTGAAGAAAAAATTTTGAGAAAAGTTCACCACGGCGAAGATAATGTTTGCACCGCGGTGAAAGCTGAAAGTTAATAAAGAAATCTTTTGGGAAAAGTTTGTCGCAGTGACACCTTCGAATTGGCACAGACTCGGACCATTTTTGGCAAATTAACCAACTGTGGAACCCGATCCATCAACCCGTTTTATGAAAAAAAAAACTATTTTAGGATAACTTACAAAAGGAGAGGAGAGCTAACATCTATTCGATTATCTCCACACTCATATTCCATCTTCTCACTTCATTGTCTTCCATACATCATTATCATTTTCATCCATTTTCCACCATCGACTACTACCATGGGTGTCTCCAGTGGGTTATCGGTTGTGAAGTCTCTTGGAGCTATGCGTGGCTAGGCATATCTCTCCTCTTGAAGATGTAGCAATGGCTGGGGTTCAATGGGCTAAAAAGGGGAGTTGCTTAATCCATGTTCAGCTATAATTTATGAACTTCTAGGTTTAGGATTTGTAATTTGTAGTTGAACATTTTTATTAGAGTTTAATCAAGTGCTGGATATTCAATGTGTGGTTTGGATTTGTTGATGTAGAACTTTGAGCTTAAATATATGAAGTTTCTTATATGTCCATTTGTGATCTTGTTGAATCTCTTTTATCTTGCATAGTTATGTTTGATATTGAGTTGATTCTAGATCCTAAAGTGACTTGTTGCATTTACTTACCCACTACATACACTAAGAGCATTTAATATGGTTTTACGAAATGAAGTCTCATTGATTAAGATCTTGGACTTAAAGAGTTCTTAAAGGTTTACCCATTTGAAACTTAGTGAATTCCATTCCCATCAAAAATCAATTTCGAACTATGATAACCAAAGCTCATTTTCAAGAGGATACTATCCCTATTTGATCATTTGTCTTAATCTTTCCGTTTTCTATTCCCAAAATTCCAAAAATACATTTTACATATTTTTCTTACAATTCCATTTAATACAGTTAAGGTTTCCAAAGATCAAAACCCCCTCCTTACCAAATTAGCTTACATTTCATGACATATATTTTAGCTTAGGTCCATTCGTTTAGGTTCCTGAAACTGATCCATCTCAACCACTATAGCCGCACAAGTGTTTTGCCTCTAATGGTATCTACAGAACAGGTTAAGAAAATTCTGTAATTCTTACAAAGAGGGTTAAGCAAGAAGTGCTTGCTCTATAGAGCTTAAGCCTATTTATAATAAGCTTTGGACGTTTTCGTAATTTAATTGAAATTAAATTCTAATTTCAATTAAATTTAATTTCAATTAAACTTTAATTAGAATTACAAATAATTCTAATTAAATAAAAATTATGCCTATATAAGATTCAGTATCTCATATTGATCCTTATGTATTAATATCCAATATTTAATCATAAAGTGTCTCAAACTTTACATTCAAGTCCAACTTAATTAAGTTAACTTTTTTCTCTTCAATCCATTCTATATGTAAGACCCATTATGTTTCTAAATATGTTGACAATGATTATAAAATCTAATTTTAATTCATAATTAAAATTAGATAAATTAACACTCCTTTTAATTTATCTTTAATTCTCCAATTAAACAATTTATAATTATAGATCAAGATTGGTGTCTAGCAATGCATCATGACCACCCAAATATTTAGGAATGTCAAAGTAGTTTTGACTAACCTTTCCATGAATAATTTTTTTCGTATAATTCAACAATGTTTCAGTTAGACATAAAGCATGAAATTAATGTTTACTCTGTTTTGAGTCTAATCAATTAGTTCTTCGCCATTAGCTATCGATTCAATTAATTACAAATATTAGCTATCGATTCAATTAATGACATTTGTAAACTATTTACAAAGCATCATTTCACCTTGGCCAAGGATTTCTTTAATTAATATTAATC
>JANPWT010000002.1:37604478-37623849 GCA_024678245.1 Erythroxylum densum | reverse complement strand
AAAAAAATTATACTGGGATTTGATTGAGTGTTGTAGCACGCCACCCTCGCAGGGCACGGACTTGGATATCACCATCGATGTCGGGTTCGGGTCTTACGGGAGTGGGGTGTTACAATGAACTCTTCCCATGCAAGAATAGCACCCTAAGTTTTGAAAACCACATAAAGGAAAAAAAAACACAACGATGCAAGCTTTTACTAGGCATAAGAACCCAACTAAAACCTTTAGCCACCGGTGATAAACCAACAGCCCTCCACTGGAGCAAACAGAAACCTGATATGGCAGCTACATACAATTGGGACGTAAAAATCTTACCGAGTATCACCGCTGTTCAAGAAAGCACACCAGTTACCACGACAGCAAGAAAAGCACGCCAATAAAATATCCCCAAGATGCATTCACCTACGTCTGTAGTCTACATAAACATAAAATTAGAAGAATCACACTTATGGAGTCAAGGTCTCCAAAATCCAAGAAGCTGGTTCTTTGTTGCAAAACAATAAGGACATGTTGCCAGATGCGATTCCTATCTGGCCTGCCATGTATGACAGAGATACATATACCCCTCGCCACTGATAGTTCTTTTTTCCAAAACGAAGCGACGACGACAGGAACACAATGATGGACACTTCCCAAAGTTTGATCTTTTGGAAGGACTTAGCTGCACACTTTAACCTCTCAAAGTCATAGAAATTTTTATTTTCTTTTAACTTGGCTTGTACACTTTAAATCTCATCAATCATATTTATATCTCTACTTTCCTTAATCAGTCCATGATAAAGTATTCACATCTATTTAACATTGAAGGATATATCATCACAGTACAATATTGATGTCATATTTGATCATACATCCACAAATACAAATGTAGTGAATCTCTATCTATCATATCAAACCATATACTATTTCTCACTTCTAGATATCCATAAACTTTCATTTTCTTACATTTTGACAGATCATCATTCTTCTCACTATTTCTATCAACTCAAACTCTAAACAAATGTTCACGCGTATGACTCATGTAAATGCAACTTAGACTAGGGATCAGTTGCTATTGCTTGCTATGACATATTTAAAATCCATGTAACTTGATATATACTTTGAAAAATGCCCATGTTAGACACTAAGCCTAGGCTCTAATACCAACTTTGTGGCACCCCACTCTCATAGGGCATATTTCCAAACATACCAATGGTATTTAAGAACATACTCTATGAGGGCATGCTAGAATAGTCAAACAGTCATACTCATTGTAATTTTGTCACGCATCAACGCATATTTAGAAGATCAATAAACCTTTTTTGGCCCATTTTATTCAAAAACAATTTCAGTTGCAAATGTTACAAATAGTTAACACATCATCATATATTCCAATAATCATCTGGTCCCAATACAAAACATTTCTGGTCATATAGTCAATACACTTTTCGTATAAATGCTGTAGAATAATTGCAGAATACAATTTTTAAAATACAAAGAAAGACTGTTGATATATGCAGGTACAACTGATCCCGACCTCTAATTCCTATTCATATGCAGAGACTTTAGTTGGTCTAACCGAGTAACTCCTCTGAGCCTGAAAAATAATATTGCAATTTTAGGGTGAGTTTTGCGATCTCAGTGAGCGGACTATCCTCAATGGCTCACTCATATCACATAACACAACAATTTATAACTTCAATTTCATATACACTTCATGTCATCATATAACACACATCATTTCACCAATAGTCATATAGCATCACATAACACTTTAATCATTTTTTCCACATTTCACATTCAGACCAGTCAAATAGTTCATTTTTATCATTTAAAACATACATATCAATTATATATGCAATGTATATGAGACTCACTTCCAATTATTATTGTCGTGACCGAGTGCCTTTTTACTGGCCCATATCCCATGTGCATATCGAGCTTATTTTAGATATTGTCCCATATCTCTTTATAGATATCGGGCACATTAATAATTGAGCCTATGGCTCTTGCGTATATTTCGAGCTTTAAGCTCTTTCATACTGGTCACTCCAGTCATAATTGCCTTTATGTTATCATGCATTCATGTAATGAAATGCATCAAATCACATAAGATCAATTAGTCACTTTATTTCACTTTACATATTCACTTTTACATGTCATCGGACCTAAGTCTGGCATTCAACAGTTATGTTAAGAATCACTTATTCCTTTCTCATTCACATTCAATGAAGCACTTCCAATATGCTCACATTTATCAAACTCCTCAAACTATTAATGTCCAAAATTAACACATTCACATTCGCATCAATAATAATTCAATACAAATGCTTAAATAAAATAATTAATTAAGAGGAGACCATTTAGGTTAACTCACAGTACGCTCCAGATTAGCAATTGCTTCCATGATCTGGAAACATTTGGATGCGAACGTTCTATCCTGTATATTAACATTATGTAATACATATATTGCACACACATTACTAATTGCACAGTCACATAAACATTCAATTGTACACATATATATGTGTTATGTATAATGCATGCTCAATTTGACTATTCCGGGTATGTTTCCTTTATTCACATCTCATGATCATTCATACTTCAAAACTCATATATGTATAATTTGAACTTAGTTTTACACCTCAATGATGCAAATTTATTCTAAGTTTATCACTCAATCATGCACTAAGGTTTATAGCTCAATTCACTTAATTATTATAACATCATCAATCAATCATTTACCAATCCTTTCTTAGTGAATTCAGATGACATTGAATTCTGGTAGAGAGGAAGGACAATGTGTAAGGAGCTTGTGGTTCAAATTTCAAGTCAATCAAAGGTCCAGAGGAGTTATAGTCAAAAGAGTGAAGAGTGTTTAAAGTTGTCAAATAGCAGTGCACCTTCTCTATCATGATCGTGCTTCGTCCAACTTCCTGATGTTTCCTCTATCATAATTATGCTGTGAAACTCCTTGATTTTTCCTCTCTACCACGATCGCGCTTGTGCACAATCGTGCACTACTTAATGATCCCTTATTCAAGCATCATTCTAGCTTTTCTCAAAATAGAAATTCGAGTCAATTTTGCATGGCCATTTTTACAAGGAAAATTGAGTATTTAGATAATATATTCCTCTAAAATAATGTTTCCATATGTCTTAAGTTTCTAACGACACTAAGTTCACACAATTTGGTTAAGTATTCTGCAAGTTATACATAAAATACTTCATACTGTTCTCACACTATAATAGCGCACTGTACTCAACTTCAAGCCAAAATTTGAGACCATTAAAGATAGGACACAAATTCGTTTCCTTAATGAAAAATATATCCATATGTCTCTTGTTTAATCTAAGCTTAAAATCATCCCATTTAGATATCTACAGATCAAGATATATTCAAAATACAGATGCATGTTCAGTGAAAACACTCCATCTAACATATTCCAGCACACATTTAACTTCATTTTCAACTTTACTTTGTCTCAAAACTGTCATCCTACTTCTTCTCATTTCAACACAATAAACTAGCCTTTTCTTTGGCTTTAAACTCATTTTAGTTTGTTTTTATAATAGCTATCAACAATCCACGTGATCACACCTCAAAACAGAACATGAACATAAATCATCCCTTTATAAATTACTGCATTCATTATACAACATTTAAAATGATGATTTTAGCTAAAAATAATCTCTCTAACAATTTATAAATTATCACTCAAAATATACACAAAAACAAGACATCTATAAGCTCATTTTTCTCATCTATGCTTCAACATGTTTTCATCACCATTTCATGATCTTTCAACATTTAACTATCATCATGCATGTTTCAGTCAACATATCAAGAAGAATAACATACTACTTACTTGTTTAAGCTTCAAGATCTTCAAATCACTCTTAACTCTAGCTTCCCAAATAATTGAGGTATGATCAATAGATTTGAATGATGGTGTTAAAATTTGGAAAAAGATTGAAGGAAAGGGATAGTGAACCATCTGTTCACCCATTCCACGATCATAGAAAGGTACCTACGATCGTGGGAAATGCCCTGGAGAAGAAAAGTTTATATTTTGTCTTTCTGCGATCATTCAAAGGTAACCACGGTTGTGGGAAATGCTTGGGAAGTGAAAAACTATGTTTTGTGTGATTGTTGAACCAACTAAAGATAAGTTACTCTACCTTGGTGTATCTAGATTTGATTAAGGTTTAAAATGAACTTAGATAGTTATTTGATTGATTGATTAAGGGTTTGATAAATTTAAGTTGATAATTGATGTTAGAATTAAGGAATAGATTGTTTGATATCAATGTATATGAATTTGGGAAGTATGAGTTGTTAAAGAAATGAAGGTATTCTTATGAATGCAAATGAGATGCAAGGGATATAAGTCATGAATTAGGTATGATCGAATGAGAATTCGAAAAGTTGTGTGAGTATGGAATGTTATGAAGGGATAGATAAATGTATGATTGAATGAATTTAAAGTAATCGAGATTTCTTAAGGCATTAATCTAATCGTTAAGAAGTTATGTACAAGATATGATGAATGAATGAGCAAGATTTGTGAATAAGGTTACGTAGTCGATTGAACATGGATTAAACATAACACATATACATGTGTATGATTGGGTATTAATTTGATTAAACAAGTTAATAACGTATACATATGTGTGTATTGCATGACATAGAAGCACAAATTGACCAACCACATCTAGACTGTCAGATCATCAAGGCAATAGCTATCTGGAGCATACTATGAGTCAACCTAGATGTTCTCTCACCATAGTCTAGTTGCTTTATTTAGAATTCAGTTATTGAATTGCTACTTATTTTATTTTAATAATTTTGGACCATAAATTGTCTGAGGAGAATGATATTCGGGAATGTATTGGAAGTGTTTGGTAAATGTATGTGAATATGGAAATATGTGTTCTTAACTAGATGTTGAATGTTGGAATTAGATACGTAGAATGTGATATATGATTGGCATATATCGAATGTGAAAGAATGAATGCATCATATGTGAATTGTTGCATCTCATTACATTGAAATGCATGAACAGATAAAGGAGTTATGACCGGAATGACCCAAATGAAAAAGAGCTTAAAGCTCAGAAGTGTGCATAAAGAATCGCGGCTCAATTATCAATGAACTTAGTATCCATAATGATATGGGATAGTATATAAAATGTGCCCAAAATTTGTAATGAATACGAGATAGTTAGATAGGCACTCGGTCACAACAAAGTAAAAATAAAGTAGATCACATGTGCATTTGCATTTGCATCTTTATTTATTAAATGATTGAATGGATATGCCATATTGACTAATTGAATTAATATGCTCCCTAAACTAAGATGATATATTGAATGGTTGAAATCAATGAAGTACGTGATGTGATGTGAATTATTCATTTATATGACATATTCAGAAAAATAACCTATATATATGTTAATGAGTGATGATATAAATGAGCACATCGATGATGGTTCACTCACTGAGTTCACAAACTCATCAAAATTGTAATTTATTTTTCAAGTTCAAGGGAGTTCCAACTCCTAAGTCAATCAAATGGAAGTCTAGTACTTGTGTTTTGGAGCAAGAATGGCTAAAAGGCCAATCAACTGACACTAAAGAGTCTAGATAGGATATTTTGGTGTAACATTCCACTTCATGTAAAATGTCTTGTAAAGAGTAGCAAACTCTTAGATGTTGTTATTAATGTATATGTGTGGATTATATACTGTAATGCTACAATGTATGTTCATGTTTATAAATAAAATGGGAACCTTTGATCTTCTTAAATGCTTGTGTTATGTATGATGCCTTAATAAGTGAATGTGATTGCTCTAAAATTTCATTCCCATAGGGTATATTCTCGAAAAATCTTTGGGTATTCGAGCATATGCACTACGGTAGTGATGTGTTACAGTTTTGGTATCAGAGCATGGTTTGACATCCCTAAGGACATATAGGAACAATTTAGCATGACATTTAGCAAGAAACTCATATAGTGATCATGATTGTTGGTTATTATAGTTCATCTACTATAGGAAACCGAGTCATTAAGTCAGCTGACCTCGAGTCAATAGGAGCCAATAGAGAATCTCCTATGCCCCAGTCTAAGCCAATTCCTCAAAGAATATCTGAGATGAGAGAAAAGAGGTATGACAAACTCAGGAAACAGGGGTTGTGGACTTTTATGGAAGTACAGACCCTACTAAGTTAGAAGTTTAGTTAGAGAGGATAGTGAGGATATTAACCAAATGGACTGTGAGTCTTATGAGAGGTTTGACTATGCAGTATCACTACTTCAAGATCTGGCCTGCCAATGGTGGAAAACTATTCCTGGTAGCTCGGTTCGACCCTACAGATTGACATAGGAAGATTTTTTTAGGGGAATTACATGCCAAATATTTATTTAGACAAAAGCATGAAGAAGTTCTTAGATTTGAAGTAGGGGAGTCTCACAGTAGCTGAGTACGAAGTGCAGTTTAATGAGTTAATGGGGTACACGACTACCTTGATTCTAACTAAGGAGGACAAATATAGGCGATTTGAAGACAGGCGAAATATAGAGATTTGGACTAGGCTAGCAATTACTAATTTGAGTAGTTTCATTGAGTTGAGAGCTGATTCAATTAGAATCAAACAACTGTTGAAAGATGAGCAAGGAGAGTACAGGCAGGAGTTTAGGCTGAAGAGATAAGGTGAGTCTCAAGCTGATTCTAGTAGAAGGTTCGGTAAATGCTAGAGTAGACTGTCATGATCATAACAGAGATCAAGACAATCAGGATTTAGGCCGAGAGGTAGTTTTGTTTATTGTAGTGGTAGAGGACTCTCTTTGGGAGGACAGTTGTATGGCAGATAGACACAACAATAACCCAGTTGTAAACATTGTGGGAAAAGTCGTGGGGGTATATGCTAGAAGACATAAGGAGTTTGACTATGTTGTGTTTCTTTTTAGCTTCAAATCAGAGATTGTCCTGCTGTTGTAGGAGCTCGTCTGGAGTGAGAGGAGGATTAGTGATTGAAGCAACTATTCAGCAGGATAGAATAAGTGGAGTAGGACAGAGAGGTAGAGGCAAGGGTAGAGCCAATTCTGCAGGTTCTAGTGCTAGGACTGAGAGACGGAGTAACCAACCACAGTCCTAGGCTAGGATCTATGCCATCACTAGACTAGAGGCTCAAGACTCCCTAGATGTTATAGCAGGTGTGTTATATGTCTTTAATTTTGAGGCATATGCATTATTAGATCCAATATCAACACATTCTTTTATTACTCCTCATCTGGCATCTAAATTGCATTGTGAAAAAGAGATATTGAAATGTGAATTAGAGGTGAGTACTCCAGTAGGTAGTACTACCATGATTGGAAAGGTTTGTAGAAGGTGTATTATTCAAGTTGATCAGGTGGAGTTAGAAGCTGACCTGATAGTATTGTAGTTAAAAGAGATAGATCTTATCTTAGGTATGGACTAGCTTATTGCACATAGGGCTATCATGAACTGCTACACTAAGGAGGTAATTATTAAATCTCCTAATTAGCCGAGAGTAATATTTCGAGGTTTTAGTCAAGTAGTGCCAATCAGGCTAATTTCATCAATGAATGCTCTTAGATTGATTTAAAGGGGATGTGTGAACTTACTTAGCGTACATAATTGATACATGAACTGAGTAGACAGTTAAAGATAGTCTCACTGTCAGGAAATTCTCAGATGTGTTTCCCACTGAATTACTGGGACTACCTCTGAATAGGGAGACGGAGTTTACTGTCGATCTTGTTCTAAGTACCTCTCCTATATCGATTCCTCTACACAGGGTGGCACTTGTAGAACTTAAAGAAATTAAGACTCAATTGCAAGAGTTGTCAGATAAGAGTTTCATTAGACCTAGTGTGTCACCTTGGGGAGCTCCAGTTTTGTTTAAGAAGAAGAAAGATGGAACTTTGAGATTGTGTCTCGATTATAGAAAGTTGAATACAGTGAAAAATAAGTACCCATTACCAAGAATAAATGATCAACTTGATCAACTATAAGGAGCTCAGGTGTTTACTAAATTGGATGTAAATTAGGGTACTATCCATTGAAGACAGCAGAAACTGACATACAAAAGAGTGCATTCCGAACTAGATATGGACATTTTTAGTTTTTGGTGATGCCTTTTGGATTGACAAATGCTCCGGTAGCTTTTATGGCATAAATGAACAAGGTATTTCAACCTTACCTAGATCACTTTGTGATCGTATTTATGGATGATATTTTGGTGTATTCAAAGAACAGAGGGGAACATTTTGAACACTTGAAGTTAGTTCTACAAATTATGAGGGAGAAGCAATTGTATGCTAAGTTCAGTAAGTGTGAATTTTGGCTCGACTTAGTAGTATTCTTAGATTATATAGTATCTGGAAAAGGCATTCAAGTATACCCAAAGAAATTTGAAGCAGTGATGAAGTGGGAAGCCTAGAGAAATGTATTTGAGATTTGGAGTTTCCTCAAATTAGCTGGTTATTACAAAAGGTTTGTCGAGGGGTTTTCTTTAATTTCAACCCCTTTGATAAAGCTTTTGAAAAAGAATGTATCTTTCTAATTGACTAATGAATGTCAGAGGAGTTTTGAGGAATTAAAAAATCGGTTGACTATGGCACTAGTGTTACCTATTCCATGCAGGTATAGAGGATATGTATTATATAGTGATGCCTCACATCAATGATTAGGGTGTTTTGATGCAGTACAGTAAAGTGATAGCCTATACTTTGAGACAGTTAAGGTCTCATGAGTTTAACTATCAAGATCATAATTTAGAGCTTACTGCAGTAGTGTTTGCCTTGAAGATTTGGAAACTTTATCTGTATGGTGAAACATTTAAGATATTTACTAATCACAAAAGTCTGAAATATTTGTTAAGTTAGAAGGAGTTGAAAATGAGACAAAGGAGATGGATTGAGTTGCTTAAAGATTATGATTGCACAATTGAATAACATACTAGTAAAGCTAATATGGTAGCTGATGCAATAAATAGAAAATTCAATATCAGTGTGGCACAAATTCAAATATCGAGGTTACCACACCTACGACAACTAAGATCATTGAAAGTTGAGTTGAATTTGGGGAAGAATGAAGCGTTAATAGCTACATTGAAACTTAGACTAGTATTGCATGAGAAAATTATAAAGGCTCAAAGTAAGGATCCAAAGTTTATGAAGCTTATTGAGAGGTTGATACAGGACCCAAATTCTGGATTTGAGTTTAGAGATAATACATTATGGTTAAAGTAGAGATTGTGTGTGCCAGAGGTGGATGATCTAAGAAAGGAAATTTTGGAAGATTTATTTCTGAGAAAGAAAATAATCCTTAAGGATTTGTTTTTAAGAATAAATATAGCATTTCAATGTGGACATTTCCTTTTAAATCTACTAACAATTTGAAGCCTTTAGATCATTCACCTACAAATGAATTGAACTTTGTTAAAAAAAATACATTTCCTAATAAAATATTATGATTCAAATATTATATATCAAAATATATCATTTAATTGATTTACTATAGTTTTTGTATTTCACTATCACATTATTAAAAATTGGAATATTTAAAAATTCAAGATATCATATTTAAATTTTTTTGCAAAACTATGATTATAAGGTGAAAACAAATGTAATTTGAAGCCTTTGGATAATTCATCTGAAAATGAATTGAACTTTGCTAGGAAAATTATGTAATAAAATATTATATTTTTCAAACATTACATGATATTAAATAATTCAATTCATTTTTGGTTCCACTATTACATTATACAAAACTGAACTATTTAAAAAATTCAAATAAGATATCGTATTTTAAATTTCTATAAAACCATTATTAGAAAATTAATTTATTAAAAAATTTAATATAAAATGCATCATATTATTATTATTATTTTAGAGAAGAACTTTATTGTTGAATTTAAATTTAAGAGCCCCTTTTAATCGATAGTTATTAATATAATTATTTTATTAAATTTGATAATCAAAAGCTTATGTTACCTAATTCTTTTTTAAATTAAAAAATTAATTGCATTACTTATAGGAAAATGAGTATAATAACATGAAAAACGCCCTTTTGAAGTGGGTCATAGTAACATTCATTGTTACAAGATATATTGTGTCAAGACCATACCATTGCAAATTAAAAGCTGGATTACAACTGCTCAACATGTTGTCTACTTCCAATGTATGTCCGCTTCTTTAAGATTCCATCTTCACCAACTTTCCTTGTTTACCAACTACCTCATCTACCCTTGGTTTCTCACTTGCTTCTGGATTCTAACTTTGTGCTTTTTGTCCTTTGGTTGGCTCGTTACAAAGATCTCCTCCAAGCTTACTTGAAAGATGACCGTTAAACTTGTGGCCTATGAGTTTTCTTACCTCTTTCATCCTCTACTTCTCTCCATGCAAGTTATCTGGATCTTTACCTATATAACATGCAAGTATTAAGTGTCCCCAACCATATCCCCCTTAAGAAATCGCATTTAAAGAAGATATGATTTGTTGTATTGGGTTGATTATTGTGAGCAACATTTGTTCACCAAGTTTAAGAACTTCAATCCATCTATTATTGGAGCTCTTTCCTAACAATTCAAACAAAATTGAAAGTCAAATTTTAGTGGGAATGTCTTGTCCCAAACTACCTTACTCCACCACACATTTTCTAGGTCTCCTATTAGAACCTTTTTATAAGATTGGATTTATGCCTTTCTTAGGAGAACTAAGAGTACCATTTTCTTTAGATATGTTGTTGTTAAATATGTTTCCAATACTAATAATCATTTGCTCTAACTCAAAGGTGTGAGCTACATTATCCTTAGGAGGATCGTCTTGTTTAGGTTCCTCCTTTTGTGTTTCTAAACTATCCTAAATGCCCTTTAACTCACCATAAGACCCATTTTTTAAGATTTTTCTAGTTACTCTCTAGTTTTTTGGTGTATGGTGGTTTTTAAACATAGGTGAGTTGTATGACATGATCCTGAAGCTCGCCTTCTTCAATACATCCCTTCATCACTAAAGAGGAAGGTATCTAAAGGTCACGAGCTACTTCAAAACAAACTATAGCATACTTAATGTGCTCAAGCTTGACAGTCAAGGAATCTATATATAAAGGCATACCTACTATACTAGCCAAATAACTTAGTCCCTCCTTAATCTAGTACTTAAGGGGAAGGTTACGAAAATTGATCCAAGTAAGTATAGAAATAATTTTGTCCCTATCTAAAGGTCATATAGGATTCCACTTAAGAAGGAGTGAATGGTTCCATGCAACAAGGGACCTTGCTCTAGAATGATTGATAAGTTAGCATCTTTAAAAAAACATGCAAATAAAATAGTTATCTTCAGCAAGGCAAGTACGTTTAAGCCCAACTTTGCTTCATTTATCTTTAGCCTAAGAGTTGATTTGAGAAAAAGATACCCTCTTATCCAAGAAGAACCTTAGTAGGAATGAGGACCAATTATGTGCCCCAGCTTTAAGAAGATTCAAAGGAGGAGAGATCACTTTATTGTCTAAAGAAACCTTAGGGAAATGACTGAGCTTAAAAGAATCTTCACTAGAAGAAGTAAGAGAAAGCACAGTGTTGTAGGATTTAGAAGGAGGAAGCTTAATATGGGAAGAAGATCTAGGAACTAGAATAGGTGGAGGGGAAGTAAGTTAGGGATAACTATACTTAAGGAGGTGGGGAGAAAACAATCTCTGAACTACCTAAAGGCTAAAGGATGGGTTAAATTTGCAAGGAAAAAGAAAAAAGACACCTGCTTGACAGTTAGTAAAAAACAATAACTAAGAGAGGTAAAAAGTCTAAGCTACCCCTTTCTCACTTAGTGAAGTCCAAAGCAAGACAGGCACAAGGAGGGGTAGATTCAAGGAATTACATAGTAAGGGAGAGGATAAAAGAAGTGAGGAAAGCATGAGGCAATAAAAGGAAGAGCTTAAAGAAAACAACTAAAAACTAGGAGACAAGGAAAGAAGAAAGAGGGCAACAAGAAGGTGGAGTAAGCAAGGAAGACATAATGGAGACCTTCTCGCACCAATCTCCATCGATAAATGCCTTAAATCTTCTGGTGATCAAGGCTTGTAATCTTACATCTTTAGACATGATTGTTGCCTTCCATTTTTATAAGAATAAGCATTATTTATGTTTATAGGTAGGCTTATTGAGCAAACCTAAAGTTATTTTAACCCAAATATTTAGTCTTACAATAACGAGTCATACTTAACTAAATTTGTTTGATTTGAATGAACAAACTCACAATAACATGAAATTAGAGGTATAGTTAGGAATAACATATAAAATATATTTTAGCAAAAGTTATCACCTAATAGATCTAGGAGCATATGAGATCTTATTGATAAAGTTATTATCTACTAAATACAAGTTTACTTAGTTTATTAAGAAAACTTATGATTAACTAAATTTGAATGAGATCCCAACCCACTATAGAGATTAAATTAATATTTTCAAATAGTAATGAAGGTTATTATTTTGAATAAAATAGCGGGACTAACCAAATATGATTAAAGTTTTAATCTTATTGGGCAGTTAGGGCATATAATCTATTACTTACTTTTCTTACATTTATATTTTGTTTTAAGTATAAATTACCTTTGCTTAGTATAGTTGATACTAAGAGTTAGCGAACCTAAATTCTTTCTATATTTGTTATCTAGAAGTTTTTCAACAACTTTGGAGTCTAGAAGTTTTTCTAAAAGCCTTCCTAAAATTTCTTATATATTATTTATGTGTCTTTATTATGCGTATTATCTTTTACTAATTGTTGTATTATCTATAATATTGTTGTTTGAGTTGTCAATAATTCATTTAATTATACTTCTATCTGTATTTGTTTTTCTAAAATTTCAATTGTATATTTAGTAATATTTTTAATATATGTAGTTAAATCATGTATATGTAGTTAAATCATGTAACTGATTTTTTATTGTTACTAGTTCTTTTGTTTCGGATTGTTCAGAATTGTTATCTCCTTATTGGTAAATCTTTGGATCAATAATTTTAACTAAATGTTCAAAATTCTATCTAGACTCAGTAAATCTTATAGGTCGTTCAAGATGTAATGATTGTGATATAAAAAGATTGGGTTTATTTAAAGAATTAGTGCTAGAATTAGAGAAAGAAAGTCTGGGACTTATGTTTGGGTTTAATTGAATTGGATATTGAATTTCTAGTAGATTCCGTAAGGTTGTTCGTATATTAGTTCCTATTTTAGCGACATCACTAAATAATTGATCAATATAAATTTTATTAGTATTTTTAAATTCGATGCTATGGTGAGAATTGGTTAAAGCATAACTAATTTGATATGTTATTAAAAATGGATATTGTCCTAAATTCATTAAATTACCTTATAAAATTTATATGCTATTGTAATTGTTTCATCTAAATTGTGTGATTTTAAAGGAATTCTTAATTTTAATTGAGTATTAAATTTTATTTCCCATATGCTAAATTTCCATTCATTATTTCGATGATTTGGTCATTTAAATTTTTCATTCATTATTCTTCAATAATTGCCATTCATATAGGTGAATCTATTCCATCTTGAAAAGTTGATTTTAACAAAATTTGTATTATTGATAAATGAATTTATCTGATTTTATGTCTTTTTTCTTCGGGTATTATTTGTAATTGAATATAAATTTGCTCTTGATCAATTATATTAATTCTATTATGTCCACCACATTGATCTATTTTGATAGGTGTTTCATGAACAATTTTTCCATAATAAATAATATCTTTCAATTTATAAAATTTTTAAAGAGAGAATGTTGTATATCTTGTCCTGCTTTTAAATTTAATTTAGCTCTATTTGCTTTTGTTTTTCATTAGATAATAAAATGTCTACATGAAATGTGCCAGTGGTTTTTGTTATAAGTTATGTTTGAGAAGAGCTCTCAAAGACAAACAAAAATTATATGTCTATTATGTAATATTGTTATAGTCCCTGTTGAAGTTTCGATGATAGTTTTAAACGTAAGATAAAATCATATGGATGACAAAATGTATTGACATTTTAAGTTAACTATTGTCTCATAAACTTTGATGACAACATGGAAGGTATATGTCAACACTATGACATCATGATGCAAGATGTTGTATGAAGTAGAGTTAATAGGTATAGTACCTTGATGGAATTGTTCCACTCAAGTTATCCTACTAAACTTATAAACATAGACTATAATTGAAGGCATTTTCTATTTAATTTCAATAGTTACCATTAAAAGAAATAATTTATGAATTTTTTACCTATACAAGATATGATAGCGATCATATATTCTAGTTCATGCTTATAAGTATTTGATACTAAATTTAGATTCAACATTATTATAATGTTTAAGGCATGATAAGAAATAAATTGTTAAATAAAAGTAATTGATCTAAATTTATACATATAGTTTGTATACATTTGATCAAAGGAGGCTTTTGCTTAATATAAGTGATAAGAATACAAAGTTGGAAAATCAAAACTATCATTTCATGTCATGTTGACTAAATCAACATAATGATATTCACAAATTTATATACAAGGATATATGTATTCTTTTAATTATGAATCATATGAATTTGTGGAGCTTATTAAGTTAAAAATAACTAAATCAAACTTTGGTGAAAGGATGATGATGGTATAAATAGTTAAATCTTATAAATATGATGCACTGGGAGTAATAACAATTCATAAAAGGATGATATTTGTACTTCATTATAATACTAACGAATTTATGAGATATAATCACATGTATTAAATGAAACATTGATTTAAATTTTTTAAAATTTTAAATCATTTAAAGAAAAGTATAAATTAAATATTAAGAATGCTAAAGCGCTATGATGAGATAGATACTGTGAAATTTAAATTTTTTGATTATCTATACGAAATGAGATTCTCTAGTGAATACGTTCACAATAAAATTCTATAAGATTATAGATTTATGTAAGGTGAATATACAATATAAGATATTATATTATCCAATATTTATTTCTTCAATATCTAAGCTCCAATTAGATCAGTTAGCTAGATTTTATATTAGATATGGAACGCTAAGACTTGGAATGAGTCAAAGGCAAAGATTTTGGGATGCAATGCTTGGTTGAAGCTTGTATTATCCAATATGTTAAACTAAATTGGATAATAAAGAGGTTATAAGATATCTAAAAGCTTAGATATAATCTTATATACCAATTAAACAAATTATTTGCTTTAATGAACACTTATAGGAGAATGGTTCTTATGATAAATAGTGGGAGTAAGATAAAATCTAAAAAGTAGAAATCTTATAACAGTAGATTCAATTAGAACAAGTACCTTTATTGATACATTTGATGTATAGTTGAATGTTGAAAGATTCACTTTCATAGCGGATTCAAATGGATTGTTTTGGAAATGATTATGAATTTATCATGACTACAAGAAGGTTAATGGGAGTATAGTTGCCCGCTTTAGTAGTAGTGCATAGAGAGATTGCTCATAAAGAACAATAATTAGTATTTTCAATTGTTGAAAATATAATTGTCCAAGAACAATTCATATTGGATATGACAATACAGCAACTTAATTTTGGGAATTAGATTTATAGAGATATATTGAAATTTTTTTACCTGTTCCACTCCATGTACGTAAATAATATATTAAAGATAGATTGAAAGTTATTTAACAAGTTTTTTAATGAACTTAGAATAGTTCATTGCATTGTTCATATAGTAATGTACTATATAATATTAGAGTCATTAAGCATACGAAAGGAGCTAAGGTCTCACAAAGATCTAAGTATATATTTAGGTAGTTTCTCTCAATTATAGTGATAATTAAGATGGAAATTATAAGAATTAATCAAGTGCTCACTACAGAGAATTTTGTAGAATTCTCTCACTAAACCACTATACTAGTAGTAGTATGATCATCATATGGTGATATGTTATAACAACTTAAACAATTTGTTTAGTGCAAGTGGGAGATTATTGGTTTATGTCATATAGCCAATCAGTTGGTTGAAGTTTAGTGACATGATTATTTAAAGGCATTCTTATCTTATACATATTAGTTGTATATAATAAAGTCATGGGATAAATGTACATTACAAAATAAATTATGACGAGATTATGATTATGAAATACATATTGAATTCATGTATTATCCTTAAATTATTCCTAGTTATTATTTGACTATGACTGTACATTAATATAGTATAAAAAGATTAGTACATGTTATGTTTTTTCTTAAGAAGATAGTAGTATATCTTATAATCTAAAGTATGAAGATACTTAAACAAACATATGAGTGCTTGTTAGAGAATAAGTTCATTGAATTGACCCTATATAAAAATTCCATTTGGAACATTACTTGTATATCTATAAAAATTCTCATTATGATGATTGTATAAGTGATCTTTTGTTTTGATATCTCTAAAGTTATGTCATAGATGTTATTATTATGTTTTGATAAGGGTAGACCAGTCAGTAGTCATTGGATATAATATAAACTATATGCAGGTAGTAGAGTGATCAATATAGGATTCATCACCCTAAAATAATTAGGGATAATGTTCCATTGTTATAAATTAGAATTGATTCAAGAAAACATATTTCTAAGGTAGAATGACACTTTGAAAATAGTTTTCGAACATCATTAATTGAATCAATTACTAATGGTGGAGAACTAATATGATTGGAATCAAATAGAGAAAACATCCGTTCAATGTTCTATGTCTAAACAGAATATTGTATAATAAAAGAATTGAATTATATAGAAAAGTAATATATAGAAAGGTTAGTCAAAACCACTTTGATATTTCTAAATATTTAGGTAATCATTATATATTGGTAGACGCTAATCTTGATCTATAGATATAAAGAGTAGTTAACTAATGAAAGATACATTAAATGAGTTTGATTTATCTAATCCTAAATATGATTTAGGGTTATAATTTATATCCATTGTCAACATATTTGAAAACCTAATGAGTCATACATAAAGAAGAAGTTGAAAGAGAAAAGTATTTTAATCAGAAAAGTATTTTAATCAGATTGGATTTGATTATAAAATTTAAGAAACTTTACAATTAAATATGAGATATTTGATAAATAAGGATTAATATGAGATACTGGAACTTATTTGGATATAATTGATATTTAATTAAAATGATTTATAATTCTAACTGAATTTTAATTAAAATTATAATTTAATTATTAAAATGTTTAAAACCTATTATAAATAAGTTTAAGCTTTAAAAGAGCTAACACTCATTGCCTAAGTCTTTTTGTAATAGTTGCAGAGTTCTTTTAACATGTTTTATGGATATCGTTAGAGACTCGACACTTGTGTGAGGGAAACAAAAAGAAAAAGATCAAGCTTCAAAATAAGGTATGAGTAAAGATTTATACTTATTATGATTTATGTGTTAGTAATTTTATAGGATTTATATGATTTTAGCTTTCGGAAAATAAAATGCAACAAGTTTCATAATTATTTTATTGCAGGTGGGATGAAATCCCACTCATGTTCTTTTAGTTATCTACAATACTCTTAATTCTATAGTTTTTAATATCAAAATTTAAAATGATTATAAATATAATTTTAATGAAAGTAATTAACTTAAAATTTCTTGTTGACTAAAGGATTAGATATATAAGATTTAAAAAATCAAGTAATCATAGAGACACCTTTGTTATGAAAATGATATGCACATTTATGTACTTATTATATTTTTTTTAAAAGAAGTTAATAATAAAATATGTCACTTTTATAACTTATAAATAATTGCAAATTATATTTTCTTATTTAAAATGTCATATTAATTTACAAAGTAAAGGAAATGATTTTTAAGGTATAGAAGTTAATAAAATGAAATTTCTTTTGAAATTAGTGGTTATCTAATTCTATTTTTCTTGAAAATTAACTATTAGAAAAGTTAACCAGTTAATAAGAAATCAAAACTCTTACAGGTCTTCTCCTAATTGTAAAGTTGTAGCATATTTCTACTCTAGAAACTATTTGAAGAGCGTAAAGTGAACAGTAAAAAGTGAAAACAACGAATGGTGACAATGAGAGTTCGTCTTGTGCAGGCACTGAAACCTCCAAATCTGCTCTCTCTGTGCTCAACTCTTCTTCCACGGTTTACTGCCAAAGTATTCCAATAATGGGTCAGTCAGAGGAAAGCCCCAATGGTGAGTCAGAGTGACAGTTAACATTTACTGCTAGCTACTCCTGGTGACAATGGCAATTTGGTGGACTGTACTATGTGTGATGTAGAAGGAACACAACATCGATTGTCATCGATTTCATTTAGAGATTGCCTACTGACGTGGAACGGTAAGAGAATAGCCAAAAATTCTCATGGAAACTTGTTTGAATTTTCCTTGGATGATAAATGGAATGACAAAGTTTCCATTGAATATGAAAATGAGAATCCTTTATTACTCCAACTTGTGATTCATGATGATTTCCAGCAGCATCTATGTCGTGATTGGAAGCATGCCTTTATTATTAAGGTATAGGGAAGAGTGTGGGATTTCAATTTCTTTTGAATTGACTCTCAGCTTTATGGGAATTAGACGATGAAATGGAGATGTTTGATGTCAATCATCGATATTTTTATTGTAAAGTTTGATTGTGAGGAGGATCTCATCACGGTGATGTCTGGTGGCCCCTATGTGATTGCTGGCCATATGCTCACAGTCATTTGATGGGGGCTTGGTTTCACTCCTTCTATTACGAAATTCACAAAGGTAATTACTTGGGTTCAAATTGCTGAGTTCTTAATATAATACTATAAAGATGATATCTTGTTTACTGTTGCAAGCTGTATTAGGGAGCCTGTAACAACCCAGATCATCTGCTTATAGATATTGTCTACTTTGGGCCTTAGCTCAGTCAAGCCCTCACAGTTTTGCTCTTCCCACCCTTGAGAAAGCGCGTCTGTAAGGAAAGAGGCATCCGTACCCTTATAAGACATACTTTGTTCCCCTCTCCAACCAATATGGGATCTCACACTTTCCACCCCCCTTAGGGCCCAACCCTCTTTGGGGCCCAGCGTCCTACGCTGGCACAACGGTTTGGGTACTGACTCTGATACCATTTCTGTAATAGCCCAGACTACTCGATTATAGATATTGTCTACTTTGGGCCTTGACCCAACCAAATCCTCACAGTTTTGCTTTTCCCAAGGCCTTCTCATGAGGTCACCCATCCTAGTACTACTCTCGACCAAACATATTTAACCTCAGAGTTCTGATAGGATCCGGTGCTTTAGGCCATGAAAAATGCGTCTATGGGGGGAGTCCAACTCTCCAGTTGGTCCTACTGACTCGGATCCTGTCTCTGATGCCAATGTAATTATCACGACCTAGTAC
>JANPWT010000002.1:37511776-37525374 GCA_024678245.1 Erythroxylum densum | reverse complement strand
GAACAAATGGTTGTGCAAAAGGCTATATATATTACTTAAAAAAACACTGGGGGTGCTTAGTTAGTTGCTATGGTAAGAAAGGAATGGGTAAGGAATGAAAAAATATGGTTGGTAATATATTATGATTAGATGAACATTATTTTTATATCCCCTTTTAGGGCAATTCTCCATACCTCCTAATATAGTGAGGAATGGAAGCCATATCCATTCCCATTCCTCCTTCCATTCCTCAATATATTCATTGTAATTCTTATTACTATTCTCCTAAGTGAACCAAGCACATCCTAGAGGCCTATGATTTGAGCCATAACTATATGTCTGACTATGACTTAAGTGGATTAAAACAAATTTAAATATGGAAAAGCTAATTTTTAAGAGACTTTAGTCATCTTTTAGAGAAAATGCCTATAAGAAACATCATTTTCTCTTCAAAAGCTATAGTTAAATATCAAAAGGCTTCTACAAACCCTTAGGAAATTAATTTTAAGCTACTTTCATTAGAAAATCAAGATCCAAACATCATCTTAACAAATTAAGTTGTCCTTAGATTTAAACAGTTTATTTAGATTTATTTTTATTAAGATTTCTCTTTGTCTTTTAATTTTTGTTATTTTGATCATGTTTAGTTACTAAATACTTTTTCTATATGTATATAAGAAAAAATAAAATGGCATTTTTATATAGATTGATTTAATTTTTTATAAAATAAGATATAATAATATGAGCTATTGTTGGTCTTAATGTTGATTTTTTATGATAGAATTTAAATCTGATTTTAATTCACTTATGGATCACTTGAGAGAGTTTGGTTGTGAGTGGATCTTGGTTTAGTGAAAATCCTAACTTTTAAATTTCTAATATGTAGTCAAAACATGTTAGAATTTATTTAAACCTTATATTGACCAAGTCTAGATGACAATTAGTGAAGTTATAATTTCACAACTTTAAAGAATGAAAATAAGAAGATCCCAAGGTCAACAAAATGTTGGAGTAAATTGGTTGTAAATAGAATCTAATTGAAGGAGGAAGGCATCCACTTTTCCATCTTTATTTTCCAACTATAAATATGAACTAATTTTCCAACTATAAATATGAACTAAGTTAATGTTAGTAGTGGCTATGGTCATTATTGGCTAACTTTCTTTATCTTTGATGAAGTGAGTTAAATCCATTGGAAATTTGTAGATTGGGACATAATTGGGTTTGTTGTGAAGTTTTTGTTTGCCTATTTATCTATTTAATTGTTCTTATGTACTTTTTACGATTGTTTTAGTTGATTTCTAATATGCAAGATTAGTTCATTAGTTGAAATAATTAACTTTTATATTAAATATTGAATATGTAAAAATTCAAATCATTTAATCTTTATAGCAACTATGAGTTTTTAATTTGAAGCATTAGAAATTATTTAGGAAAAATGTTGATTAAATGCAACATGATGTTGTATTATCTTGCTTTGGTGGTATTTCTTTTCTTAAAGTTATTTTGTAATTAAAATTTGGATCATTTCTAAAATTTCCAAATAATAAGAGTTAATTTAATTAAATTTTTTGATCAACTAATCCTAAAAAAGTCAAATACTTAATACTGCGTCAATTATGTGATTGATGAAATAATTTCTTTGGATCGATGATCAATAGTAGTTCCAATGGTGGAAGCATCTACAAACTAAGTTCTATTTCATTAATAATGCCCCTCTTTTATTACTTTTTAAATTAAATACTTTTCTTCATCACAAATTCATGTAAGAATGATCCCTATTTTCCTATGCTAAGTTTTTTTTATTACAAGAATTTAGGATTTAATTTAGGTACAAATGATAGCAACACTAAATTTTGGTACTATTACTAAGGAATTCCCTGTTTATATCTTTATCATGAGATCTTCAATGCAACGTAATCTACATTTTAGCCTCAAGATCAAGAAGACTTCAAAAAATTTAAAGAAAGAAACAAAAATTTGAAAATAACACAACATTATTGTTGGTGAAATAGTAGAAATCATGGCTAACAATAAAATATTATGAGAACTTGCCACTCCAAATTTGAATTAATCACATCATACATTACTTTTTAAATTTAGATGTTAACATTATTTTTAGGTTAAAATCTAGACTAATTCATCATTGCATACTTTTCAGGTTCTACATGAGAGGACCCTCATAAACATTTAAAGAAATTTCACATGGTGTGTATAGGTATGAAACGAAACGGAGTTAAAGAGGAGAAAAACAATTAAGAGCTTTTATGTTCTTATTAAAGGATGATACCTTTGCATGGTTGGCTATATTATTTATTTGCATGAAGTGTCACCACTTAGAAAGAGAAGAAAAGATTAATCTTGGAAAGTTTTCCCAACTTTAAGAGTTGCAAACATTAAAAAATATATTTATAGGATTACATAAGATATCAATGAAACTTTGTCACAAGTATTAGGAGCATTTTAAGAAGTTATGTGTAAGTTCACCACACCACACAATTAGAGAGTCCTTATTTAGTATTTCTATAAAGATCTTCTACCAACTGATAGAAATATGATCAATGCCACTAGTGGTGGAGCTTTAGTAGATAAAACACCTAAAGTAGCTTGTGTGTTAATTGCTAACATGGAAAAAGCTTGTGGAATTTGTTTAACAGAAGGACTCCAAACTAATATATGTCCAATGTTATATGAAGATTGAGTAGAGTAAGTAAATTTAGTAAGAGGTTTTCTGGGACAACCTTAATGTTAATTCAATTCATATTCAAACACATACAACTCTAGTTGAGAGACCATATACAATTCTAATATGGTAATGCACTAGTAAATTAACCAATAACAAATTTTCAACAAAATAGGCAACCCATCCTCTTAGGTACTGACAATAAGTTCAAACATTTAAATCAACTATATCTTTTAAGACAATGTTAAAATATTAACTACTAACACCATTAAATTTCAATAGGATATTAGAATTAGTATTAAGAATTAGAGAATCAGATTAGTCAAATGGCTTTTACAATTAACCAATTGGAGACATGGAATTTTGGTAAATTATCATCTCAAATTGTGGTAAAACTGAAATTTGACTCATGTGCAATGGTATTGAGAAGCAAGAAAGAATAATAGCTTAAGAATAAAAGACCACCAATGACATTGTGAAAAGACAACGAGGGAACAACCTAAATTCCCAACAAAAAGCTATTCTCATCCTTTAATTAAATATGAATATATTCAACCTTCTCTAGAAGCTTCAGTGGATAACTGGAAATATGAGTGTAAGTCAAGCCTATATGAAACTTTTAAAAAATGCAAGGCAAATATTCCATTTTTAATCCTATTAAATAAGTTTCTCACTTTGCTAAATTTTTAAAAGAGTTTTGTGTAGTGAAAAGGAAGTAACGTGTTAAGCAATGTGAAAATTTTCAAGTAGCAGAAAATGTTTTAGAAATTATTTAGACAAGCCTTCCTGAAAATGTAAGGACCTAGATGTGCTTTATAGACCTTGCATGATAGGTAGCACTAGAACTAAAAAGGCTATACAAGACTTAGTAACATCTATTAATGTTATGCCATATTCCATCTACTAGGCTATAAATCTTAACCATTGGAAAAAAATTGGTGGTGATTAAGTTAATTTATCAATCTAATGCATATACTAAGGAGATAGTTAAAGATGTCTTTCTTCAAGTTAATGATAAATTGATTTTTCCTATGAAAAATTCTATACATGGAAAACAATGATCAATCATCACCTACTTTGTTAGGAAGGGCTTTTCTTAAAACTTCCAAAATAAAAATAGATGTTCCTAATGCTAGATTAACTATGGAAATCGAAGGGGACTCTATGTAATTCAATATACATAATGTAATGAAGCACCTTGAGTTAGAAGGAAAAGATGAGATAAAAATAGTTACACATAAACAACTTTTTGAAGAAAATAATAAATTCAATTTAAGATATAGCTTGTAGGAATACGTAGCAAAACTAAATTATTTTAAGGAGATAAGATTGTCAGGTAAGGTTCTTTATGTTGATTTGGAAAAACCTAATGGGAAGCTCTTTCATTATTTATGTAGGCACTAAAACTAGAATTAAGGCCACTTTGAGACCATTTTAAATATGTGTATTTAGGAGAAGGAGGGCCAATATCTTAATTATTTATAATAAAATAAATGCTGAGAAAAAAAGTGGTGTAGCTATTCCAAATCGTAAACTATAAATTAGGTGGACCAGACATTATAGTAATTAGTCCTTCTATATTTATTCATCAAATTTTATTAGAAGAAAAAAAAGACAAATTAGGTAACTATAATGGAGGTTAAATGTGCATATGATGTCGGTGGTGATGAAGGTTGTTCTAAATCTTCTTCAACCTTAAGTAATATATCTGATTTTGGTTAGTGAAGGGTAAACCCTGTTTAGGTTGATTAAAAAAAGACTATCATTATAGTAGTAAGAAATCAAAACAATGAATCAATACTAACCTGATTTTAAAATGGTAGTTAGATTATAACTTGATTTTAAAATGGTAGTTAGATTATATTAATTATAGAAAATTAAGTATTGTAACCCAGAAGGACAACTTTCCATTATCATTTATTAATCAAACGTTAGAAAGGCAAGCTGACTAAGCTTACTACAATTTTTATATGATTTTAAAGACAATTTCAATTTTCAATTGCTTTAAAAAAAATCAAGAGAAGATAACTTTCATATGCCTGTTTAAAACTTTTAGATATCAATGAATGCCATTTGGAGTTTGCAATACGCCAAGTATATTTTTAGATTATGTCAAAATTATCATAAAAGTCTTTATAGGTGATCTTACTGTGTATGGAGGTTCATTTATTAACTATTTTCATAATTAGAAATTTGTGTTGTAAAGATGTATAAAAATTAATATTGTTTTAAACTTCAAAAAATTTCATTTTATAGTAGAACAGGGTACTATTTTGGGACAAGTTGTTTTAACTAGAGCTTTGGAAGTTGATAATGTTAAAATCCATATTATTCAATCTCCTCCATATCTAGTTAGTATTAGAGAAGTTCATTATTTTGTTGGACATGTATATTTTTAACAACAATTCTTTGATGAATTTTCCTATATTATATTGCCTCTTTGCAAGTTATTATAGAAAGATGTGTCTTTAAGTTTGATAATGAGGTTAAAAGTGCATTTAAGAAATAAATATTAACATCAACACCAATTATTCATCTTTTGGATTGGATTCTTCTGTTTGAGATAATGTGTGATTCAGGTGATCATATTGTCAGAGCTATTAAGGGTCAATGACTTGGGAAAGCACTACACATTATACATTACTCATCAATAATCTTGAATGATGCCCATACTTTATTTGACTATTAAAAGAATCTTAGCTATTATATTTCGTTTAGAAATGTTTCATTCTTATTTTTTGGATACTAAGGTAACTATTTATTCTGATTATACATCCCTTAGGTATTTGATGATAAAAAAGAAGTGAAACCAAAACTGATAAGATTGATGCTCTTATTGAGTGTATTTGATTTATAGATTAAAGACAAGAATGGAGCCAAAAATAAAGTAATTGATCACTTGAACCATATAGTTCATTCAAAAAACAAAAACAATTTGCAAGAAGAATTTCCTAATGGAAAATTATTTACTACAGTCCTAAAACTTTCATGATATGTAAACATATTTAATTATTTACCTACTAATCGTGTTGGCCCTCGAATTTCTTTTCTTATTGAATTAAGCATGGTTTAAATAAATTATGAGGTTTTGATAGAGTAAAAGAAAAAAATTCGGGGGCCAACAAACCTCTTGTTGGTTTATTTGAAGCTTAAAAAGATAAGATTAAAGTGATGCAAAATATTATGTATGAGAAGATTCATATCACTAGAAGCATTTCATCAATCAAGTAATAAGATGTTTAACTGAAATTGAAAATTTTTACCATTTTTACCTTTTGCCATTCGTAGGCTTATAGAGGACATTTTGGAGCCAAGAGAATGGCCAGAAAATTGTTAATTGTGGTTTTGTTTGGGCTTCCTTATTTTAGGATGCATATTTCTTTTGTAAATCTTATGAATGTTGTAAAGAAAAAGTTAATATTTTGTAGCTAAATAAGAAGCCTTAAATTCCATTTTTAATATGTGAGATTTGTGATTTATGGATCATTAATTTTATGGGATCGTAGGTTATATATACTTTTACTAGCTATTAAATATGTTTCAAAGTGGGCATATTTTACATTTTACTAGATATTGACGATGTTCTAAATGTTGAAGCTAAGGCTACCCAAAATGATGATTTGAAATTTGTTGTAGGTTTCTTGAAATCTAACGCGTTCAGCAAGTTTGGAGTTCCAAGAGTCTTAATTAATGATCAAAGTATGCAATTTTGTAATCAGGCTATGGAAGCATTATTAAAGAAATATGGTACTACATATAAGATTGCTATTTCATAACATTCGTAAACTAATGGTTAAGGTGGAGTTTCAAATTGAGAAATCGAGTTAATTATAGAGAAGGCAATAAGTCCAAGTAGAAAAGATTGGAGCTTTATGGTTATATTATGCATTATAGGTTTATAGAACTTGCAAAATACTAATTGATATGTCTTTGTATAGATTAATATTAAATAAGCTTGAATTAGAGCATAAGGCCTACTGATCTTTAAAATAATTGAATATGAATTTGGTTAAATGTAGTGTGCATAGGAAATTGAAGTTGTAAGAACTAGAAGAAATTCACAACGATTCTTATGAAAGCTTTATCATTTATGAGGAGAAACCAAAAGCTTTACATTATAAAATGACTTCTAGGAAAGAATTCTTCATTAGAAAAAACTTCTCCTTTATCATTCAAATCTTCAATTATTTGCAAGGAATACAAGTTTGTAAAATATTTCTGCATGGTGTAGCTAAATTCAAAGTTTAGCAACTTTGAAAGTGTTCAAAGTTATGCTCACAAGCTTAAACCTATTTATGGAAGTCTTCAATTCGAAAACATAGAATAAATGAAAGTGGCAAATCTTGTCTATATTGCATATTTCTTTTTAAAAAATATTTAATATTAATATTCATTTCTTTTAGGTTTATTGATAATTAGTATAGACTTTTTATTTCATATAAAACTAAAAAAGAGTTATAATTACTAATTAATATTTAATAAAATAATTTTCTTCTTTTATTTTAGATGATTTAGCCCTCTTTTATTTGTAGTCTGTTCATACAATACCTCCCAACCTTGTTTCCTTACTCAACAGCCACTAGTTGTACAATACAGAAATTACACCACTCGGTTCACATCATCTATCCCTACCATCTAGCCACCAATCACACCACATACTTGCAAGAAAACATCTAGGAGCCTTCCTCTATGCTTTCTTTTGTGGTTTTTGGTTTGTTTTGCTTCCTCCTAAATTACAGCCACACTATTTAGGTTAGCAAACTCCCAACATCCACCAATTCTTTAGAACATGCTTGTTTCAACATCCATCACAAATTGAAGCAAGGAATTACTCAACACTATCCAATTGCCAATAAATTTCCTCACCCAAAAACAAAGAACCATTGCCTCAAAAGCTTCCCATTACCATTTACACCCAACACTAGAAGTAGTTGTATCTCGTCACTGAAGCACCTTTTAGTAACCTTCAATTAAGTTTACTGGAAGTATGAATCAGCCATAGGAATATCCAAATATTAGACTAGGAGATTGATTACAGTGAACCACAAAAAGATAGGCTCTTGTTCTAAGACTTCAACATCCTTTTGACCTCTTACATGCCCTTTTATAGTTCAAAATTAAGATTGCATGGTTACTTATGAATTGTTAAAAGTTTCTATAAGAGGATACTTAGTGATTTCCTAGCTTTTCAAATTGGTAAATAAAATTAGTGTATGCTTACAAGTGTCATAGATGTATAAACAAAGTGTCAAAAACAAGTGTAGAAACCCTAAAAAGATTCTTAGGAAGATTAAGAATTATAAAATGTTAAAAGAAACATTGAAAGAGGTAGCTAGAACATCAAAAGGCAAAATTCTAAAAGAAAAAAATGGCAAAAATTTCTAACTCAAGGACAAGAAGAAGACATCCAGAATTTAATCTTCTATTCTATTATTTTCTTTTTTTTTCTTTGTTATCGAATGTTGATTATGATTAAATTGAGATATATTGTAGCTATGGAATGTTAAGTTTTTTTAGGAATTACTCTTAAATTATTTTTGTTAAAATTTTGTGTTCTTGTTTTAATAGAGATATGCTTTGTTGTGTTTATTAGTATATTATATTTAATATGAATGGATAGATTAAGTTGAATTATCTATATTGTGTTGCACAGTGAGAATTGGTACCATAATAGACCTTTAAAACTTATATTAGTAGATAATATTGAATTACTTTAAATCCAATTAGGTAGTCAGTAAGGGTTTTGAAAAATGGAGAGGCTGCAATTTAATTTTTATCTATTTTAATTGAAATTACTTAGTTAGATCTTAATAAAGGATGTTCATAATTATTGGATATCTAGGATTGAGTATTTTTAAATCAAGAAGGTAAGGCAAAAACAAAACTAGGATAGATGTAATTCCTAAGTTGTTTTCCTTGATTAGTCACAAATCTATTATTGCTTTGTCATTTGTTTAATTGCCAATTTTAGTTTGTTTTATATCCACATTTATTCTATTGTTTACCTTAAACATTGTGTACAAAAATATTTAGATAATTAATCCAATTATCGTAGGAACAATACTGATTATACTATAAAGATACTATCCATATGGTATAGATAGATTTATAGATTACAACGACAGTAATTAAATAGGTTAACAACACCTTACATAGTCCTCCACGTGAGTGAGCATCACTAGTGATATAACATTAATGCACTAGTGTTTAGGTTATATTTGAGATAAATTAAAATTTTATGTACTTGATTGTTTTTACTTTTTAGAGTTTAAGATATTATTAACAATTAAATTTTTATTTGATAAATAATAATCATTTAAAAAACTATTACAACTTCAGAAAACTTCGTCTCTCACATAGATTACGAAGACTTAAGAGACTTGTGTCGAAATTGTATGTGCATTTTGCGTGTTTGTGGGTGCCTCGAGCCGTCCAGCGGAATCCAGTGCATTTATACGGTGCGCAACTCAGGGCAATCTGGTCGTGTCAGTTTGTTTCTACAGTAGATTTGTATGATCCACTACGAAGCTCATGCAATAGTTGTTGAATCGGAAAGATTAAGAGTAATGAAAATTTGACCTTTTCATTTAAGAGAATACTGCAAGAATCAAAATTTAATATACGGAAATAGGAAGTACAATGTGAACATAGATGTTATCCGATTGTAAACCGTATATATCATCCAATTTTCTGAAAACGAACCAAGAAAACCCAAATCTCTATCACCAACTTCCATATATAAACGAAGAAGTATAACAAAGATTCGTATGGTAGCAGACAGGAGTCTTACACCTTTTTTTAGTGCTTCACCCTTTTCACAACTTTCCGTAGGCTTTAAATCTTTGGAAATAAATGTATATATCTACTGTATCACCACTGATTTCGGTGCACAGTTAGGCAATATCGGATACTGTTACAACTACATTTATGAACCCTCGTATCTTCAGAGCCTCTCTCTCAACCTTAATCTGTCTTCCCTAATCATCAGCAGTTTCAATGGACGTAATCTTTGAGCCCTCAAGAGGTCGACCTTTCTCGATTGAAGTGGGTTTCTTTGATAGTGTCCTTGAGATCAAAGAAAAGATACAGAAATACCAGGGAATATCCGTTAACAAGCAAACTCTGGTCTTCAATGGGCATGTTCTTCAGGATGATAAAGATGTAGAGCAGTGTGAAATTTTGCAGAACTCTCACATTCAACTCCTGATAGCCCCAGACGCAGAGAAAACTCAAATTAAGAGCGAAGAATCATTTTCTTCAGGAAAGATTCAGCTCAATGTCAACATACCATCTTTGCAAAAGCATGTTCCAGTGGAAATGGATGCGAACGACACAGTCTTACGTTTGAAAGAGAAGATTCAAGAATTTGAGTCTCTTCCGGTCAACAGGTTGGCACTTTACTCAATCGGTGGAGAGTTGCAAGATCATTACTCTTTGCGAGATTGCGAGCTAATCAATAACAGTGAGATTAATGTGAATATAAGGCCATCTCCGACTGCTTCTGGTACATGTTTGACAGGGGGGAATATTCCAGGGTCGAAGAAGCTGAAAATAATGGTCTTGCCCAAGTGTGGAACTAAGAAGATACCAATTGAAGTGAATGCCTTGGATAACGTTGGAGAGCTCAGAAAAGAACTTCAGAAGTTGCATCAGAAGCTTCAATTTGATCTACCGCAGGAAGGTTACTTCTTCATATACAAACAAAATGTGATGGATGACGATCGATCATTTCGTTGGCACCATGTTTGTCAAGGTGATACAATAGAGATCTTCAATGGAAGTGTCACTGGTGGATGCTGATGATCCTGGCATCGTTTAAGGGAGTGCATTTGAGCTTCATAGTTGTTAAATTAATTAAGTCATTAGGTTGATTATCAAGCTTTTTTTGGATAGCTGTTTCTATCTCTGTTTCCTGGTATCTGAAAACATATTCATCTAAAAATAGTTGTAGTGGCTTTGGCGAATGTAGTATAGAGGTGAAGTCCAGGTTCTCATATCAAGTTTGTTTCTTTTCTTTTTTTTCCCCCTCCAAACTCATGAATTGGAAATGATGGCTGTACACACCAACGAAACAAGAAACCTGTTCAAAATTCTTTCGAATCTAGAATCTCAAAACAGGTTTTCCTGTCAAGCCTTGGAGCCACTATGATTTCTCCAAACAATCTTGGTGATTAACTAACGTAGAGTCTAAATGTTGGGTTAGGTGACTTGGTTTTAGTTAGATGGTGATGTTTCAGATACAAACCATTTTGCCGCATCAAATTAAATATAAAAACACTTGATTTGATTAAAGTTGAATGATCTATCTTTATAATTCCATTTTCTAAGTAGTTTTAGATATGGAATCAAACTTTCTCTTTTGAGAAATTAAAATAACAATTGATTAATCATAAGAAGGAAGTTGATATAAAACAAGCAGAACAAGTTATCTGATATCAAAAAGGGAAAATAAGACAGGAACTAGAGCTTGGTCATCATACTGGTGTTTGTGTGATGACCAATTAAAAGAACTTAAAAGAACAATGGATTAATCATAAGAAGAGGTTGATACAAAACAAGCAGAACAAGTTAAAAGATTTTATCTGGTATCAAAAAGGGAAGTCAGATCAAACAAGACAGGAACTAGAGCTTGGTCATCATATAATGGTGTTTGTAAACCAAAAAGGAAACTTATGAAGCCTTCTGCTAGTTAGTAGTCTCGACTGACATTGCAAGATATATTCCAAAAATTTGCAATATGTTTATGCATTAAGCAAGAATTTTATGAGCTATTAATTGCTCTCTTGTGAGGCTTATTATTTCCTTAATTAGTACCACCCCATGCATAGTTTGCCAACAAAAAATTCCTCTCATTCCTTTCACGGTATAAAGCGTAGATTGTATTTACTAACGAGATTCTGTAAACAAAGGAATCCCTTTTGAAAGTTTTGAAATTCTAACAAGACCAAGTAATTAAGTCACTCCAGTTTGTGGGAGCAGCAGAGAAATGGTTAATCTAAACTATTTTAGTCCAGATTTGGGATGAGCATTCATATTAAAAGAAGAGATGCTCCAACCTTTCATCCTTCTGGTCATAAAGAGTCATATGGTTGGGATATTTAGATAACCTTTGATTCTATCAATAGTGGACAATTGCCTTTTGATGGCAAGCCAAAGGATTACATAGGATCGAGGATTTATTTGATTGAACTACAACTATTAAATCTTGGAGCTTGGATTCTAGGTCCCCTAAAAAATGAGTTGGTGAAGCAACCATGGAAGTCTTGTTCCACCATCCCAAATCCTATTTGCTAGGTATAAATGCAAAGTTGATAAGTAGATTAGTAAGAGGAGTTCTTAGAAATGCTTCAGATCGATATGTTTTGTTGTTCAAAACTTCTTAGATTGTAGCTTGCTTAGGGATGGATGAGTGAAACATGGCTAGTTATGAAGCAAGTCTAATTGGACTTAAGGTTATCTAGTTGTCATACTAGAGACTTGCATAAGTTCCATCTCCAACTTTGACTTAAATAGACTACCAAATTTAGTCCCTTACGTTAATAATTTGTACTAGGGCCTAAGAGAGATTGAATTAGGGAGTATGGATGAAAAATTTAAGCTCTCCAAGTAGAAGACATGGATCTATTTAACCCATAAAACCTCCCCATCAACTAAGATCCTCCATAATCTTTTGATTTATTAAAGCCTTATTGATTATTCTAATTTGAACGATTTCATTTCCCCTACTTTTTTTAACACAACTTAATCCATTTAACCTTGGCCATTTCTTTTTGTTATAATCCCCTAACCATTAAAATCTTGTTACTTTCCTCTAAAATATTTCACTACAAGAAATTGTATTTTTAGTAAAAGCAAAAGTTGTCACTAAAAGTAGTAATATTTGTCACTATTATTAATAGTGTCCAATCTTTGAAGTCGTCACCTCCCATCACAAATACTTCCGTCACTAATGAAATAGTGACTAATTTAAAAAATTGTCACAATTATGCAACACTTTTGTGACAAAAGTTCTGACACCAAAAATTATGAAATGTGTGACAAAACTATATAGTCACAGTAACTTTACATATTTATGACAAGTTTATCGTTACAAATAATATAAAGTAGTGACGAATTAAGTCGTAACAATACTTCATTTTATTGTGATAAAAGTACCGACATTAAAACCTATGGAATGTGTGACAAAACTGTATGATCACAATAACTTTACATATTTATGACAAATTTGTTGACACAAATAATATAAAGTAGTAACAAATAAAGTTGTAACTTCATTTTATTGTGACAACATTATCGCCACTAAAATAATTGAAAATAGTGACAAAATATTTGCCACTTATGCTTTTTTTATTAGTGTCCATTACTTCTTGGTCACCAATATTTTAAGGAAAAAGTGTCATCATCATTTTGTCATAAAAATGAAAAATTATTTTAGAAAAATATTGTCACTAATGTGTTTATTACTGTCACCAATAAAACTATCAATTCAACAATAGAATTGCATTCTTAGTAAAAGAAATTTACATCAGTGATCATATTGTCTAACATATTTCATCACAAGTATAAAAGTTATATGTTACAATAATGTTGTCACTAAATAAAGATTATATGTTAGAATAAATTTATCACTAATGTGTTCATGTTTGTCACATCCTTTGGGCAATCTTCCTTCACATCCTCTCCAGCTTTAGGCCTTTTGCAGGGATCTCTGAACAAAGTGACTGCATATCCAGAAATATAGGGAAGGACCAATGACAAAGGGAAAGCATACATGAACTTGTACTAAAAAAAGGGATAAAATAGTACAAGACTAAACCCACTGCAAATAATACTGACCGTAATAAGGTTGATTGCATCATTACTTGTAGATGGCATTAGGACAAAGGATTACACTAGCAAACTGCAACAGAATAACATTCAAAGTCGTATTACATCT
>JANPWT010000002.1:37189201-37222589 GCA_024678245.1 Erythroxylum densum | reverse complement strand
TTTTATATTTTCAGTGGGCCTCAAGGAATTTTTTTAAAACTATTATCTTATGCATTTAGCGAGGTTATTATTTTATCCCATTAGCCCAAGTCGGGACCGAAGAAAATTATTATTTAATCGAGATTATTAATTTATCGAATATTCATTTATCGAAGTTTTACTGTATATGAGAAAATACCTCTTACTATGTTTTTAAATTCCAATTCTGTAATGGTATAATATCTTGTACCCTCGGAAAATCTTGATCAATGTCAATTACGTTATACTAAGTATTTGTTACATTGTAAGTTTCATTTCATTCTATTATATCTCACGAAACATGCATGACCGAAAGTCCTTCCTAAATTTGGTATCCTTCAGTTAGTTAATAAATTAAATAAGCCTAGATCTTCAGAAAAATCATTTTCTCAAAATATTCTGCTCATATCATTTAAGTACAAAATTACATAAACCAAATAGTGCTGGAGTAGACCACATGCATTTATTGACACCGTAGTCCAGACCTTTTTACTAATCGTCAAGCATCGTCCTCTACCTCTATATATAAACCAGCGTTCTATCCCTGAAATCGCCACAAATTCTTCTCAGTCATGGATGTGATAAACTTCCTGATATTGTGTTCTTTGCTCTTCCTTCTCCGACTATGGTGGCGATATTGGTCGGTCACCGGCGGTGGTGTCAAGAACCTTCCGCCAGGACCACCAGGTTGGCCGCTAGTAGGTAACTTGTTTCAAGTCATTCTGCAACGTCGATCCTTTATGTACATAGTACGCGATTTGCGGGCAAAATATGGCCCAATCTTCACCATGCAAATGGGTCAACGTACTTTGGTTATCGTCAGCAGCTCTGAGCTCATCCACGAAGCCCTAGTCCAGCGAGGCCCTCTGTTCGCAAGTCGCCCTCCCGACTCGCCGATCAGACTTGTTTTCAGCGTTGGAAAGTGTGCGATCAACTCCGCGAAATACGGTCCTCTCTGGCGAACTCTGCGCCGAAACTTTGTCACCGAGTTTATTAACCCGGTAAGGATCAGACAGTGCAGCTGGATACGAGAATGGGCTCTAGAGAATCACATGAAAAGACTAAAAGTAGAGGCTTTTGAGAATGGTTACGTTGAGGTGATGAGTAACTGCAGGTTCACAATATGTAGCGTCCTAATATGTCTCTGCTTTGGTGCAAGAGTCTCGGAGGAAAGGATCAAAAGAATAGAGGCCACCCTAAAAGAGGTCATGTTGATTACAGCACCAAAGCTCCCAGATTTCTTGCCAGTTCTCGCTCCACTATTTCGAAAGGAAATGAAACAAGCCAAAGAACTGAGGAAGAGACAACTGGATTGTTTGGTTCCACTTATAAGGAACAGGAGAGCCTTTGTAGAGAAAGGCGAACCACCAAGCTCAGAGATGGTGAGTCCAGTTGGTGCAGCCTATATAGACTCTTTGTTTAAGCTCCAAACGACAAAAAGAGGGCCATTAGAAGAAGAGGAGTTTACGACTTTGTGCTCAGAGGTGATAAGTGCTGGAACCGACACAAGTGCAACAACCGTTGAATGGGCTCTACTCCACTTGGTATTAAACCAAAAGATACAAGAAAAGCTGTACAACGAGATTGTCAGCTTTGTAGGTGAAGATGGCTTGGTCAAAGAAGAGGATGTGGAGAAAATGACTTATCTTAGTGCAGTGGTGAAAGAAACTTTCCGGCGACACCCACCAAGCCATTTTCTGCTATCTCACGCAGCCACCCAGGAGACGCAGCTTGGTGGCTACAAAATTCCGGAGGATGTAAACGTGGAGTTTTACACTGCCTGGATTACGGAGGATCCTGCTTTGTGGGAGGATCCGGACGAGTTCCGTCCCGAGAGGTTCTTAGAAGGTGATGGGGTTGGGGTGGATTTGACGGGGACTAGAGGAGTGAAGATGCTTCCTTTCGGGGCGGGTCGTCGGATTTGCCCTGCTTGGACTTTGGGGATTTTGCATGTTAACTTGCTGGTTGCTAGGATGGTGCATGCTTTCAGGTGGTTGCCAGTCCCCGGAGCCCCGCCCGACCCCACTGAGACTTTTGCTTTCACTATGGTGATGAAGAATCCGCTGAAGGCTGTGATCTTGCCTAGGTTCTGAAGTGGGTCAGCGTATTTCTCGGTTTTTGACTGCTTAAGCTATTAGGTGATACGTAAACGCAATTATTTAGTCGCTACTACGCACTTTCTTTACGTAAGAAAGTGAAATTTGTCGTACGGATTTCAGTGATGCAGTTTTTATTCGCAAGTAAACGTGCTTAACTCTGCCTCTTATTTTACTCCGTATATTGCAGTCTCAGAAAATTTATACTAACAGAAAATCCAGCAAAAGAAAACAAAGGTTTTTTTTTTAATTACATTAGGTATCCTACGTCATCTGTACACGTCTGCACACAAGAAATCTTCACATATTTGATTGTTCAGCTGATGATTGATTGCTAGCCTCTCCTTTGCTCAGCATCAGGTTCCCATCAACCCCTAAGTTAGGTCCATAATTGATCCGATCAAGGAGTTGTATCTAAGGAGCTAGAGGATCATCAATAGAAATAATGCATATTTCTCCTCCGTTGTCGTGATTCGAACTCAAGACCTTCTAAAAAGGAGAGCATTAAGTGAGGAGCTTTGACCACTTAGGTTACTCCTAAGTGTCAAGGAAGATTTCTTAAGTTAACAGAACATGGGTAATTAACTATATTTAGGGTTGATTTTTACTTTAAAATTGTTGGAAATGATTTATCTTTTCATAACCTTATCCTAAATAAGTAGTAGAAAATTATATCAAAATTTTGTTCATGAATTATTTTTAAATAAAAAATATCAAAATAAATGAAGAAGAATTACCAAAAATTAGTGAAAAGTTGAATGGTTGAAAACGTTTGAACTAATAATTGAGAAAGTTTGAATTCAATGAAGAGATAATAATTATTTCTTCTATTATTATTATTATTATTACTATTATTATTAATAGAATTTGTAATCATTATTTTTTTGGATACATATTAGAGAAATCATCTAGAATATGAAATAATCCATAAATTAGGTATTATGAATAAATCACTTGATAAATCAAAGATTTAAAACCAAATAACTTATGGTAAATGTGTATCTTCTTTTTTTTCTTTCTCATTTTTTTCCTTTCCCCTTGCTCGCAGTGAACATTAAATTTTACCGCTTAACAATGAGTTGTAATACCTTGGACTACAAAGAGAGTAGCTCTAATTTCTTTGTTATTTCTTACATAATTCTCATAGGCTCTTTTTGGTTTTAGCTTACTTCTTGGTTCTTCCTCGCTTCATCTAGCTCTATGATTCCTTAAATATCTTAAATTCATTTGTTCTGAGCGTTTATAATATTTTTAGTGTTTTTTTTTCTTTCTTATTTTACTTAAGTTTTTCTCGTTTCTTCCATCTCTTTTATTCCACAATTTTCCAGTTCTCGCCTATACTACTCATCTTCCTTCTTTTGCCTTTTTTTTTATTTTCTTGGTTTTCTCCTCGGTTTCTTCAATCTCCTCTTGTTCAGAGCTCCTCTTGCTCTTCTTTTTTCATTTCCAATTTCTCGTCTTTCATTGCCCTTGAATGGTTTGTTTTTTTTAACTTTTCTATATTTTCAATTTTAGTATAATATTGAGTCTTAAGCCCTTGTCCCTTACCAGGCCACTTTCCTTCCCTTACTCATAACTATCTTTTGCTTTCCTTATCCTTTACAATAGCAACTCAATAGCTTTAGATATTGAATCAACCTATTCCTTGACTCATGATCCTCTCTGTTTTGATCCTTCAAGTAAAGTCAACATCAGGAAGAATTTGCTTGAAGTCCTGAGGACGTTTCTCCTTTGTAAAAACTTTAGTACTATCCTTTAAAAGTAGAGAATGATATCACCATAGTCTATCCTCTAGTTGATATCCTAAAGAAAGGAGTCGACAAGTGGGACGATGCTCTTCTTTATACACAAAAGACTGCCATTTCTAATGCTAAATGCTTGGGCACATTATCATTAGAAGCAACAATGTCTTCAAGAAGTTACAGTTAATGAAGATAATATCTTCTTAATTAAGTTTGAATTAGTGGAAAAAAATTAAAAAAAAATCATTGAGTCTAGATGTTGGCATTTTGGCAAACAAAATATTCTCATTCAATGATGAAAACCTAGTATTTATTCTAGAAAATTAAGCCAAAACATATTTCATTTTGTATTAACATTCATAATATTCTATTGGAATATTGGATAACCAAGAGGTTAACCATTTAACTAGTTATTTAGACAAACTACTATGCCTAGATGAAGCAACTGCCAACTTAAGGGGTGAGCTACATGAGAGTTTATATTCTTATGGATATCTAACAGTCATTTTCAGATAAAATTTCCCTCATTAAATTGGATGAATATTGAGGACTTAGTCTTTATAACATAGTTAAGGAGACATAATCAAGTTAAGCAAATCAAAACATTGCCAGCTATAGGTAAAAAATTCACAAGAGTAGATTATCAAAAATTCATAAACTTACATCCTAAAATGACCACCACCAATAAAGAAGAGAATGTTGATGTTACATAAGTAGCATATCGAATGCAAAAGGAAAACTAACAAAATGGAGACTTAGGGTATAAATGCCCAATTCTGGTTTCATAAGAGCAAGAGCAAATGAATGGGAACTATATGAACAATAAACAAAACTAATCTATATTACTGGAGGTTCTAACAATGAGTATTGTGATAAAAGAGATCACATGTGCTCAAGTTTAAAATCAAGGTAAAAACTAGCTCTTGTAGACCAAAGAGAAAGTTGTTTAGATAAAAACAATAAGCAACCAAAACCTAAAATTAGAATGAATATAATTTTGTATATAAAAGGAGATCAGATACGAAGGGAAAAGGCTTTATGTTTACCCCTATTTATGACTATATTAGCAAAACATAAAAAGGTTTAGTTGTTCCAAGATGCAGTTAGCATTATAAGATTTTTAAGTTAAATTGAATTAGTAAAAATAACTGAATAATCACCAAAAGTGTTGCTAGGCAGCAGCTTCTAGACATCAACCCATCTATGACTTTATATAATCTCCAATATATGGCTATACAATCCAAAACACATGACAAATAATCAAACTTATGGAAGCCTTTGAGAGACAACTTAAATCCTCCAAATGTTAACTAGATTTTGGTTACATTAATCACAAAGTTGTATTTTATAATCGACTCTCTTATACTGAAGGTTATATCTTTTAGCATGATGTCTTTTTACCCTTCTTTCCTAACAAATCTCCTCTAGTTTCTCTCCTTTTATATCTCATAGAAACATATTTCCATAACAATGAAAAAAGTAGCCTTAGTTGCTTAAGGAGAGCTCTTATGATATTGAAGCCAATTGACAATCTCAACTAAGGAATTTAAATCAGCATTCCAATGATAAAGTCCCCTAACCTCTCTCCATATTTCTTTTGAATAGTTGCATTCAAAAAGCAAGTGGTCTCTAGTCTCATCCTCTTTTAGACACAATATAAAAACCCCCCAATAGGTTCAAGTAACCTATTATATCCAATTTACTAAGTCTGTTTTTGCATTGCTAGCCAGAGTAAGAAACTTGTACTATGTTTGAGGTGTTTATTCTAGACAATCTTGCTCCATCCCGCAACTAGTCCTGCCTTGAAGTTTTTACCTACAAAATCGGTTAGAGAGTTGTAGGAATGGAATATTATACTATTGATAGGAATCTTCAAGAGCATAATTAGGGGCATAGCTAGGAACCATGTCATATTTCTGCGGGAAGATCAAGCCAATGTCCTTCAAATATTAAGAAATTCACCTTTGCCTTAAGCGATAATCTAGTTAGTACACTAACTGTTTCATGGTGATGATTTAGTGCCCCTTGTCTAGTCTAGTTGTCATACCACACAAAGGCGCTTTGTCTTCCTTACTGAACCTAGAAGTGATGCATGTTTCCACTAAGTCCCTTAACTTAAATAGTTGAGTGAAGAACCAAGAATAAGATGGTCCTGAAGTTATAGTCCATATACTTATCCCTTTGAGAATATAACTAGAAACCATTTTATCTATAAAGTTCCCTTTCAATAAGGATTCTCCACCTTCTTTTCATCGTTAGAGTTTTCTCGCTACACTTGATAGAAATTAATCTCAACCCTCCTTCATCCATAGGCTTACATATGATAGCCAATTCACTTTTACATGCCCATAATTAGTCTTTCTATTGGTCCATAAAAGCTTTTTCACCATCCTTTTAATTATTTTTATTAGATTCTTTGATAGAAAGATATGGGATCTCCAGTATATATGCATAGAGTTAATCACTATCTTTAATAATTGAATTTTCCACCATAGGATAAAGCTTCATTTGTCCGAGAACCAATACTTTTTTTTAATCTTTTCAATTAAAGTTATACATTTATTAAAGTTAAGTCTTCTAGTTATTATAGGAAGCCAAATACATCAATAGTATGAACTGCCTTAACATAATTATTATTTTTGCAATTCCAGTTGCTAGGTGATTAGCACTTTATGTATGCACAAAGTGGCTTTGGTTGAGGTTCACTTTTAAGCCTGATAAGGCTTTAAAATGTTGCAGAGTCTCCATCAAGAGTCACGCTGATAAGTGAGCTTTACAAAAAAGTACAAGGTCATCAACAAAACATAAGGTAGTTAAAGAAACTAACTTACACTTTGTATGATATTTTAACTTTACTTCCTTAGGAATATTGTAATTCACCAACTATGATAAAGCTTCCATACAGATTATAAAGAGATATGAGGATACAAAATCCTATGTCTAAGTTCCCTAGCTCCTTTAAAAGTCTTAGTAGGTGTCTATACCGAAGGAGGTTGAAGTGATGTAAACTCTAATACAATTTATGAATATATGTAGGAATCCTATCACTTCTAATAATTGAAGTAGGAGTTTTTAACTCATACAATCAAATGCTATATGAAAATCAACCTTTATAGATCAATTTAAAGGGAATTTCTTCCTAGTATGTTCTTTCAATAAGTAGACAATTAGGATGTTATCTATCCCCTATGTATTTTTTTCCTCATGAAGGCTCCCTAGTTTCCACTTATGATGGAATCAAACACTAACTTTAGCTTGTTAGCTAGGAGCTTTACTATTATCTTATATAGAAAATTAGTGCAACTCATAGGCGTGAATTCTCTAGTGATAGCAGGATTTAGGGAATTAAAAGCAAGACATATATAGGTTTTTGTTAATATCCTGGAGCAATACTCTATTTTAAAAAGTTCATGAATCACTTCCTTTACTATTGATCCTTTCTTTAACCAAGTTTTATGGAAAAAGTGCCCATTCAATCCATATGGTCTATTAGCCCTAATTCCATTCATTTCAAAGATAACCTTTTCTATTTCACATTCCTCTATTGACTTAATGAGATTTTTAGCTTCTCCACTTGAAAGCCTTTTAGAAATAAAAGAGCTAAGAGTCTCCACTGAAGAGTTTAATTCATTGTTGGTTCCAATAAGATCTTCATAGAAATTAACAACTTCCCTCTAAATCCCCTCTTGATTACTGATCACTCTCTCATTTGGCAAAGTGATGGAGCAGATCCTGTTAATATTTTTCCTTGCACTCAAGGAGATAAAAAAGAATATGGTACACCTATCTCCCTCCTTGATCCAATTAACTCTAGATCTTTGTTAGATAAGAGAAATGTGATTGTTGACTACTTTTGAGGATTTCTTCGAGAGTGCTTTTCCTCATTCAAATGATTTATGTCTCTAGGATTTATGGCAAGAAATTGTTAAGTGGAACTAATTTTTTTAGTTTTATCTACCTCCATTCTTATACTTGGAGTTTTTATGGCTTTGAGTTTTATAATTTCCCTTTTACTACTTTCAACTTTTTGGATGCAAATAAATTGTTTAATATCTTAAATTTAAGCTTCCAATCATTTATTAATAGCTTTATAAAAACCATTAACATAAAAGAGAAAGTTATTAAACTTGAAAGGAGACTTTTTACTAACCTTATGATATAAATTATCAATTTTGACACCTGTATAGTTAGAGAATAGTGGATCCAAAAAGCTAGTCATGGTTTTAGGGATGTTAGTTAACCAATTTAAGTTGACTAAAGCCCTATCCGACTTTTTCTCGATGGACCAACCTAAGCTTTACTTGTTGCTCCAGGTAAATAAGTGGCCCTCATACTTCAAGTTAGTCAGCTCTATATCTTTAACATAATTAAGAAAATCTTAAGTATAATTCTCTAGTTTATAGTTACCCTCAGCCTACGTCATGTATAGAGTGGAGTTAAAGTCTCCACAGATCAACCAAAGACCACAACAAACTCCCTTCATCCTCTTCAAGCTACTTCCTCATACTTCGACTCTTTGCAAAGCGATGTTAAACCTATACACAAAGGAGACATACACAATTACATCCTCCATTAATAATTGTACTCTCATTTGCAAGACTTGCTCATTTGCCTCTAGAGTTTTAAGCTTCACCAAATTAGAATTACAGCAAATGATAATTTTAACAAAATCATGATAGTGATGATTTGAGATTGTCCCTAACTAGGAACCCAAATTATTCATTTTATTCATGTTCTTCAATTTGATTTTAGTTTCTAAAAGGCTAATAGTCAAAGGCTTCTCCTTAAAGACAAAATCACTCAATGCATTAAGCTTCATTGGGTAATTTAATCCTCGTACATTCAAAGAAACTATTCTCATTTTAAATGAGCTTTTATTAAAACTTTTCATTCTTTGCACTCTTTGGAGCTGCTCATCTATTTTTTCATCCTCATTTGGCAAGTTCTTCTCAATATGTTAAGGGATAGTAGTCGCATCTTCTTCTCTTTTCCACTATTTCTTCATTTATGTAAAGGATTTAGGTATCTCATTCCCAATAAAAGTAAGGAAATTTATGACTTCATAAGATACCTGAATAGTCTCATTCACCATTGGATTTAGAGCACCCATAGTTATTGGAGTGATCTCCTTTTGACTTTCCTCCTCATCTAACCTTATAAGCTCCTAATAGTCACTCTTTTTGAAAACTTTCCCTCTAGGTTTCCACGCTTTCCTTGAACTTTAAGGGATGATTTCCATTAGTATAAGACTATGAGCTTATCTTCAAAGAGTGTATTATTAGGTCCTAACCTTATGATAGGAATGCTTTCCAATAACTCCTTAGAAATGTCAACACATGTACAAATACATGCATATCCATTATGACCTCTTTCTCATCCATATACAATGTTTTGTCGAGGTAACTCGCAAGAATGCTCAAGCTTTATATGGTCTAGTGTTCGAGTGGTATATTATTTATATTAATCCTTGAAGGGATATTTTGATGTTTCACATTCTCTAACAAAATACCAAGTTTTCAAGCTTACAGGAACAAAGGGTACTAAAGCACATGTTAGGGCCCCTCTTCAACCACTTTTAAAGCTTCATTACGGGAGTTAAAGTTAAGTAAAATGAGGTTATCTTTAGACAACAATATATCTACTAAGCTTTTACTCTTCCATTGGTTTTGCTCTAACCTTTGGATGATATAAAATAGAGGTTGATGGTCTATAGACCCTATACTTCCCAACCACATGCCCCTTCCTTAAGAATTTCTATTTCTAATGTGATGATGACTTTTCCATTAAGCACAAAAGGTGGACAGTAGTGGAGGGAGAGGTCTAAATGATCACCAAGGACTTGTTTCTAGCTATTTCATTACTAAGCAAGATGTGGTGAGATATCCTTAGTTTCCTCTAGACTAGGGGAAATCATAGGTAGGGAAGAATTCTTAGAGCTTAGGAGTAGAGAGCTTGGATGAAATGGCAAAGGAGGGAATTCAGGGTTAGAAAAAGTATGTATTGTAGAAGAGAGACACTATTAAGAAAATAAAAGAAGTGTCAAAGAAGCTCAATCAAAAAGTTGCTCCCAAAAATGGTAAAAAGTATAAAGTGAAAACCAGTTCAAGACAAAAAGACTCAATTACCCTTAATAGGAAAAAGAAGCTCAAGAAACTAAAGGCTTTCAAGCCAAAGCAGGCCAAGGAAAACCAGAGAAAATGAGCACCAGTCTCAAGTAGAGGACAGGACCACGCAAGCAAAAAGGTCACAAAGCTAAGGAAAAAAAGTAGAAAGGGATCTAACCAAGGGAAGAGGGGAGAGTGAGTCGAAGACAACGAGTGCTAGACCTTCTCTTGTCATTTATCTTTGTTCCCTTTGTGCTATCTTTTCTATTGCCAATAAGATTCTTATTAAACCTCTTATGGTGCTACGCTTAGAAACTAAGTTTAAAGGGAAGAAAAGTAAGTACTTGAATCATTTTAGAAAGCATTCAAATCACCAAAACCACTATAATGGTATAATTATGATTGTATTTAATCCAGATATGAATGAAATGTTGCATTCTATCGTTAAGAATCAATTTACCCATATTTCTACTAGAATGATAATAGAGAAAGGTGATTTCTAGATCACACTCATATGTGATTTTAATCATATATTCCAGAGGGTTAGTTTGTAGAATAAGCTAAAGGATTTACGAGCTGCTATTAACTCACCATGGATTATACTTGAAAATTTTAACAATATGCTTTAACCTACAAAAGTCGAAGGAAACTCATATACCAAGAATTTCACTAAAGACTTTAGAGATTGTGCTAACTACATATAGGTGACTAATCTAAAAATGGAAGGCCTTTTCTACAATTAAAATAATACCTAAAAAGGAATGGTTTCTGAGAAAAAAGTTAGAATGATTCGTTATAAATGACATATGGATCTCTACTTTTCCGGATAGTTTATCCCTAGTTCATAACACATTGTTTTCTGATCACATTCTAATAGTGATATAAAACCTCTTTAATTCCACAAGAGTCAAAATATTCTTTCAGGCTGAATAATCTTCTTGCTAAAGTGGATGGTTTTAATAAAGCTATTACAAATGAGATCAATCATGAAATTTAAGGACACAAGCTTTATACTTGTATGATAAAGCTTTAGAAGATTGCAGATGAATTGAAGATCCTAAACATCAGGAAAGTTGAAAAAACTGTATTGGAAATAAATATAAGCAAGGTGCTTAACATAATCTCTATAACTTTCCCTTAAATGAGGATTTATTAGCTGAAGAGAAAGCTATTTTATTGAGCTATTTGTAAAAAACATAGTATAATCATTTCCTTTGGTAGTAGAAAACATAGTATAAACATAGCTCCTGAACCTCTACATCAACAATGTCATTTCTTATTTAAGATTATTTCTTTATTACTTTTCAATCTATCAAATTATTGTACTACGAAGGTAGGATACGAGCAAGTAAAAAGCTTCAAAGTGGACGTGTAATAAATGAATGACAATGGTCTCCTGCGCTCCACCTTTGTACAACGACCATAATTAAAATGTGGCCTTGACTAGTGAAGAACATAGTTAAAGGTCTGAAACTCTACGAAGTTCAAACTCCAAGAAAGCTACGGACCTTAATGAGTATAGCACAGACCCGTCATTAATAAGGGTACTGGCTAGGGAGATCTGGTCCGGTGATATTTCTATATAACCCGAGCCCGAATCCAGATTTCAATAGGATTAACTGACTTCTGCCACGCCATTCAAGTCAAAATATGTTAAAGAAGTGGTATCTTCAAAAAGCCATTCTTCTTGCGCGTGTTATGTATATCTGTCGGTTAGTATAAATTACAAATGAAGTTTAAAATGTTTTTTTTTTTGGTAAATAAGTTTAAAATGTTTTTTTACTAGTTGTTACTATTATAAATAGCAAAATTACTATTTTATTAAAATAATTGTTAATAATAATAATAATAATTAATAAATGATTACGACTAAATAATTATTATATAATTGTTCCCACTCAAGTTACGTAGACTATACAATAACTTAAAATTGTAAGAATAATAGAAAATACTCTTTGTATCAATATTTTAAAAATAAAATATCAATTTTAGTAAGAAGAGATATTAAAATTATGAATACTATTTTGAAGTTAATTTTACTTATAAGCACAGTAACTATTATTTAGCGATATTTTATGTTTAAAAATACTTAAACACAAAATATATTTCATCATCAATACCCACTTGAAATTCCATTGAGTACAAGGTTGGGGATTAAACACAAAATATATGTTTTTCATTTAATGACTCAAATTCTTTTAATTTATAATTATGACCTAATTTTTTTTATATTTCACACTTTATTATTATAATAACTTATAGGATTAATGACAAAAAAAAACCTAAACTTTCATCAAATTTTCAATTGTATCACTAACTTAAAAAGGTAGCAATAAATTGCTTAAACTTTCAAAAAAAATTTCAATCTACTTCGAACTTCAAAAAATAGAAAGAAAATGTTTAAACTTTTAGTTTTTTCAATTTTAGCTCGACGTTATTATTTATGTTAGGTTTGGTGACGTGGCTTACAACATATTTTAAAAACCTTAATTATTAATACATGTCATCTAAAATTAACAAAATAAATAAAGATTAATGAAATGACGTTGCTTAATCACATAATTAAAACGATATTGTTGTTTAAAAATGACCTAAATCATATTATGCAGCCCCGACAACCTTACGGTTTGATTAAGTTTTTTTCTTCGTTTTCAGCTGGCTTTATACCTTTATTTTTTAACATTTAAAAAATTAAAAATCTCTATTGGCATTAAAGTAATATATAATAAATAAGAGTTAATAAAATAAAAATAGATTTAAAATATCATATTTTATTTTGATAAACAATTAAAATATTAATATTATCCATAATTTGTTTATTCCTTATTAAATTTTAAAAATCTTATTTCGTTCGATCAAATAAAAAGAATGATTCCAAATTTAAACATATGATTTTCCTTATTTTGAATGATCAAAGAGAGAGATCTAAGGTATTTTAATTATATATATTTTTACAAATATTATCAAATACTTTATTATCATATTTATCAATTGTTCTTTCATATTTTTTTAATAAAATTGATAAATGATTTTTATTGCATTATTGTTTTGACACCTCTCTTAGAACTATTGATTGTAGATTAACAACAAACTCCGTTAATCCTAGTTTTCCTTTAAATCGCTTTTAAACAAAAGCAACTTTTTAATTAAACCTAACTATAGAGTAACCTAGAACAAGCTCTTTAGATTTAGTAGGGCAGCTGCATTAAGAATAAGAAAAACAAACCAATTTAAGCAACAACCACATAATTTTGGGTTATTAACCTATGTTACATTATCTCTAATGATTCAATGTCATTTGTTGCGACAAATGAACCCAAAACGCAATTATTATGTATCGTATTCAAGTAACTAGCAACGAGTTTACATAAAAACAATATAATAGATCATTAAGATCATTCTTATACAATACCTAATTCAATTAACAGAAAATAATGTAAACAATCCTTAAAGAGGGGAAGAACAATGATATATAATGATGATATGCCTAAATGCGCTCCTCAGCGTTGATTTCATCTTCGAACTGGAATGAGGAAGCTTAGCCCAACATAGATCTCAAAAAGGTAAACTTTCTTCCCTGTCCCTTGCCTTCAAGATGATTCCCTTTTCTTTCACTGCCCAAAAAATGTCAATTTATAGTAAAAACTAGGTTTTTGGGCATATACATGGTTTGGTGCACGACTGTGCATCTAACTATGCGAACTAACTAAAATGCCCAATTTGTGAATGTGCACGGCCTTCCATCTTTCACTAAATGACATATTCTTCTTTTTATGGCATTTTCTTGTCCCATCTTTACTCTAATCCTTTTCCTTCTTATTCTATAATGACAATTGAGTGTGAACATCAAGAGGATGACTTAAAAAATGTGCTTTTAAAACTTTAGCCCTTATGCTTCCAAATTGTACCTAAAACCAAATATGAACTAAAATAAATGTCTTAAGCATTTCAAAGAATTAATCACTAAGTGTCATGGAATAAATGTATAAATAATTAAGCACACATCAAGTTCTCCCACACTTAGTTTTTGACATCCTCAGGCAAAACAATAAAATCAAAGTCACTAAACAAAAAACTTACTTATTTTCCATATTTTCCAAGAATAGATAGTCATAAGAAAAGATAAATATATTTCAAAATCATAGCAAGAACTCAACATCCAATGCCTCTACCCATGATCAATCAACAATTATTTCCTTTAGAAACTGAGTAATCTGCTGGTAAACTTAGACAAAATATGTTTAAATAAGATAGATCCATAGGTACACTCAAACACCATTCATGATCATGACATTCCATGATTTTGCATATCATTTCATTTCTCCACCACTAGGATTCATATGCATAATCATGAATCAAAGGAATTTTTTAAGGTTGTAATGTAGGCAAGGATTTACGTGAGAAGTATTTGGATAATGTAGTGTAAAAGCCATCAAAACTAGTAAAAAAGGAAAAGACTCAATGGAATATAAAGCATAAGAACTAACATTCACTCAAAACTGGGTACCATTAACTATGATAAATTCAAAAACTATGTTCCGCATCTTAGATTCAAGCATTACACCATAAACCATATGAAGCATAACCAATTAAAAGGAATCACTCATATAATTGATAATAAACAATATATGATAACTATAAGTGGTGATCCTTCAAAACAATATATACCTTATTGTTTTGCAAAGTTATTCATGATTAGTTTATTTTCCTCCTAAGAAGCACACATAGGTAACAAAAAAGCTTAACATAAGCAACAAACAAGCTTTAAAACGTGGATGAAAACTAAAATCCCCAACCCCATATTTAGAACTTACATTGTTCCCAATATAACATCAAATGTAAGAAATAGAGCATTTAACTATTGAGCAAGTTTTAATCTATTTAAGGCCCTCAAAATACCGCAAGCCCATGGGTTGCGAGTGTAGTATAAGAGGTGTCGATCCCTCAAGGAGTTAGTGAACTAAGCATAGTAACTATTATTTAATGATGTTTTATGCTTAAAAATACTTTAAAAAATATATATGTCATTATCCACACCCAGTTGAAATTCCATTAAGTAGTAGATTTAGGATTAAACACAAAATATATATTTTTTCATTTAAGGACTCAACCTCCTTTAATTTATAGTTATGACTTTTTTTTTATATTTCACACTTTACTGTTATAATAACCTATATGGTTAATTACAAAAAAAGCCAAAACTTTCGTCAAATTTTCAATTATAATACTAATTTTAAATGTTGGTTTTTCAGAGCTCAACTATCGTTCTAATACCAAAAAATGTTAGGCTCGTGTCTCATTCCCTATCCCGAGGCAATCGTTTGAGGCCTTCGGGTAAGGAGCACGTAAACAGGAAGTCAGAAGCATTCAAGTTTGAAGGATTGGTAGTGTGGAAAGTGGCAGGTTCGTCGCGGCGAATGCCTCATGGGTGAAGTTCACCACGGCCAACCTTTGGTTTCGCCACGGTCAAATCTTCTTATAAAACCCAGAAACCCAACACCAACACCAACACCAACACCAAAATTTTCCTTTTATCAAACCACATACACTTATTCACACAATCCAATCACAACAAACCACATCGATATTAACTAAATAAGGAAATTAATAATGAAAATGCACAAGAGATCTTCATCAAAACCTGATTTCATTTTTTAATTCAAAAGAGTTGAACAACTTTAGTTACATATCAAAAGCCATATCATTGACTTAATACAATATACAAAAGTGAAATGAATGCTCATGTTGATATGCTTATATAGCTATCCCCAAAAATTATAGCTACTAACTTAGTACAAAAGTCTCTAAATGCTTATGCTTAATATGATTCTAAATACCCAAAAGTCTCTGAACTAACTTAATTACAAAAGTCTCTATTCTTGGTGTTTGCCAAACTTTGCAAGGATCAAATGCTGATATGCTTTTTCTGCACCTGAGGAGTGGAAGGTAATGGGGTGAGTTATGAAGCTCAGTGGCTTATATATTTATAGTCTTTGGCAACGAATCACACATTCAAGCATATATACATATATACGTAACAATTCAATTCTCAATAATTTAAACTCACAACTCATATTAATGTAATGTCACCACGTAGAACATGTTATGTAATTTATCCATCACAACATAACACTCAATTATGCATCATGCTTAACCAATTAATGATGAAATGCAAAACAAATAGGTCGAGAGTTTCGTGGAACAAAATGAATGAACCGAAGTTTATACCGTGAACAAAACAAGTCTAATTTCTCAGGATCTCATGGCCTCAAGCGGGCAACCAGGAGAAGGCTATATGTAAACATGCACATGACTAATGAAACGTTCCTCTCTTGCCCAAACACAGTCAAATTTCAATGCTTAATACATTTCACACACATTCATAATTTTCATGCTCATCATGCTTTTTCCCCTTTTCATTTATACAAAATGCTATGACATTTTTCAAGGCATAACATGATACAATCACAATGCATTTTCAACAATTGCCATAATTCAAGACAAGCAATTTAACACATAACATACAAGCAAGTAAGACAATTTGTCCATATTACACAACAACTATAAATATGTTACCCACCTAGTTTCACTTTACAATCCAAATTCAATGTTGTCTTTCCTCTTGCTCTTAGATCGGGCTTGCTTGGTTTCCTATAACAAACCAAGTTCTCATTCAAACAATATTCAAAGAAAATTCATAAGGCTTCAATAATCAAAAATGCTAAAATTAATTATAACCCTTTCAAAATCTAAACTTTAAGATCAACTTTTCCATGATCATTATGATCGGGTTAATGAAGGAATTTGTTAACACTTTCTTTTAGAAAAACACTCCGCATTGTCTTAAGTTTCCAATGATATCAAAATCATTCAATTTGGTTTAGTAATTCGAAAGTTATACTCCAAACATTTTTGGACTGCTTTTATATTGAAACAATATTCTATGCTCAACTTCCTTCCAAAAATTGATATCCTTAGAGACTAAATTTAAACTTAATTTCTTCATACAACGTGTAGCCGTATGTCTCTAGTTTACTCCAAATAAAAAATTACTCCATTTGGTAAACTACAAAACAGTTATCTTCAAAATATCGAAGCATATTTGATACTGGAAAGTTTGCCACGACGAACTTTTCCAGAAAGGAAAAATTTGCCCGAAATCTTACAAGTTCTCTACGACGAACCCTTGAGTCGGCCACGACGAACTTATCCCTTCAAGTTGGCCGTGGCGAACTTTAATAGAGGCATACGCAAAACATGCTTCAGTTTCCAGATTTTACTTCCCACCTTTCACATATAACCCATCTTAAACCTAAACCATCCCTTCTACTTCATTTTCAACTCCATTTTAACCCAAAATCATTCACCAATACATCATAATCTATCTTTGATCATTAACCCTAAAAGATTAAAACATTTTCATATACCATTCATCAACAACTTCCTATCCACATTCAACTCCATTTTCACTTCTAACTATCATTAGATATGGTTCATCCAACAATAAAAAAAGGTTAATGCTTATACTTACTTGTTTTAACCTCAAAGTCTTCAAGATCTCCAAAAACCCTAACTTCCTTCTTTCTTTTCTTCTTCTTTTCTCTTCTTTTCCCTCTTCCACGACACTTCTTTGCTTTTCTTCTAATCTAAGACTACATTTTTGTCTAATCTGCCAATTTTGCCCTTCATGTATCTACTCTTTCCAAAAATAACCCTCCTTCCTTTAATCCCAACTCTTCTTGCCTTATGCCTTTAATCTAATAACTTAACTATACTCTAATTTAATTCTAGCTTTTTTCTAAATTTCTAATTTCAACTCAGGCTCACTAAATCAATGGGCTCAATTAGAAAAATAATACAACTTAAACAAACAATTCAAAATTAAATAATTAAATAAATAATAAATAAATTTATAAAAATTCAGGGTCCAACATTTCTCTCCCTAAAAGAATTTTGTTCTCGAAATTCTTACTTAAGTCATTGGAGAGGTGTGAATACTTATCTTTCGTGGCTTCCAATGGCTCCCATGTAGCCTCTTCTGTCAAATAGTTCTTCCATAAGACTTTAACCAACTTCACAACCTTATTTCTCAAAACCTTTTCCTTCGAGTCCAAACTCTTCACTGGTTGCTTCTTATAGGTCAAATCCTCCCTTAATTGAACCTCTGAAGGTTGAACTATGTGCGAAGGATCGGATTGACATCTTCTCAACATTGACACATGGAAAACATTGTGAATCTTAGACAATTCTGATGGCAAAGCTAACTTATAAGATAAAGGCCCGATCTTTTCAGTGATCTCATAAGGGCCTATGTATCTCAGACTAAGCTTGCCCTTCCTTACCAAACCTCAAAACCCCTTTCCATGGAGAAGCTCTAAGGAATACTTTGTCTCCAACTTCAAATTCTATCTCTTTTCTATGTGCATCTGCATAACTCTTCATTCTATCTCGAGCTGCTTTAATTCTCTGTTTTACCAGTTTAATCTTATCAACTGTGACTTGCACCAATTCAGGCCCTAAAAGACTCCTTTCACCTTACTCATCCCACTAAATAGGAGTTTTGCACCTCAAAATAGGAGTTTTGCACCTCTTACCATACAAAGCTTTATAAGGTGCCATCTGAATTCCCGAATGATAGGAATTATTGTAAGCAAATTCTATTAAAGGAAAATGATCATCCCTTGAACCTTTAAAATCCATAACACAAGCTCTCAACATTGCCTCCAAAGTCTGTATTGTCCTCTCCGATTGTCCATCAGTTTGTGGATAGAAAGCTGTACCAAAGTGCAACTTAGTTCCCAAAGCCTCCTGTAAGTTTTCCCAGAATCTGGAGATAAACTTGGGATCTCTATCCGAAACTATAGAGCTTGGAATCCCATATAGTCTGATTATTTCATCCACATATTTCTTGGCCAAAGCATTTAAAGAATCTGTCTGCTTAATTGGCAAGAAATGTGTTGATTTGGTTAGCCTATCCATTATCACCCATATTGCACCATGTTTTCTGTTGGTTCTCGGCAATCCCATCAAGAAATCCATTATAATCTTCTTCCACTTCCATTCAGGAATAGACAAAGGTTTAAGCTTGCCTGAAGGTGCCTGGTGTTCAGCCTTGACTTGCTAGCACACTAAGCATCTTTTAGTATACTTTGCAATATCCCTCTTTATTCCTTTCCACCAAAAATGCTCTTTTAAATCTCTATACATTCTCATACTCCCCAGGTGCATTGCATAAGGCACATTGTATGCCTCATCAAGAATTTCTTCCTTCAACTCTAACATATCGGGAATACACAATCTGTTACCTACCACCATCAATCCGTCTCCCCTTACCTCTATTTCAAAAAGTTTGCCATTCTTAATCTCCTCTCTGAGTCTGCTCAAATGCTTATCTTGTTCCTGTAATTTCTTGATCTTTTCATTCAACAATGGTCTTATTCTAAAGTTAGCCAATATACACCCAAATTCATCTTTCTTCAATGTCTCTCTAAGTTTGGTCAATTCCTTCAACAAAGGGAAATGCACCACCTCCACATGTGCCATAGTAGATTTCCTACTTAATGCATCCGCTACTACATTAGCTTTTCCTGGGTGATAATATATCATCAAATCATAATCTTTAAGTAGTTCTAACCATCTTCTTTGTCTCAAATTCAACTCCTTTTGGCTCATCAGATACTTAAGGTTCTTGTGGTCTGTAAACACCCTAGTAATGACTCCATGTAAATAATGTCTCCATATCTTCAATGCAAAAATTATGGCAGCTAACTCCAAGTTATGCATAGGATAATTCATCTCATAACAGAGGCATACGCAAAACATGTTTTATTTTCCAGATTTTACTTCCTACCTTTCACATATAACCCATCTTAAACCTAAACCATCCCTTCTACTTCATTTTCAACTCCATTTCAACCTAAAATCATTCATCAATACATCATAATCCATCTTTGATCGTTAACCCTAAAAGATTAAAGCATTTTCATATACCATTCATCAACAACTTCCTACCCATGTTCAACTTCATTTTCACTTCCAACTATCATTAGATATGGTTCATCCAACAATCAAGAAGGGTTAATGCTTATACTTACTTGTTTTAGCCTCAAAGTCTTCAAAATCTCCAAAAACCCTAGCTTCCTTCTTTTTTTTCTTCTTCTTTTCTCTTCTTTTCCCTCTTCCACGACACTTCCCTACTTTTCTTCTAATCCAAGACTACATTTTTGTCTAATCTTCCAATTTTGCCCTTTATGTATCTACGCTTTCCAAAAATAACCCTCCTTCCTTTAATCCCAAGCCTTCTTACCTTATGCCTTTAATCTAATACCTTAACTATACTCTAATTTAATTCTAGCTTTTCCATTCTAAATTTATAATTTCAACTCAGGCGCACTAAATCAATGGACTCAATTAAAAAAATAATAGAACTTAATTAAACAATTCAAAATTAAATAATTAAACAAATAATAAAAAAATAATTTTTTTAAAAAAAATTTAGGGTCCAACATTAAAAATTAGCAATAAAATGCCCAAACTTTCAATTTTTTCCAAACTTAGTCCGAACTTCAAAAAATATCAATAAAATGTTTAAACTTATGATTTTTTTCAATCCTAGCTCGACATTATAATTTATGATAAGCTTGTTGACGTGACTTATCATGTATTTTAAAAACCTTAACTATTAATACACATCATCTGAAATTAACACAACAAATAAATATTAATGAAACGATGTTGTTTAATCACATAATTAAAACGATATCATTGTTTCAAAATGATCTAAATCAGATTACGCAGCCTCGATGACCTTACGCTTTGATTTAAGTTTTTCTCTTCACTTTTAGTTTTTCATTCGATGCCCTCATCCTTTGATTTTCAAATTACGCAACATCGATTCCCTCATACTAAGAACATCAGGAGAACAAACCAAAAACGAAGAAAATTAATAGACGTATTGGTGCAGTATCCTATAATACGAGAGTAGTTTCAGAAATCAGAAAAACAAACAGAAAACAAAGGGATGAGAGCATCGGGAGAACAACAGATAACGTCGGGCTAGAATTAAAAAATATTGAAAGTTTGAGCATTTTATTGTCATTTTTTAAAGTTTAGGCTAGAATTGAAAAAATTGAATATTTGGGCATTTTATTGTTACTTTTTAAAGTTTGGTCTATCATTAAAAAATCGACAAAAGTTTAGTTTTTTTTTGGTAATTAACCCTAACCTATACCTCAACTTGGTACAGTACAAAACGACATGGTATGGTAAAAGGCATTTTAGTACCATTTTTGGGTTAGTACTAGAGATATTCAAAATTTAAAAAATCTCCTGTGGATTTCCCAGCAAGGCTTCATACCTTTATTTTTTAAACATTTAAAAAATTAAAAATCTCTATGGGCATTAAATTAATTTATAATATATAAGAGTTAATAAAATAAAACTAGATTTAAAATATCATATTTTATTTTGATAAACAATTGAAATATTAATATTATCCATAATTTATTTATTTCTTATTAAAATGTAAAAATCTTATTTCATTCGATCAAATAAAAAGAATGATTCAAATTTTAAAAATATGATTTTCCTTATTTTGAATGATCAAAGAGAGAGATCTAAGGTATTTTAATTATATATGTTTTTACAAATATTATCAAATACTTTATTATCATATTTATCAATTGTTCTTTCATTTTTTGAATAAAATTGATAAATGATTTCAGAATCCAGTTGTCGGATCAATCTCAACCTAAACACAAATAAGCATACATTATTGCATTATTGTTTTCACACTTCTCTTAGAACTATTGACTGTGGATTAACATCAAACTCTGTTAATCCCAGTTTTCCTTTAAATCACTTTTAAGTAAAAATAGCTTTTTAATTAAACCTAACTATAGAACAACCTAGAATAAGCTCTCTAGATTTAGTAGGACAGTTGCATTAAGAATAAGAAAAACAAATCAATTTAAGCAACAACCTCAAAAGTTTGGGTTATTAACCTATGTTACATTATCTCTAATGATTCAATGTCATTTATTACCACAAATGAACCCAAAACATAACTATTATGTATCGTATTCAAGATTCTAGCAATGAGTTTACATAAAAACAATATAATAGATCATTCACATCATTCTTACACAATACCCGATTCAATTAACAGAAAATAGCGTAAACAATCCTAAAAGACGGGAAGAACAACGATATATAATGATGATATGCCTAAATGCGCTCCTCAGCGTCGATTTCACCTTCGAATTGGAATAAAGAAGCCTAGCCTAACATAGATCCCAAAAAGGTAAGCCAAGATGATTCCCTTTTCTTTCGCTGCCCAAAATGTCAATCTGTAGTAAAAACTAGGTTTTTGGGCATATACATGGTTGGGTGCACGACTGCGCATCCAACTTTGTGAACCAACTAAAATGCCCAATTTATGAATACGCACGGCCTTGCATCTTGCACTACATGATATATTCTTCTTTTTATGCATTTTCTTGTCCTATCTTCACTCTAATCCTTTTCATTCTTGTTCCACAATGACAATTGAGTGTGAACATCAAAAGGATAACTTTAAAAAATGTGCTTTTAACATACTTTAACTCTTATGCTTCCAAATTGTACCTAAAACTAAATATGAACTAAAATGAATGTCTTAAGCATTTCAAAGAATTAATCACTAAGTGTCATGGAATAAATGTATAAATAATCAAGTGCACATCAAGTTTTCCCACACTTAGCTTTTGACCATCCTCAGGCAAAACAACAAAAACAAAGTCATAAAATAAAACACTTACTTATTTTCCATATTTCCCAAGAATAAATAGTCATAAGAAAAGAGAAATATTTTTTAAAATCATAGCAAGAACTCAACGTCCAATGCCCCTACTCTTGATCAATCAACAATTATTTCCTTTAGGAACTGAGCAATCTAATGATAAACTTAGACAAAATGTATTTAAATAAGATAGATCCATAGGTACACTCAAACATCATTCATGATCATGACATTCCATTACTTTGCATATCATTTCATTTCTCCACCACTAGGATTCACATGTATCATCATGAATCAAAGGATTTCTTTAAGGTTGTAATGTAGGCAAGGATTAACATGAGATGTATTTGGATAGTGTAGTGCAAAAGCCATCAAAACTAGTAAAAAAAGAAAAGACTCAATGGAATATAAAGCATAAGAACTAACACTCACTCAAAACTGGGTACCATTAACTATGATGAATTCAAAAACTATATTCCACATCTTAGATTCAATCCTCACACCATAAACCACATGAAGCATAACCAATTAAAAGGAATCACTTATATAGTTGATAACAAACAATATATGATACCATAAGTGGTGATCCTTCAAAACAATATATACCTTATTGTTTTGCAAAGTTATTCATGATTAGTTTATTTTCCTCCTAAGAAACATAAATAAGTAACAAAAAAGCTTAATATAAGCAACAAACAAGCTTAGAAATATGGATGAAAACTAATATCCCCAAACCCATACTTAAAACTTACATTGTTCCAATTGTAACATCAAATGTAAGAAATGGATCATTTAATAGCTGAGCAAGTTTTAATCTATTTAAAACCCTCAAAATACCACAAACTAATGGGTCATGAATGTAGTATAAGAGGTGTCGATCCCTCGAGGAGTTAGTGAACTAATCAAATTCTAAGTTGTCTAAGGCCTAAAGGATAATTAAAATGAAAAAACTAAATAGAAAAGTAAATACGAGAGAAACAAGAATTCTATATTAAGCAAGGAAATTAAATTGAGCACCACCAATTTGACAATTGAAAATCAACCTAGAAGGAAGGAGGGGGATTTATCCTATCATCAATGCTAATCTAGTCACTTAGATTTTAATATGGTGTTAGTTCTAGACTATCGAAGGGTAGATTACTCTCTCTCAATTTATAATTACTAAGTCCCAATTGATAATCCCTAATTAAGTCGAATAAATGAAAATGTAATCTCTCAATTAATGATTAGCCTACAACCTAATTAGTTCTTAAGTTTTCTCATAATCAACTAGGTCCTCACATGGGATCTCTCTTCCTACAAATTATTGATTTGATTAATCACATGGTCTATCAAGTTGCTTAACTCTCATTAATACAACTCAATCATTTTTATTCAGTTCACCCTCTTAATTTATTACTGAAACATGCAAGCACCGCAATTAATCACAACATCTAATTAATCAACATAAAATATAACTAGATTAACATTGAATCAATTCAAAATCCCTAAAGAGTTTAAAACAACAACCAACGTAAACCCATCATCATTATCACATTCATCGTATACATTCCAAGAAAAGAATAATAAGATGAAATGGAAATGTCACTTGGAAAGGATCAGGATGGCTCGAGAATGTAGCAACTACACCAGCCCCCTCCTCTCTCTCCTCTTCTTCCTCTTCTCTCTTCTTTTTTGAAGGTTTTTCAAATGTAGCAAAAATGGAGGCTCCCTTTAGGGTTACATCTTTTTCCTTTATATAGTCTTTTTAATTAGGGTAAGCCTAAGGTCTTTTTTGGGTTCGAAAGGTCCAAAAAGTTCCTCAAAAACTTAAAATCGGAAGCATCCTCGCGTCTGTTCTCACTCAAACCATGATTGTGGCCAAGATTTTGTCCTTCTATCACGATCATGGCAGATTATGCTATGATCGTGGCACCTCCATCACCCTTCTGTCATGATCATGGCCGATTGGCCAAGATCGTAGCATTCGGTTAGCTCCTGAGTCTTCTTCAAATGTTCTCCATTTTTTACTATTTTTCCTAAAACACTAGCAATCACATCAAGGTACCTTAAAAATATAAAATTGAAGCTCAAATGCATACTCTAACCTCTAAAACACTTAAAACGCAAATATCTACTAACTAACACAATTCTAACCTAAACATACACTAGACAATCAAATTAACAACTAAATAAAACTAAACTACCCACAAAACATGTTGCATTCTACAACTATCAACATCCCCACACTTAAACATTTGTTTATCCTCAAGCAAACAAAACAACAAACAAAAGAAAAAACACAAAACATGCATATGCAATAATGAGACAATGACTTCAACTTCACGAAACAAATTTAACTATAAACACAATAATTCAAATTGTTCTAACTTATTTAATTGCAAAATCAGCATCTAAGTACTTTGGACTAGATATACAAACTAATAGAGACTTTGATGTTAAGTTTATTCACTCTTATCACTTGTACACACACATTGATAATTATTTGGTCAATCAAACTTGTAACTATTCCGAAGTAAGTTTTCATGATTGTCAAGCTACTTACAAGTTTGGTACGTTTTTATTTGACAAACATTCTTTTTGTTAAATTTTTTTATGGAAATGAATCTAGCCTTTTTACTTAGAGGTAAACATTTATGATAAATGTCGATCTAATTAGTCAACTAAATCATGTTTTTTATTAAACAACTTGGTTAAAATGTTATTATAGCCTTTTTACATTACATAGAGGCTAACATTTATGATGAATGTCAATCTGGTTATTCGATTACTTCACATTCTCAACTGGCTACTAGCTATATTTATAACTCGAAGGCTAGTGGAATAGTTATTTAATTAAAATTCATACAAACATTTTTTTAACACATTTTTAACATATTACCTTCCTTATTGCTTTAGCTAATCGTTCTCATGAAAATATACTAGCAACGCTGCTTATTTGATTAGCCTAAAATTACAAATGAATGTCAAAAGTTCCTAAGGTGAATAAACTAACAACGTATCCTAATTAAATTGCATATTTAGCTAAAGTAACCTAGGTCACTAATTTCATAAGCTAATAAGTCTTAGCAACCTCAAAGACTATGTCTAAGGCTAATCTACCCCATTAAGTCCAAGCCATTGACAAATTGACACAAATCACATCATGCAAACTTAAATAGACTATCATACAATATGCAAAATGGCATGTGCTTAATTGATTGTATAATTATTTCATAACACTTAGTGATTAATTATATGAAATTGCTTAAAATACTCATATTGACTCGTATGTGGTTTTGGCACAATTACTAAGTAAAGGAGCTAAAGTGAGACGAAAGTACAATAATCGGGTGATTTTTCAAAGAATAATACTCACTTGTCTTTATGGAGCAAGAAGAAGAAAATTAAAAGACATTGATGAAAGAACTTGAATTTAATAGTGTGCATGGCCATGGAAGATATTAATTTAATTAATGGACAATCATGCTCACGAATGCAATAGGTGGAAAAAGGAAAATATCAAAATGATAGCAAATGAATGAGCAAAACTTAACACATCCAAAGGAAAATGACGTGCATCGTAAGAGCATAAAATGACAATGCAACTCTCAGACGTAGCAGCAGAGAGCACCAAAACGTAATGCAAACGTATAACCAAGGATCAACCAAAATGATGGCGTAGCAACTAGGAGAGGAAAGCAACTGAAACATAGACATTGGTTAAGAAAATGTAGATGTTTGGCCAAGAGATGCTAAAATGTAGACGTAGCAGGGAGTAAAAAGTAAGGTTTTGAGCGTAGGTTTTTAATAAAAAACAAAAAGTTTAAGAAGAACAGAGAAGAGTTGGTTTGGAAAATAAGAACAGAGGCATTGTAGACAGTGGGGGTTTCTTCGACTAGGGGAACATTGTGGGGGCTAAAGCAATTTATTTTTTGGAGCTTTTGGTTCTAATGAACATGAGGGGAAAAACTCTCAACCTTGGGAAACCCATGGAGGGGTAGCTTGTTAACGACAATTGGGAGGCGACATCGACACTGACAACCCGATTAAGCATTTCTTCCATTGTTTTGTTGTTTCTTTCTCTCTTTAGAAATTGATTATGTTATCTGATGTGCATGAATTTGAATATTGTGAAAAGATGATTTTAATGTATTCATTGGATCATTTTATTACAAACCCATTGCTAGAATATTTAATATAAATCATAATTATTATGTTGAAATTCATTTGTAGGGACTAATAGTTTGTAATCATTAGGGATAATATAACCTAGGTTAAATGACGCATCATATATGGTTGTTGCCTTGATTAATCAATTTTCCTAATTTGTAATGCTACTACCCAATTAAATCTAGATATCATATCCTAGGTTATTCGGTGTTTAGGTTTAATTAACAATCGTATCTTGATTAAATACTACCTAATAGAAAATTTGAGATAATTATTAACTGACGATTAATAGTTGCTGGGAGAGGTTTGAGAACAAAAAATCAATGAAATATGTTTAAATAGGTGTAGATTAGGGTATAGACTAAGATTGAACCAAAGAATCAGGTCCCCAACGAATTTCCCATTTTTATCATTTTTTAAAATGTTTTCTTTAAATTGCTTTTGTTTGTTAATTTAGCTTTATTTTATTTCTTATTTTTAAAATCCAAAACCCCCTATCACCTAAACACCTATTAATTTCATTTCAACAGCTTTATACACTCTCTGTGGGATCAATCTAAACTCACTACTACTATAGTAGTAGCCTAGTTTTTATTTTGACTAGCATTATGATGCAATGTCAATTTTGGCATTGTTAATGGGGAGTGCAGTGCTTTAGTTTTTGTTTATAATTTTAATTGGTTTTTTGTATATATTTTTTCGTAATTATTTTCTTTTAAGTTATTTCATAATTTTTTCATTTCTTTTTGTTTCATGATTGTGATTAGAAAAAATTATTGACTTGAATGGAAGTAATTTCTTTTATAACTATTATTCTCAATCCTATAACCAAGGTTGGACTGATCAACCTAACTTTAGGTATGGATGAGATGATCAACAGAATTACCTTCATGATAGTTTGCAAGATGCACAACAATTTTCATACATAACAGAAGTTTCATATCACGATTCAGGTACACCTCTGGAAAAATTGACTAATATTATGATTGCTAATACTTTAGAATTCTAGCAAGATGTAAAACAACAATTCTAGTAGGATGTACAACAACAGTTCCAGCAATTCCAACAGGACATATAGCAGTAGCTTCAACAGGGTATACAACAAGTTTAGTAAGATACAACGTATAGACTCCACATCGTGATAAGCCAAATGAGTGAGATGGTAGCAAGGATCAACTACCTAGAATCACAAATGGAAGAGGAGTAGCCATGTCAACTTGAGGTACACCTAATGGATGTTAGTGCAGAAACCTTACAAAGTGATGAGGAGCTTAAGAATCTTCAGTGCACTATTCAAGGAATTGCTTGTGCTGAAGAAGTGGAGGAGAAGCTCGGAGTAAAAATGGATATATCTTTTAGCTCAGAGGTAAATACTGACTTCTATTTTGTTATGTAGAATGCCTCCTTACTTTTACCTAGTAGGTTAGAGGAATTAAATGAGGAAGAAAAAAGTGAAGAGACATTCGAGATCTTTCCAGAGTATATGAATTCAGTAGAGATTAAGAGTCTAAGGATAAGGAAGACGTTGAATGAGAATGATTATCAACCGAGGCCCTATTTGAAAGAACCTCATGTGGAGGAAATGCATGTGACACCTGAAGATCATAACTTCATCACATGAGAAGGAAACATGGAGTCGAGCCAATGACAATAAACAAAGGCGCTTCTTAGGAGGCAACCCAAGGGACGTAATTTCTTTTCTTTAAATTTTCACATTTGTTTTTTATATGCATATGTGCTTTTGAATTTGTTTGTTTTTACCTGCTTTTAAGTTTTCAATTAAACTGAGAGAGAGAATAAAATAAACAATCAAACATTTTCTCATTTTTTATTCCTTCTAGGATTATATAGTTAAGAATAGAGAATGAATTGACTAGAGAATTTCATGGCAACTTGAGTATGTATAGAGAATTTTGTGGCAATTTGAGCATGTATTTTTACTTTTGTGATTGGTCAATGTGCATTATCTTTAGAAGAGTAGTGATGAGTGGTAGATAAAGCCGGTGAGATTTTAAACTTTAATAGACTAACACATACATATCAGTCTCATTGTCCTTTAATAAAGTGCAACCTTCATGAAACGTACATCTTTATTTTGCTTTGATTTTCTATTCGAGACAACATTTTTATCACATATATTAATATGAAAATGATTAGGTATTCTTTGTTTCACAAGCTACATTAGCCAAATAGCCTACCCATTATATTATTTTCCTTTTAATAACCCACTTTGAGCTTTATCAGCCTTTTCTTTTGTATAAATCACATTACATACTTTTAAAAGTCAGTGGAACATTTGTTGAATGTTGAGTTTGTGGATGTACAAAATTCTAAGTGTGGGTGTCATATATGGGTTCATTATAATGTTAGGATGTTATTTTATTTCTTATTATTGAAATTCCCAAATTGATGTAGTTTCTTTTAATTTTTATAAAAGAAAGAAAAGAAAGAAAGAGAAAAGAAAAGAAAAAGAAAAGAAAAGAAAGAAAAAGAAAGAAAGAAAGAAAGAAAAAAAGAGAATAAAAGAAAAGAAAAAGAAAAAAAGAAAAAGAAAAAAGAAGAAAATAATTTAAATAAATGTATTAAGGAGGAAGTGCATATTTGTGGAAAAGTTGTTTATGACTAATGCCTCCTGTATTGAATAAGTTATTTGAGTATGTTGGATTTTAAGTAGATGTTGACTTGGAAGGTTCATTCATTGTAGTTTAATGTATTGCTATCATCAATCCTTATGAGTGATCCCTTTTAATTAGTTATGCTTCATGTGGTTTGCATGTGAGAAGCTTGAGTTTGAGTTGTGAAACATCATTTTTACATTCATCATAGTTGATGTACATAATTATGAGGGAATGTTGGTTTTTACATATGATGTCATATTGAGTGTTGCTTTTTGTTTTACTAGCTTTAATGACTTTCATGCTGCTTGACCTAAATACATCTCACTGTACCTTTGCCCACATTACAACCTTGGAAAGTCCTTTGATCCACGATTTTGCACGTGAACCTTAGTGATGGAGAAATGAAATGATATGCAAAGTTGTAGAATTACATGATCATGAATGATGTTAAATATACCCATGAATATATTTTGTTTAAACACATTTTCCAAGTCTACCATTAGATTGCCCAGTTTTTAAAGGTATTAAATGTTGATTGATCATGAGTAAAAGCCTGGAATGTTAAGTTCTTGCTATATTTTTGAAAGTCAATCATCTTTGCTTATGATTATGTATTCTTAGAAAATATAGGAAATGAGTTAATGTTTTTGGGTCTATGACATTAATTTTAACATTTTTCCCCAAAAGCTAAGTGTGGGGGAAGTTGACATCTGCTTAATTAATTGTATAATTATTTCATAACACTTAGTGATTAATGATATGAAATCGCTTAAAATACTCACTTTGACTTATATACAGTTTTAGGCACAATTGGGAAGTAAAGGAGCTAAAGTGAGTCAAAAGTATGATATTTGGGCCATTTTTCGAAGACTAATACTCACTTGTCTTCATGGAGCAAGAAGAAGAAAATTAAAAGAAAAATGAAAATACAAAGAAGACGAAAACCTGTTGTGCATGTTTTTGCATGGATGAAAGAATGTGAATTTAATGGTGTGCATGGCCATGCAAGATATGAATTTAATTAATGGACAATCATGCTCATGGCTATAGTAGGTGGATAAAGGAAAATATCAAAATGACAATAGATGAAGGAGCAAAATGTAGACATAAGCTAGTGAGGTTTTGGTCCTCTTAGACTAACACATCCATATCAATCTCATTGTCTTTCCTTCATGTGTGATCTTCATGACATATACTTCTAACTTTACCTCAATTTTCTATTCAAGACCATATTCCTCTCATGTGCATTAACATGAAATGATATAGGCATTCTTTGTTTTGCAAGCCACATTTGCCAAATATCTTCCTAATGAGATGATATTTCTTGTTATTAATCCCAGTTGAGCTTTATTAGCCTTTTCTTTTTATGTTAACCATATTACAAGCCTTTAACTTAACAAAATGTCTTACCCTAAGCCTTAAAGCTAGTGGATAACTATTTATTATTTATGTTTATGAATAAACAAGAGAATAAGTGTAGGGGTGCTCATATGTGTGGGTTAGTTATAGTTGATGGAATACAATCTTTCTACTGATGAAATTTATTTATATCTTTGTCTTCAAAAAAAGAAAAATAAAAAATAGGCCATCAAGGAGTAAAATCATTTGTTTTATAAGTAATTTAAGTTAATCTTTTCTTTTGAAGTTTTAAGGAATGGGACTTGAATGTGATATCAATAAGGGAGAAGTTATTATGAAGGGTGACTTCTTATGGTTATAATGGATTTTTCATCATTATTCTTATAGGTGATTTCTTATAGTTCTTTATGCTTTATATAGTTCATAGTTTGAAGGCCTTAATCTAAGTTGTTGAATAGAGTTTTTGCATTCATCATAGCTGACGGTACCTAAACTTAATTGGATGTTAGTTTTTGCATTAAATACTCTATTGAGCATTTTTTCCCTACTTCATTAGTTTTGATGGCTTTTGAACTACATGGCCCAAATATTTCTGATCTTAACCTTTGGCACTATTAAAACCTTAGAAAACCCTTTAATTCATATTTTGAATATGAATCTTTGGTGTTGGAGAATTGACAAGATATGTAAAGTCGTGGAATGTCTTAATCAGGAAAGGTGTTTGAGTATACCTATATGTTGATCTTATTTTTAACACAACTTTTCAAATTCTACCTATAGATTGCTCAATTTTTAGGTATAAGCCATTTTAGGTGAAAGATATTTTTTTATGGTTGGTAGAAGTCACATACCCAATCAAAAGTATGCTCATAGTTAATGGACACTGTGTTACGCTTTATAAGGGAAATGACATTGAGGAAGAGTGCATAACTCTTCTTTTCTGCAATGTTGAGTGACAAATGAAAAGGTTATTGTATCAACTATAAAATAACATTGAACGGAAGGTAACCCATTATTCGATGTTTATTTGATACTTTGAATATGAATCTTTGTATTATTTGAACAAAGGAGAGAACTCGCAACTACTTCTAATTCTTCACGGATAGTCATCTAGTTGATCATACAAATAACAAGAAGCTATAGACTTGTGTTAGAAATGCATTAGATATTGCTTAGTTAATATTTTGTAATTGTGAAGTTTGTTATAGTCGAGGATGAAAAATCTTTTTATTTATTTAGTATTAGTCTAAGCCTCTATTTGGTTAGGCTTATAATAGTAGAGCTTTTTTCTGTAGAGCTTTTCTTAGAAGAACTTTTTTAAGAAGCCAATTGATTGTTTGACTATCATTTAAAAAATAGTTCTTTTTAAAAGAGCTTCATACAGTAGATTGTTTGGCAACATAAAAATAAAAAGAACTTTTAATTTTAACTATATTTTATTATGTAAAAAAAATTATTTATGCATACAAATATTATTTAAAGTATATTATACAATATGCAAAGCACAATATATTAATTATTATATAATTTTAAACTATATGAAACATAAATAAAAATATATCTAACCAAATCTTTTATATGGATTATAACATAACTAAAACTAATATCAAAAATAAATATTAAAACATATAAAAAAGCCAAATAATATTATACAACTCCCAAAATAAACTTGAAGATGGGTTTGTGGTTATTGTGGTAATTATGTGTAAAATATAATAAAAAAAAGAGACTAAAAAATAAGCTCATTAATTGATCTGAAAATTTTACCTAAAAAAGTGCTTTTTTTAGAAGCTCCAAATTTGAGCTTTTTAAAAAGTTGTATTTTGATTGTCAAAAAAGTCATATATATTAAAGAGATATTTTTATGTTACAGCCAAACATTCATTTTTCTTAAAAGCCCATCCAAACATGCACTAATTATGTTTTTGTTGTTATCTAGTAAGCAATCCTATTATATATGACTAATTGTCAAATATCAATTTAAAACAGCCTCTTTGTAAAAATATAAAGAAAAGACTGTATATATTATGACCCTTCCTAGACCCTCGCAAAGTGGGGAACCTTATGCACTGAGTCTGATGACTTTTTTTGTGTCAAATATCATTATATCGTATCAAATTTAGTTAGTTAAAATTTGTTTTTAGAATTTCTTGTCTTTAAGCTTGTATAAGTTCTATTTTCAGTTGAAAGTGTAAGATAACAATTTTTTTATAAACTATATTTGATATTAGAGAAAATTTCTTAAGGGATTTGTGACATTTTAAGAGTGAGTTGAGTGTCTGAGCGTTCTAGTTCCAAAAAAAAAATTATTTTGTTTAAGTGTTGTCAGATGGCCTTAAAGAACTTTACACTTATTCCACCTCTTATGTTCATTGGTGAGAATTACCATTGTAACATCCCGTCCCTATATTAAGGGTTAAGACCTGAAATTTCAACACATGTAAGCTCAAAGAGAGATTAAGGAAATGCATTTTCTTACTCATGCATAATGTTAGTATATATGCACATGAATATTGAATCT
>JANPWT010000002.1:37152856-37177049 GCA_024678245.1 Erythroxylum densum | reverse complement strand
AAAAATCCACTCCAATTTATTTTTCAATCACAAATAACACATTTTTCACATTAACCACAGATGCCGGGAAAATGTCAAAAATGTATGTACAATCATGTGCATTTATCTAAATTACAATTTATGCATATATGGAGATCATATTATGCAAGAACATACCAAGATCCGTTTACACACTCACAACCCATTCCAAATTACCATTTTTACCCTTCCCATCGGTGATGGGATGTTACAGATGTTCAAACTCATTTGTCTTTATGGAACACGAAGGAGATGGATTATGGTAATATGGGACTAGAAAATGCAAGAAAATGAAGAATTAAGCCTAACTTGTAAGATACACAGTTTTGTATCCATTTACATGGCTGTGTATACTTTCAAATGTGGCTTTTTTAGAGATGTAAGGTTGGATGCATTCAACTGTGCATTTTCCCATAAACCTAATTTTTTTCTATAAAGAAACATTTAAGTGGCCAAACATAAAATTAATCATTTTTGTAATACAAAAGTAGGCAGAACATATACTTCTTTGAGATTTATGGAGGGTAAGGGAAATCAAAGCTGAAAAGCACATTTCGGCATCTCTTCATTATGTATTTGATAAATTCATATTTGACTATATTTTTACACCCATATTTGATGTGTTTTGCTTGATATTCTATAATTTTTTGTATATTTGATACTTAATTTTCTCTAAGCATTTATACAGATTATAATTTCCTTCACAGACATAATGGAAAAGAATTCATATGAAAACATGACATAAAACAAAGATTCGACACATAAAAGAGATGTACGGTCATGCATTTGCTCGTGCACTTCTCTCAGGTAATGCACTTTCATGATTTTTTGACATTTTGCTTATGCACAGTCTAATAAACAATCGTGCTTCTCCCAGAATCCTAAATTTCACCATAAAATGACATTTTTATATGTAAGGCGTTCTGAACTTCTCAAAGGTGATTCTAGGACGTGAGCCAGAGGAGCTAAAAATGCAAAGATTTTATCAACAGATTCATTGGACTACAAAAACAAACCTTTACATCATAAGAATTTTGGATATAAGACAATAAGGGAGATTTAGAATTATTATTATTATTTTGTTTTCAATTAGTATTTCTATTTATGTACGTTTGATTTTGTATTCGTCAATGTGTAACTAAATAATTCATTGGACATTTGGGTTAGATGAACCCTATTTTGTTATCTTAACATATGTTGACCCTTTTATTAATGCAATTAGTTGATTGATTTACTCTAATTACGTGTTTTATTTATATTCTAATAAACCTGGGAACATTAAATCATAATTTGATTTTATATGTAGAGATTGAGAAATCCTAGGTTTGAATATATCTACCATAATTGGAAGGAGTTTATTGTAACCCTAGAGACAAGATGACATAAATCTTCTGGATTAGGGTCAAATCTAATAAAGGGACTCATTGATCGATAGCATAATCCTATAAAATTTAACCTAAGTAATTTAGTTAGAAATCGTAGGATTAATTGTTAATAAAATCAAGGTCAGCTATTAATATACCATATGAGTCTCTATAGTCCAATATATCAATAAAACAATTGCATAATAAAGATCAATCTATTAAAGATTTAGGGGGATTCAAAACCTAAATATTAATTTTTGTGATATTGATAATTTTCTTAGTGCTTCCTTAATTCTCTATTCAATATCGTTGCCCATTTATTTTACTTGCTTTTGTTTTATTTTCTTTTTATTAAAAATCTAAAATCTATCCTTAAACAAGATAATAGGAAAAAGGTAATTACTAGTAATCACTGTGTTCGTAGGATTGACTCGTACTTACCGGTATTAGCTAAAGCTATGTCATGCACTCACGGTTATTACATAATTGACTAACTCATGAAATAAGTCAATTAGTATTGTTAATTCTCTCTCTCTTTGGAAATTGATTATGTTATTCTTAGCTTAATGTTTTGGGTATTCATGTATGAATGATTAATATTCTTGTTCTCAGTAGATTGTTTATTTATAAGCCCATTGCCAGAATTTGGAATACAATATGTAATCATTGTATTTTTCATTCATTTGGCAAATTAAAGGTGATGACTCATTAGGGACAACATAGCTTTGGTTAAATGACCCAAGCTTGTGTGGTCATTGCCTAGTTTAATTTGTTTTCCTAATTTATAATGAGACTCTACTAATAAATCTAGAGAGATAATTCTAGTTTGTTTGATAGTTAGTTTAATTAAAGAGCTTATTTTGATTAAACATGACCTAAGGGAGAACCGAGGTTAACAAAGCTTATTGTTAACCTACAATTAATAGTTTCTAAAAAAGATGTGAGAATAATAACATGATGAAGTATGTTTAATTGTGTGTAGTTTGGGATTGTACCAAGAACTGGATTCCAAACTCATTCATTAATCTTTTCACTTTTTGACTGTTTAATTTAAATTGCTTTCGTTAATTCAATTTTACTTTATCTTGTTTATTGATTCAAACCAAAACCCCTTATTTCCTAAGCATCAATTCTTTTCATTACAAAAACTATAGGTGCATTCCCTATATATGTGATCTTTACTCACCATTATTATAAATTTTAGTGTGCATAATTACGTTTAATTTTCTAATGTGTTCGACAAGCATAAAGAATTTTGGTGTCGTTGTTAGGGAATGTAGTGCTTTAGTTTTTGCTTTTGATTTCAATTAGTGTTTTGTATATATTTTTTATAATTAGTTTTTAAATTTATTTCATAATATTTTCATATTTATTAGTGTTTGTGTATAAAAAGGACACTACGAAGGGAGTATGTCAATGCAAGAGTATCTCAATACTATTGGGGAAAATTTTGCCTATAACCTATATTTCCAATCCTATAAACTAGGATAGAGTGATCATTTGAACTTAGGTTATGGTGGGAATATACTTCTCAGACAAATCACAAGCTTCTTATTCTAACTTTAGTACATCTTTAGAAGATATAGTTAAGTTTATTGCTACTAAATCTACATTTCCAGTAGGGTGTAAAACAATTTCTACAAGATATAAGGTCTAGCATCCAAAATTTGGAGAGCCAAATGAGTCAGATGGTGGTGGTTATCATCCACTTAGAATTATAAAGTGGAGGAAAGTTATCATCCCAACTTAAGGTAAATCCAATGAATATCATTGTGCTGACCTTAACCAATGGTAAGAAGCTTGATGAACGTAAGATACCTACTAAAAAGATGGGTAGTAAAGAAGAAGTTGAGAAGGATCTTAAAGGAAAAAAGGATATATCATTTAGCTCAAAGGTAAATATTGAGTCCCTAATCATTGCTAAGACTAGCCCTTTACCTTTCCTGATTAGGATGGAGAAATTGAATAAGGAGGAAAAGGGTAAACAAATATTGGAGACTTTTCAAAAGTGCAGGGATCTAGTAAAGATTAAGAGTTTGGAAATAGGGAAGACACTGAATGTGAGTTGTCAATAACTCAGACCCTGTCTTAAAGAACCTCAAGTGGAAAATGCAGAAGTGTCTCTAAAGACCATAATTTTCTCATTTGAGGAGGAATGTATCGAGTTAAGTCAGTGATAACAAAAAAATATGCTACTTGGGAGGTAACCCAAGGGAAGTTTGGTCATTTTCCTTTACATTTTCGCATTTGTTACTTCTATTAAATTCTTCATTTCTTACATTTAATGTCGCATTAGGAACACTGTAATTTTTAAGTGTGGGGGGTTGGGATTATCATATATGCTTTTAGGTTATTTTTTCTTATATGTATGTGTGTTTTTAAGTTTGTTTTTTTCTTACATGCTTTTAAATATAAGAAAAAAAGAAAGATTCAATTCAAACAAACAAACATGTTCTCTTTTTCTATTACTTCTAGGACCATATAGTTATAATTAGAGAGTAGAAGTAACTAGAAAAATTCATGCAACTTATGTATGCATTTTTACTCTTGTAATTGGTCAATGTACATTATCCTTAGAAGGGTGGTGACTAGTGGGTAGATATAAGCCAGTGAGATTTTAAGTCTTTTTATACTGACACTTCTATAATAGTCTCATTGTCTTTTGTTCATCTGTGACCTTCATGACATGTACATCCTGACTTTGCTTTGATTTTCTATTTAAGGCCACATTTTTATCACATGCATTAATATGAAAATGATATAGGCATTTTTTGTGTTACAAGCTACATTGGTTAAATAACCTACCTATCGACATGATTATCCTTTTAACAAGCTCCCTTAAGCTTTATTTGCCTTTTCTTTTTGTGCTAGCCAAATTACATGCCTTAAACCTAACCAAATGTCTTATCCAATCTTTAACGTTAGTAGAGCATTATGATTATTAATGTTTGTGGATGCACAAAAGTATAAGTGCGTGGGTGTGCATATGTGCGGATTGGCTATAATTGTTGAAATGTCATTCTATCTCTTATTAATAAATTCCAAATGTTGTTATAGCTTTTTTTCAATTTTTATATAAAAAAGAAGGAAAATAAAAGAAAACAAAAAATGGATTTAAATAAAATTATCAATGAGGAAATGCAGTTGTTTTGTAAAGTTATTTATGATTAGTTTTTCCTTCTAAAGTTGTATAAAATAGGTGATTTGAGTATAATGCAAATGAAGGAGATGTTACTTTGAAGGGTCACTCCTTATAGTTATAATGTATTGTTTACAATTAATTTCTATGAGTGATTCCTTCTAATTCCTTATGCTTCATGTGGTTTGTGTATGAAGGCTTGAATATAGGTTATGAAACATAGTTTTTGCATTCATCATAACTGATAATACCTAGTATTAAGTGAATGTTAGTCTTTACACTTGATGTTACATTGAGTGTTTTTCTTGCTTCACTAGCTTTGATGGCTTTTGTGTTACGTTATCCAAATACATCACATCTTAACCTTTGCCACATTACAACCTTAAAAAAATCCTTTGACTTATAATTGTGTATATGAATCTTAGTGTTGGAGACATGAAATAATATGAAAAATCATGGAATGTCTTAATCATTAATGGTGTTTAAGTGTACCTATAGTTCTATTTTTTAAACACATTTTATCAAAGCCTACCCCTATATTGCTTAGTTTATGAAGGAATCATTATTGAATGATCATAAGTAAAAGCATTTAATGTTTAGTTCTTTCCATGGTTTTGAAAGTGATACCTCTTTTCTTATGGCTATATATTCTTGGGACATATGGAAAATGTAATAGTTTTTTGATTTGTGAATTTGATTTTTTTTGTTTTGTCTAAGGATGATCAAAAGCTAAGTATGGGGGAACTTGATGTATGCTTGATTGTTTACACATTTACTTCATAACACTTAGTTATTAAAGTTATGAAATTCATAAGATACTCATTTTGGTTCATAATTGGTTTTAGGTACAAGTTGGAAGCACCAAAGCAAAAATGAGTTAAAAACACATTCCTTGAGCCATCCCCTTAATGTTTAAACTCATTTGCCTTTGTGAAACAAGAATAAGATGGATTAGATTGATGATGGGATAACAGAATGCAAGAAAATGAAGAATTTAGCATGACTTGCAATATACACAGCCATGTATCCATTTGCAAGGTCTTGTATAATTTTAAATATGGCTTTTTTAGTTAAATGGTTGTGCATTCAACTGCGCATCTTCCAAAAAACCTAATTTTTGCTATAAATAAACATTTGAATCACCAAACATAACATGAATAGTTTTTAGAATATGAAAGGAGGTAGAACATATACTTGTTTGAGATCCATGGAGGGCTAATTTTCTTTCTTTTGGTTCATAGGAAAAATCGAAGCCAAAGATCACATTGGGCATTTCTTTGTTGTGTATTGTTAATTCTCTCTCTCTTTCTCTCTAGAAATTGTTTATATTATTCTTAGCTTAATGTTTTGGGTATTCATGTATGAATGATTTATATTCTTATTCTCAATAAATTATTTATGTATAAACTCATTGCTAGAATATGGAATACAATACTTAATAGTTATATTTTCAATTCATTGCTAGAATATGGAATATAATACTTAATAGTTATATTTTCAATTCATTTGTGGTAAACTAATAGTGATGAATCATTAGGGATACTATAGCATAGGTTAAATAACCTTAGCTTGTGTGCTTGTTGCCTAGATTAATCTATTTTTCTAGTTCATAATGTGACTATCCTCATAAAGTTAAAGAGCTTATTCTAGCTTGTTTGATAGTTAGGTTTAATTAAAATGCTTGTGTTGATTAAACATAACTAAAAGGATAGCCAAGGTTAATAAAAATAAAGTTAGCATCTTGGCCAATCCAAGTTTCAATGAAGCCCTTTAAAAGCTTAATCGAAGAAGAGGTAAAAGTGTCAGAGCCAATTGAATTTTTTAAAAAAGTCACAGCTTCATTTAAGAAATCATCTTGGCTATAAATCAAAGCACCGTTTTGAGAGACAATAGAGCCAATATTGTTGATATTCTTCTTTCCAAAACTGAACTGAAGAAGAATTTAGTACATTTATCTATGTCCTTTAACCAATTATTGCTTGACCTTTGCTTCAGAAGGGAAGTATGTTCCTCAGTCGTAGTTAAATAGCAGCTTAAAGCAATCTTCTCTTATTTTAGTAACTCCACATTTCTTGGATTATCCAAGAGGTTTTGTTAGATCTTTAAGAGCTTAGCTTTATGTGTAGATGAAATAGATTTGGATTCCCTTTTTTCATTTATAGATTTCAACTCTTTCTTGATAGACTTTAGCTTTTGAACTTAAATAAATTTTTTTGAGCCATTACATCAATTGCCAAAAGTCTATCAACTACTGACTAAAATCAGTAATCAAAAGTAAGGTGATTATTAAATCTAAATGGAGATCTTTTACATAACTTCTGAAATAGATTTCCAATACAAATCGAGGAATGATCTAAGAAGAGTGGATCTATAAATGTTGCTTTAGGTTCTAGAAACATAGAGCCGTGCAAGATTCACTAAGGTTTTTTCTAATTTTTTAAATTAAGAATCTTCCTTCATGTTTGTTGCTCCTAGTGAATCATTATCCTTCATATCTTATATCTTCAAGACCCAATTCTTTCACATACTCCATGAATTTAGATGTATAATTCCTTAGGCTGAAATTTCCCTTATCTTTAGATTTATAGAGAGTTGTATTGAAATCACCACATACCAGTCATGGGGAGTTATAAACTTGATTCTGTTTCAAACCTTCCTATAATATCGTCCTCTGAAAATTAAAGTTAGATCTATACACAATAGAGGCGTAACATTTACTCAGCTCATTGAAGAATTGAATCAAAATATGTATAGCCTGATTAGAAAACCATAACTCTTCTAAATTATTATAATTATAGTTATGGGCTAACACTATTCTCCCATAATAATAAAGTTGATGATTTAAAATAACCTTCCAATTTACACTTAAAATGTAACAGCCTACTCCTGCAAGACACGTACCCGACATCCTGAGCGACATTTGGATACATATCCCACGAAAATGGCATATTAGAATAGTAAACAGTCGAAACTCATTACAAATTTTCTTAAACAACGTATGCAAATGCAAAAAATTGATAATCGAATTCAGCCCAATTTGTATTTATAAAAAAATTTCAGTCACTAGAATTACAATCATCAGAGTTTTAGCAGACACTTGGGCCTATTACAGAAACGAAACACTTGTAGTCATCATAACAATACATTGTAAGACCATTTTCATACATAATGAATAACACTTATGACTACACTTTTGATACAACATAATGAAGTGCATATGCAGGCACAAACTGATCCTAACCTGGAACTCTTACTCAGATACAATGGCTCCTCCAATTTGCCTATCTGGAGATCTTTATTAAACCTGGAAAGTCACATTGCAATTTTTGATGAGTTTTATGAACTCAGTTGGGTAACCACCCTCAATGGTTCATACATGTAACAAATACAATCATCATAAAATCACACAGTTCATACAGTCAATCATTTCATTATAGTTTTGCAAATTATTCAATGAAATCCAATTATATATGAATGTTATATGTGTGAGACTCACATTCATTTTTACAGTGTTGTGATTGTGTGCCTTTTCAGTCTCCCGTATCTGTTACGGACATCGGGCTCAGTATATAGTGGGAGCATAGGCTCTACCACAGAGCTTTAAGCTCTCTCAGTAATAGTATCAGTCAGTCAGTAGCAACATTAGTCACAATGGCCTTTATATTACAAGCATTGAAATGATATGCATGTCACAATTCAGTCATCAATTCAATCACTTTCATTTGCATGTATTGTCACAGTATAACAGTTACAGTATCAGTAGTCATTAGACTAGGTCCAACATTCAACTTTTTAGTTAATAATCAGAATGTTCAATTAGGCAGTATCATTCACATACAAGTAGGACTTCCAATATTGTTTGGATGCATCAAACGCCTCAGACATATATTGTCTAGAATTCAGTACTTAATCAGTCAATACAGTTCAGTGATATATCAATATAGTTCAGTAACATACAGAACAGAACAAATAAAGTGAGACCATCTTAGGTTACTTACAATTGCTCCTTTAAACCTATTGCCTTAACGTTCTAGCAACATCTGGAAGTGGTTGCTCTAGTTGATCGTCTATATGCAATAAAAACAATTTCATATTACTAGAGCACTTATGTAATAGAATAAACATATGTATCAATGTTTCATTTATCATGCATGTTCACTGATAAATTCTCAGGTATATTTTTGTATTACAAAGATGTATTTATCAATCAATTGTACTCCAATTGTAATGAAATTCAATCACTCATTCTCCATTTCAACAGTTTCTGAAAACATTCCATTCTAGTCAACTGTATATGATTGATAAGATATAGAAAATGAAGGATTTAAGTAATACTTCCTTCTAAAAAATTGTTTCTCTGTATCTTAGGTCTCTAATGACACTAAGATCATTCAATTTGGTTCAATATACTGAAATTTATAATCCAAATGTGTCAGTCTATTCTTAAACTATAATAGAACTCTTACTTCAACTTCAAAATAGATTTTAGACCTCTTTAAACTAGAATTACAATTTTACCTCTTTAAGACAATTTTAGCTTTATGTCTCTAGTTTCATTTGAATTAAGAATCAACTCATTTGGAACTCTACATATTAAGATATAATCAAAATACCGAAGTATGTTCAGTAAATTATTCTAGTTCATTCTATTCCAACATATTCACTCACTTTCATTCAATCAATCTTTTTCAAATCAATTTAAAAAGAGCTACCAATTTTTATGGAGAGGTAGAACAATCTGTCTATTGGTTTTAAAATCAATCATTTGGATATTGGGTGAAGAATTTATATCAAAAATATCAAAGGATGTTCAGAAGCAAGCTCAACGTTGAAGGTCACGATTGTACGTTTACACGATCATGATACAAAATCCTTAGCTTATTTAAAATTTCAAATATAATGTTTATCTCTAATAGACTTAAGAGCTTGGGATGTTCCAAAGTGTCCTTTAAATCTTGAAGGTTTTTTGGGTAATTCAATCTATAAACATTCTATATCATGTGCTCATCTATACACAATGACTTGCCAATGAAGGTAGATAACATGGTCAAACCTTTTATAGTATAGTACTCTAATGAACACTATGTAAATTCACCCATATTTGAATTCTCTCTTTATTAATCACACTTAAATTAATACATAGCAACCATTTTTATAGGAATATTAGCAATTTTCGAAGGTGCCAACCAAGGAAATCTTCTATCACTTTTAATGTATTATGTTGAGAAAGAAATGAGAAAAATAGTAGATAATCTTCAATGAGGAGAACATCTTATAGCCTACTGTTATTTTGATGGTTTCCATGTTGAGATTGTAGGAAACAAAGGGAAAGGACCATGGAGAATTTGACTAAGTAAGACTCTTAAGCAATAGCTCCAACTTTGATTATTTCTACCTCAATAGCAACTATAGTTCTACTCTCTATATCATCTAAAGGATAATAATGCAAAGAGAGGTATGTTGTATAACCAAGGACCTATTTCCAACTCTTCTGATTAAAGGAAGAAGTGGATGAAGGAACATATTTATTTTCATGGCTAGGATGGGGGTTAAAAGGATGAGAGGTGGAGGCAAAAGGGGGAATTCATTAGAGGAGTTAGGGTTTTGAACATTTGTTCTAGTTAACATACCTTAAAATGTTAAGTCCAACTTTTAGAGAAAAAGTTCAAATGGCAGTTACCCTAAACAATAATATGGTGTTTAGGCAAGAAAAGATAGTTTTTCCTAGACCAAAGTACCAATCCAACTACAAGAGAGGAGCACTTAAACCAAGGATATGGAGCTAGGGAGATGTCTTAAAGAGAACCTTGGTAAGACAAAAAAGGAGAAGTAAAAATAAAGCTGAGAGTAGGAAAATAAGAGGAGAGAAAAGGAGGAGTGGATGAGGGATAAGAGAGGATAACAAGCTATGGTTACAAAAGAGTTTAGAAAGGAAAAGTTGCTAAGATAGGAAAAATAGGTAGATTCAAAGGTGAGAGGAGTATGAAATAGTGATGAAGAACAATAGAACAAGATGTCGAACGCTCAATCTAAAGAGAAGTTAAGCTTATTTCTCAACAATGCTTACAATAGTTTTCATCCAAGATCTTTTCTAGTTGTTAAAGTAAACTTGATGCGAAGTGTAAAAAAGTGCATCCAAATGAGGCATGTGGATATAATTTGTAGAAACAAAGAGAAGTTGTCAGTTAATGAAAGCATATGTCATGAATCAAAAGGAGGAGGAGAAACAATGTGAATTAAGTCTCATTTAAGAACTCATCAAAACTCTTAAAACTTGTTCAACAATCACATTATGAAATATTTATAACCATTAACATTTTTTTCCTAATAGTTAGAAACAAAGACACATTTCATGTATATGAAAAATAGTCACCAAAATGGTAACTTCCAATTATGTCGATTGATCTAACTCACCCTTCGATTGACCAATGTCCATTCTTCATTTGACTTACATCTCAACTAATATCCCATATTAAAATCCTACAAATTTTCTATACACAAACTTTTTATTTCAAAGGGTTTATGTTATCCAAAAGACACCTAAAAAGAATAGTGAACTAGATGACTCTAAACTCATTTCACCCAAAGATACTTTATCAAACACTTGTATTATATGAATGTAAAATCCTTCTAAATTTTTGCTTTGTTATAAAAATAGTGGAGATTGATAAAACTTGATGGAATGAATAATAGAATCAATAACATACTATAACAATATAAAGTCACATAAAAACTCAAATAACAAACAAGTAGGAGAGATTGCATATTTATTTATAGTGATTTGATCTTCCTTAACTTACGTCTTACTCTTCAATCTCCTCTTAAAAAATCAAATATACTAAAACCTCTTATTCAACGAATGATAAGAAAATAGTACAATACTTTTGCTTCTTAATAAAGATTAAATATTACAAGAAGTGTACTTTAAAGAGCAGGTGATTTACATAACTTTAAACAATGTCAAATTTTAACACAACTTTTTATAATTTTTAAAGTATATACAAAGGGCTCTCAAAAACTAAAAATTATGAATCAAAAATACCTCTTAATAATATAATAATATTCTCGACAATAATTAATATAAATCAATTAAAAATTCTTGTTATCAAATGACTAACGTATTAGAGGATAAGGAAGAGAGAATTGGAAAGATTATTAGATAAATAATTAACTTAAGAAAGTTCTTTCTCCTCCCTAATAATATTTGTATTAGACAAAACATGTTTTAAGTATATTCCTCAAAATATTTATCATCAATAGAAAAATTAAAATTATGGCAAATAAGTCATTATGTAAAGTTAAGATTAAGATTGTGTACTATTAAACTTTTCAAAATTTCACGTATTAGTGAGATTTATACTAAATTTTATTGTTGCTGGTAGAAAAAGATTTTGGTGGATCAGCCGACTTAAAACTTTGAGATCCAAAGCCCAAAATCGGTCTCTATTTGAAATGCATAATTGATAATTGAGGCCCACATTTTTCTGTCTTATATGCACGTAATCGTCATCTTCTATATCATATTACTATATTCACCGTTTGAAAATTTGAAATCTCCTTCCCCCCATTTCCTTCTCCGCCATGGGCGGTGGCGAACCCACTTGTCCGCCGTCTTCTTCGCTCTTAAAGGACATTTCCAACTTCAAAACCCCCAAACGTGCCCCCCGATCCTCTGTCTTCACATCTCCTTGTCCCCAGCACTTCTTCACCGCCTCCAAGGAAACTCCTCGCTCCTCTTCTTCCTTCCTCCGCCGCCACCATCGCTTTTCCAAGCACAAGACTGACACCAGCCGCCGACTCAAGGCCTTCGAGGCCGAGCAGTCGCTGTCGTCTCGTAAGGTTCAGATTCAGAAGGAGAATTCTCTTAAATCGCTCTCCAAATCCCTAACTACTTGGCTCAATTTCCTCTTCGAAAGCCCTAAATCATGCGGCTGTGCGGTGATTATGAATGAAGACCCAAATGTGGCTCCTTCTGGGTTGGGGAAGAGGGAGGGTGGCCTTTGTAACGGCACTGTTGGAGTAGATGCTATGTGGCGGTGTCCAAAAAGGCAGAGAGATTCCGACTGGCTTGGCGGCCATGATGTGGAGAGTAAGCTCGAAGGAAGTTTCTTGAATGCGAAGCAGCATGGTGTACTGAATAATTTGCTCAAGGATGTGTGCAGCTTCGATGATTTGATGCAGAGATTGCAGGTTTACTTGAGCTTGGGTAGTTGCAAGGAGATATTTGATATCATGTCTCGGGTCCTTAAGGTGCAGTTTCTTTTCGACTACTCGTGGATTGAATATAACATTGCGGTTATGATTGGTAATTGGACACTTTGAAAGAGTTGTTATTTATAATGTTCCATTAATATAGTGTTATGTAATGTTCAGAGTATTGATGAAGGAAGGTTGAAAATGAAGGCACATTGCCCCATAATCACAGATCTTGGTATAAAGGAGAAGGCTGTGGGGGTTTTAATGTGCTACAACCCCATTTGGCTTCGTATTGGATTGCACATCATTTTTGGTGGTTGTTCCTTGTTGCCAGATGGAGACGTTAATTCGGATAAAGAACTTGCCTTCTTGAAGATGGTAATTGAGAAGCAGTTCTTCTCACACAGTGGGTTGGCTAAAGCTTATGCCTATAACAAGATGGTTGATGGGTTATATAGACCTGGTTACTATGAAAATTTGGGGAATATTATTTTAAAAAGATTTTTGCTGTTGGTCCTTATACTTGATAGAGCTAAATCTCAAAGCACTCTTCCTCTCAAGTATGGTATTGATGGAATTGATGGGGGTTCTCCACTTCTGTTTGCGGTGCAATCTTGTATCAAGTCTAGTCGTCAAGTAATTAATGGTAATTGTTTATGTTGCTTCTATTTTCAGGTTTGGCAGTTGTGATCTATTATGCTCACTGTAGGTTATGTCTCTTTGCTCGATATAAAACTAGATTTTCTTTCATCGGATGTAATGCATGGAGAAGGTAATCTTCTTGCGCATCTAGTGGTTGTAGGTTACAAAGTATCTTATGCGCAGGTACGTGGTTCAGTCCATTTGGTTATAAACTTACCTACTCCACATATTTGTGCTCCTCAAGTAATATGGTCCAGGAATGCATTAAACCATTTAGATTATTCTATACACGAATAACTCCTCAAAAACTTGAAGTTGACTTTATGTTCCTACTATAACTTGGTATCATTCGATTAACGAACAGAAGTTGTATTTGTAGTGTTCCCTTCTAGAGTATGACTTCAGCATTACCGATTTGTTTCTTGACCTCCAAGATGGAATACGTCTTTGCAGAGCCATTCAACTTTTGCAAAATGACTCATCCATTCTTACAGTGAGTTTTATTTTCCTCTTTTGGCTCTTTATTTCCCTTCTGTTGTTAATATAATTTACAATTATACTTTCATGTGTAAAACATTTTAGAATGGGATTTTATCGCATAATGGCCTGTTCTCTTTTAACTTTTTTTTTTGGGGTAATGTTCTCTTTTAACTGATAATTGTGAAAATAGATTATTTGTATGATATATATAATATCATATTTTAAAGATTGTGAATATGAAGGCCTCATTTAAGCAACCTCTTGTTGTTAACCCAAAAAAACTAATTTTCATGGATATAAAAGATAATTTTCCGGTGAATTATAAATCTTCCTCAAGTTAAATTCATATCCCAATCTTAGTGTATTTAGTCCTACTCTTTTAATTTTTGACATGCTGAACTCGTCCTGTGACAGAAAATGGTTGTTCCTTCAGATACTCGCAAGAAAAAATTAGCGAACTGTGGCCTTGCCCTGCAGTATTTAAAACATGCTGGTGTAAAGTTGCATGATGAGGATGGAATGATGGTTACAGAGGATGATATTGCTAATGGAGACAAGGAATTAACCCTTTCCTTGCTCTGGAACATGTTTCTTCACTTGCAGGTTTGTCTCTACCTAAATTGTTGCACATTGTAAAAATTTGCTTTAGCAGAAGTTATGAGGGTAACCTTTTCTTATCATTAACTTCTGTAGGTGCCACTGTTGATCAACAAAACAAACTTAGTTGAGGAAGTCTTAAAAATTCAGGGAACTTACGTGGTATGGTTCGTATTGGTTGATTTCTTCTAGTTTATGTAATCCACTAAAAAGAGTGTCCTTTTTCGTAGTTAAGAATACTCTATCCTTTTCAGAAATGAAATGGTTGAGAATCATTCTTTGACATTTTTATTTCTTATCTTTGTTGCTTCAGAGTTTATATTCTATATTACTTGCATCTATTTGCCATTTTACAGGAAATTTTGAATGTTGAATGTTTTTGTTCCTCTCCTTTGGAATTGCTTCTGAAATGGATCCAGGTACAGTACTGGGTTAAAGAACGTGGTATATTTCTGTCTGTTTTGCCTCCGTCTCTCTTCCTCTGCCCCTTTGTCTATCTCTTCTCTCTGCAGTAATTTTATATGTTTTCCAACAATTCTAATTATTTTGCAGGCAATCTGTGAAAAATATAATTACAAGATTGATGGATTTTCAACTTTGGTTGATGGGAAAGCCATATGGTGTTTGCTTGACTATTACTTTCTAAAGAAACTCTGCTGTTCTCGTTCTCGCAAGGTGCCATATTTTGGCAACCCAGCCTCTTGTGTTTGCAGCTACTTTTATTACTATGCTTTGTTTCACATTGATTTTATCTTTTCCATTTTTTACAGGATACTCCTGAAAGTAGCGTTGAAGAATCCTTTGTGTCGGCTGATGATTATTTGGATGCATTCTACACTTTCATTTTATCACAAAAACTGACTAGATTGTTGGGAAATTTTCCAGAGGTAAGAGTTCGAAATTTTAGTGACTTTGTACTCTTGCAATGGTTGACTATATCTTCTGACTGATTGCTATATGCTTAAGGCATGTAAACTTCATGTAGAGAGAAAATATTGATAAGTTTAGTTAGACCGAAGTGCATTTGTTTTATATACAAGAATTAGAAGGGGATCTGTTGTAATGTGTTGTGATGGCATTTTCTGTGAGCAAACAATTGTCTTATTGGCTATTTAATAGGTCATACATTGTTCAATTTGTTGCATTTACAGGTTCTGCAAATCAGTGACATGCTTGAACATAGTGGTGCAGTCTGTGAACAGAGTGTTCTAATTCTACTGGTTTTTCTCTCATCAAAACTGACTGAGAAGAAAGCAATGGTAATGCTTAGACTGTTATGCTGCTTTGGTTTTTGATACCTGATGTCAGAAATAATTACATCCACCTTTCTTTTGCTTAGGATCAACTGAATTTTCATAAAGTATTAGGTTGTGACTGTCAAAGTCCAGAAAGGAGGCATTACATTGGAAGGTATTTTGTGTGTTCAAAAGCTCTATTAGGTCAACAAGAAACAAAGGGAGACAATACAGAAGGTATTTTGCCCTGCTTCTATACTTTATTTTTCTAAATGTTTTCCAAATGAATGGGTCTACTCATAAAAAGCAGACGGATAATACAACTGTGGACTAGGATTTATGTCTGGTTTCCTGTAATTATGGTTTCGATGTGGCATTCAGGTTTTTTAGCAAAGAAATTGTTTTACTCTGATTCATCTACTGACAGTCATGAGGGTTGTGTCCCTTGGTCAAATCTTTGATGTTCTTGTTGAATTTGCTTATATTGTTCCTGGTTCAATTATGAGGAAAAGTAAGCACACTGATGAAGTTTGGCTGTCCTTTCCTTTGTTGAATAAACTGTTTTCCAAAGTAAGAAAAATGATTGAAAATATTAAAAACAAACAGTTTTGCATGCTACGTTTCCCCATTGATGCAGATGCTGCTGAAAAGTTCAAGGCCATAAAGGCTTGGTGGCAAGATATGGCTGAGCGAAATAGCCAACTCATTGAGAAACCTGCTGTTACTACTTCCAAGATCAACTCAACTGAAAATCTCAGCACCAACATACAAAAAGGTTACTCACTCTGGCTTTATTGTTCAACTTTCTTGGAGAAAGATCTATATCTTTAAGTTTGCTGGTTTATTCGTGAAAACCTTCAAACACATCTTTGGTTGCTAAGGCTTAAGAACTTGTTTAGAGTACAGCTATCTTATTTTGTTTTGTCAACATCTGAGCTGCTGACTGATGGAAATTATTTCTCTAGATGTTGCAACTTTACAGTTAACCATATAATCTTCAAGCTCTTATTAATCGTTATTTGTTGCTACTTCAAGGCCTATGTGTTTGACTCAATTATCATAGAAACTTGTAGCGAGATTGGAATCTGTGGGCCATTGATAGACTTTCATGCCTTCACTTAATTATCATTCTCAGAATGTATAATTTCAAATATATATATTTCTATTAGCAATTCTCCTTGTTCACTTGTTTGGTTTATTTTTCCATCATCCAGAAAGGTTCAAACAGTCTGAAATTGCTGAGCAATGTGGCAAGTATATTGTTGAAAGGCATAACTTTGTTAAGTTAAGAAGATCAGCTGTGCTCATTCAGCAAGCAGCAAGGATTTGGATGGGTCGAAGGCGATGCAAAGCAAGCAATGGAAATCATAATGCAGCAATTCCTGATACTGCCAATGCAGCCATTGTTATTCAAAGATCTTTTCGTGCCTGGTTAGCAAGGTCCAAATATGATGTTGCTCAAATGCACAACTTTATTCATGTGTTAATAGTTTCTGTAATCCACAGACAGAAGCAGCTATTGCAATTCAGCTTTATTGGAGACATTTTATTTTGAGCAGGTCTTCCTATCACCAGAATCTGGCTGCTACCAAAATACAGAATCATTATCGAGGTTGGTCATTGAGAAAGAAATTTTTATGTCTGAAACAAGCAACAACAAGAATCCAAAATTATTTCCGATGTTTAAGGAGGTGGAGGGCTTGTGAACAACAAAGAGTTGCTACAAGATCAGCCATCATCATTCAATGTCATCTACGTGGATGGATTATAAGAAGAGAAACTTCTATGCGTAGACATCTCATCATATTACTTCAAGTAAAGTTTCTCCTTTCATTTTTATGAGAATCTTCATGTGAAATATTTCCTACCTTTACCTGCAATATATTTTTAGGAGAGTTTTTTCTCATTAAAGGTTGATGCATTTCAAAATGATTATCTTTTTAACTATGTGCTTTATTGTTGATTGCTTATGACTATTATTTTTCAACTGGTTTTGGTTGTTTAAGGATAAGTCTTGAATTTTCATATCGTGTGTAGTTTATTTTGTATTATAAACCAAACATCTGACACGTGCCAATTTCTCTCAACATCCTTAGTTCTCTAGACAATTCCTATCTCTTGTTTATACATTGGCAAGGCAAAATGTAATTTAAGATTTTATTTAAAGATCTAGAAGGGATGAAATGTTTGATTCTTGAAACCGAAGGATTGCTCAACATTCTTACCGTTCATTGATTGGTCAACATACAGTTGCTTCTAGGTGTTGTTTGATCACTGGTACCATGTTTAATGATCACTTGACAAGTGGAAATCAACCTATGCAAGTAATTATTATTGTTCTTTCTCTACTGAAATATTGGCTATTACTAGTCCTAATCTTGACAAAATGGGACATTGGAGAAGGCTGTATTGTGATCCCAATTTTATCTACCTCTTGCCATGGGGTGGCATTTTATCTCATTTATTTGGTTAAAGTGAAAATTTCCCCAAGTATATTATTTTACTTCAATGAATGCAGAGATACTGTTGTGCTTGGCTGAAAAGGAAGAGCTTTCTGTTGCTAAAAGAAGCTGCAGTGAATATTCAAAGTGCTATTCGGTGTTTCAATAGTCGGAATGCACTTTGTAGTAAAAAAAGTGATGTGATTAGAGTTCAGCAATTTGTCCGGGGCCAAGTTATTCAAAATAAGCTCTTAGGTATCTTGCACATATTTTTTGTGAACTCTAATTCACCTGCTTTTTTTCTTTGATAATTTTTATTTATTGAAGTTGAATCAATTATGGTTCTCTTAACATGAGCAAACTATGTTGTCTCTATTTCTAGGGACATTTCATTTTGAAGAAACTGCCACTTCATGCTCCAACTTCGAAAGCTCAATTGATTTATGTCAGAGATTTGACTTGAAAACCATATTGTCTTCGGTTTTGAAGCTACAGTGGTGGTGGAGAAGTACTTTACAACTGAAACAAAGAACAAAATTCACAATTGTTATACAGTCACATGTTCGAGGTTGGTTTGGTAGGCAAAAGGCTATTAGGCACAGGAAACTTATTGTTGTCATTCAAGTAAGATTAACAGATCTCAAAGTCCTATGATCATGTTTAGCAGCATTCATTCAGACGTGTACCATGCTTAGTTTTGACAAGAGTGGACTACCTTTGTTGAGGTCTTTATACAACATTACAAAAGCTGTTCAACATACTAGACCACTGAATATATTTTCCTTTAGTTTACGTCTAATGTAAATGCAGTATAATGTATGAGGTCTGCTTTAGTCTACTGTTTTCTTGGAAAGGTCTGTAACTTCTGCCATCATTTGCATTATTTTGGGTGTAAAGCTTGTTTAGCCTACCAGGCTATTGACTCATTTTGTTCATTTTCATGCATGGTTGGTTGGATGATATTTCCTTAACTGTTTATATCCTTGAAGTCCTTGTGTGAGTTTAGCTCAAGTTAGTCTGTTCATGGTTTATCATATTGTAACTTATGCAGTCATACTGGAGAGGTTACCTTGTGCGGAAAGAGTCAAGAGAGCAGCTTTTAGATTTACGGTCTAGAATGCAAAATTCCGCTAAAAATGTGGACGACAGCATGCGTATTATTAACAGACTTAAGATGGCACTTTCAGAACTACAGAGCAAGAAAAGGGTTACTGGAATTCTTCATATTTGTGCAACTTTCGGTAAGAAATTCTCCTTATTTTGGGATTTCATGTGTCCTATTAGTGTAAATTTCTATGGAAATATTGTTAAAAACAGCAGTATTTGTTTCCTCTGAGAGACCGTGTTCACCAATTGTTCACTTATTTCTTTGAGGAAGTCATCAACTCTCTGTTCTGAATCCTTGATTAACCAAGGCTAGGAGATTGAGGCCACAAATCGCTCAAAACAAAGTGGATTATGCTTATGGTATATTTGAGGTGCAGTGTATTGTGCTCTGTGTGGTATAAGTTCCTTTTACTATGAGGATTTAATTAAGTCGGAGCTGCTTGCCGTTTAGTAAAATAGACTCATTTTATAGTCTTTTGTCATGTGTTTCACAAAACAGTGAGCAACACTCTCTAATTAAAACTAATGTTTTGCTACTAGCTAGAACTCTATAACTATGCGAAAAGAGTTTATTATCAACAAAATGTTAACAATTTGTTGAAGTGTTATGTTAAAAAACCAAATCTTGATGTATCTACCATGTTCTATATGCAATAAGCTTCAGTCATATAGTTTGAAGAATGAGCTAGATGAATAAAAACTATTCTGTATCGTTGTGGACTCTATTATAATCACACCTCCTCACAGACCATGCCACACAACATTCCAAGAAATGTTGCGAGGAGCTTGTGGATGCTGGAGCAATTGACAAATTACTGAACCAGATCCGTTCTGTCAGCAGAAGCATACCAGACCAGGAAGTCCTAAAGCATGCACTTTCCACTCTTCGGAACCTTACTTGCTATCCACATTTAACTGACGCGCTTATTGATGGGCATAGATCAGTAGAAATTATTCTTTGGGAGCTGCTAAGGTTTTTTCCCTCCTCATATTTACAGATTGAGAAACCAAGCATAAGTTTCCTTTGTACCTGAACCGAGTCTCCTAATTACTTTCCAGGAACAAAGAAGAAGGATATTTCCTTGCGTCAGAGATTCTGAAGAAAATCTGTTTGAGATATGAAGGTGTTAATGCCATGCACAAGTCGCCTGCTCTGCTGAAGAGGTTGCATAGTCTTGTAGAAGAACTAACGAGGAAGGCAGCCACTGAGAAGAGGTAAACAACAGCACTTGTAAATTGGAATGAGTTGTGGTGAAACATGAGCACATACCTGCAGATGACTGAGGGAAAATTATTTCTATCCTTGTGCAGGAATCCCCGAGCTGTGGCAGGGAGAGAAAACACAGAAAGACGATTGAAAGAGGCTACTGAACTGCTGAAGCTCATAACTGAAAGCTAACCATGGTGAGGATTCACAAATGCTTCTTTCTGATTAAGTGTGCTGAAGCTGCATGAACTTTAGCAATTTGGGTAAATTTCCGTGATTGCTGGCGCTCACTCTTTTGGGGTTGGGTTCGTGTGGTTGTCTTTGTTTGTAACCTGGTTTGCACTTAGTTTGAACATTTTCTACATGCTTTGGTGGGCTGTTACCTTTATCTCAAAGGTGCACATGTTTTGGTGGAAAGCTATCGAAGTTTCATGACAAAGGGTAACATATTAATAGGGTTTAACGTTGCACTTTAGGTGACTGAGTTACAAATGCTGTTTGGGTTGGATGAAAGATTAAAGTTTTTTTCGATTTTATATTTCTCCATATTCTGGTCTTTCTTGTTCAAATTTTCCTGTTTCTAAGTCTGCTATTCAAAATCTCGACTGTTTGGAAGTTACTGGAATTGAACTAGTGTCTTAAGATCTAGTCCATTGCATCCTCATCCTTTTAGTTTTTATTCGTGCACCTTTGTCTCTTAAGACCTGTAATCTAGTAATCTTTCAGTGTCTAGCTTATATAACTTGATTTTCTTTCAACTTTCAAACGAACTGAATGAACATCTATATTCAACTTATGAATATATAGTACTATCTTGTTATATGGCAATGGATCGAGCCTAAGCTGGAGGTAGTCGGTCACAACCCAAGTCTAGCTTGAGTTGGCTCAATTTTTTTAAAAACAAAGAAAATGCAAAATGACTTTTCTGTAAAATGATGTCATTTTGCCTATAAAGGTCGGGCCTTGAGCTGAGTTTAGGCTTGGGGTTTGGTTTAAAAAATTTGGATTTGATGCTCGGTTAACTCGAGCTTGATTTGTTGACATCTGGGCATAGTTATCTCTAATTGTTAGTATTTATTAAGGTCAATTATAATGTAAAGTACAAACAATTAATGAAATGGTATTTTGAAAGGAAGAAACAAGAAATTTCAGGGATGAAACCAAGGGATTGTAAGATTTGTCATAGATACCCTCACTTGGATTGGGCAAATAATTATGGCAAAGGAATTTCCAATCTCTCTAGCTCAAGTATGGCTTTTAGGTGGAGTTTAATCTCGTGCAATAGCCTCCTAACTCTTTCGTATAAGCTTATTCTGCTAGTCTATTTCACAGTTAGATTTATTCTGCGTTGTAAAGCTGTCTGTGGCCTGGTTTTCTTTTGTACAAATTTATTTTGATTACACCTTTAGTAGTGCCTCTCTCTTTCAACTTTCAAGATAACGACACTGATTGAGGAAGGATGAGTAGCCGTCCTTTCGGCCTACGCCCCCCGGTTCATTTGGAACTTTCCTTTTTTGTACCAAGTAGACATATTCCATCCCAATATTTAAGTCATTAATAATTTTTTTAAGAATTTCAAATCGAAGGGTTTAAACATCTTTATGCTTTAATTTTAATGGCTGAATTTCGTTACTTTTCTTTAACATGAAATAATCCATTAACAGTAATATTATTTAAAAAATGGTATGATACTCCTTGGTCTAATAAATTTGTAAGCAGATTGAAATATCTTTTAAAATTGAAATTATACATATTTTTTATAGTTAATCTTGCCTTTAACCTTATTGATGGAGACTCACATGAATTGGGTTCATTTATGTGGAATAGAAGCAAAGTATTTCATAAATTAAAGTCTTATCGATACAGAGTTCGTGACAATAATAAATAAGTGGTTCGCTGATTTTTTTTATTTTTATTCATTTATTTGTTAATTAAAAGCATATTAATTTGTTTGTAAAAATTTAATATGGATGTGTGCAACATGTCAACAAAATCAACTATGAATCTAATTCAAGTTATATTTTTAATAAATTAAAAATTAAATATTTAACAATATTTTTTTGAAAATAAGTAAGATTAATTTAAATAAATAGGTTCAATTAAAATATTATAATTTCAATATCCAGGCACTTGGACTTAAGTGAATAGTTAACTAACCATAAGACTAGGGGAGAAGATAGTTTAAAGGCACCATTTGCTACACATTCTTGAGCTCATGTTTTGCCTAGATCTCTTGTAATGGTAGTAAATATAATATGTATTAATATCTTCCAAAGAATAGTTCTTATATTGGAAACTTCTTCACCGTGTATCTTGTTATTCCTTTCCTTCTAGATACAGTAGATTAAGGCCTCAAAGGACATTCTAAAGAGCTTTTTATCACCTCTGTTACGGATTTGGAGTCTTAAAGCTTAAGTGATTTATCTTTCCAATCAAAGTGATGACATTGTATTTTAAGGAGAGACAAAATACTATTCCATAAATGAGAAGAGAAATTGCAATTGAAGTATGGATGGTTTAGGCTTTCATTTCTTTCAAGGCAAAGATTACAATTCAAATTAGGAATACACAACTTGAATGCCTAGCTTGCCACTTACAACAAGCTAAGTATGAATGAATGAGTTGGACTAATGTAAGTATCCCATACCAAACCAAGCAATAGTTTCTTGTAGGATTTTAAGGTGAATTGATGGGGTTTGTCTTCAGATCATTAGATGTACCAAACCAAGCAACAATTTCTTGTAGGATTTTAAGGTGAATTGATGGGGTTTGTCTACAGACCATTGGATGTTATTTGTAGTGGAAGAATCAAGAGAATATTTTCGAACATTGTTGACGACCCCTTCCAGTCCCTTAGTTGAGTGGAATGGTCAAGAATAAGAATTATCCTTAATCAGTGCTTGAACTTTGGTATCAGTAGATATGATAACTTTTAGAGATTAGAAATTTCTCAGCTTATACAAAAGACCCAATTCATGCCACTAGTTAAACTAGAAAAGTGTGATATCCTCATCACCAATTATATGTTTCACAACTATTTGGACCCAATATTTGGCATGTAAAAGTGAATCCATTTCACTCGTAGATCTTCTTTCTCATTGCATAATTTCTAAAGGTTATTGGTTAAAAGTACCTTATTACCTTAATCGAAGTGATTCGCAGGCCATCTTGGTTAGGTAGATAGACTATAGGCCATTTAACCTTGTGCATTTTTGTTCCATTGTTTGTACCACTCCATAGAAAATTCTTAAGGGTTCTATCCACAACTTTCAAGGTTTATTTGGGTAAGCCTAAGTGGGAGTACCAATAGGTGTATAAGTTACTAAGGATTGGGATCACCATTTGCAACCTACAATTATAAGCAAGAAACCAGTTACACCAGTTGTGCACCTTTTTATGGATGGACTCTAATAGCGGAAAGTAATTAAGTGATGTGAGCTTCTTTGTTGTAATAGGAACATCAAGATATTAAAAGGGAAGAGGAAGTTAGTTTAGCGCCTGTTTGGATAAACTTTTGTTAGTATAACTTTTGTCAGTAGAGCTTTTCTAAAAAGAGCTTTTCTAATAAGTCAGTTGACTGTTTGACTGTTATTTAAAAAAAAATTTACAAGAACTTCATACAATAGACTGTTTGACAACATAAAAATAAAAAACACTTTTAATTTTAACTATATTTTATTTTGTAATAAAAATTATTTAAAATATAAATATTATTTAAAATATGTTAAACAATATTCAAAGTACAATACATTAATTATTATATAATT
>JANPWT010000002.1:37133838-37147721 GCA_024678245.1 Erythroxylum densum | reverse complement strand
CTCCTTTGGTCGTTATGGTTTGATTGTTTGTACATACACATGGATCCTGGCTTTCGGGAATGTCCCGGGACTCAAAAATTTTAATTCCGCACCGTGGGCATGTGATGCCTACCCCGGGATTTTCCAACAGAACCAAACAGGCACTTAGTCCCATAGAGCTAGCCATGAGGCCTATATTAGAAATAGTATCAACTAAGGAGTAAAAGGAACTTTTAAAGGGATTGAAAGCCAAACTTGAGTTTGAAGAAGATATAAAAAGGTTTAATACGCTAGTGTGGGCATCACATAATAAGAGTAGATCATTAGCAACGGAAAGCTAAAAGAGACCTAGTTTGTTGCATCTGTAGTGATATTTGAAGCTAAGTTCCTTAGTTATTCGTAATTTGGTAAGCCTAGTAAATAATTCCATAGTAATTATGAATAAGAATGGAGACAATTGGTCTTCTTTCCTTAAGCCTCTTATATCTTTGAAGAGTTTGGAAGGCTTACCACTAATAAGAATAAAGAAACATACAGTTGAGATGCTTCATTCAATCCATCTAAAATTTTTATCTAGGAACCATATTGCATTTAAAGAACTTATGATGAAATCCCAACCGAGTGAGTTAAATGCTTTAGCAAAATCTATTTTTAAGGCATAGCTCTTAATAGATAGAATGTTTAGAATTGTAACTATTGAATAATTCTTGAGCTAGTATGATTTAATAATTCTTGAGCTAGTATGATGTAGTGTCCGATACATCTTTTATGGATAAAAACACCTTGACATGGGCTGATCAATTCTACTAGGTACTGTTAATTAAGTTTTATATATGATAATAAAGCTCTCAATACCTGTAAGTATATGTAACGTATCTTATAGTATCAAAGGCATCGTTCCCATGAGAATTATGCAATAGCTAACAATCTGAACTTAACTTTGTCTAAGGTAATACGAAATTCAGTTGAATAAAAATAAATAACATAAAGTAGAATAAGTAAATAAAAAAGTAACTAATAAAATAGTTGAGCTGCCAATAAAATGGAGATTGATCAAGATTGATTATTTAAGAACTATTCTTTCCTCATTTTGTTCCTTTAGCCTTGTTAATTTAATTTATATGTTTGATCTTAGATTTTCTTAGGTATTTTTTACTTTCTCTTAAGATCTAATCAATTAACCCTAATTAAATTCAAAATTTCAAGATTTGTAACCTCTCAATTCACAAAACTTTTCCTAATGTTTTCAATTACATCTGAAGCTATCTAATAGATAATTAAGTTCTCAAATAAGATCTCTCTTGGAATGTTAGAAGACAAAAACAGCTCGCATGTTAGAAAAGATGAAATTTGTTGGAATTGTTGTATGGGAGATATACAATTGTGTATAACTCAAAATCTCCATAATTCATTATTTTGCATAGGCTGAGAGACTTACACGGCCAGACACGACTGTGTATCTCTTATTTACTTCAAATCTTCGTTGTTTTTTAATTATCTAATTTCCAACACTCATAAACAAATCAAACACCTCATGAAAAATAAAATTAAGATCTAGGTCTTGTTCTAAACCAAAAAAACACTTAGAATACATACAAACATTAATAATAACATAATTATAAGCCTATGCATACGATAATTGCCTAATAAACACTTGAAAACATAGTAAAACACTTATAAAAACATATTATAAATCACACTTATCAGGTACTTCCTCATTTTGTTAGCTAACATCTTTGAGTTTACTTTATGGATGAAATTACGACATACTATAGGCTTGTAATAATTCAGTGAGCTTGTATTTGTGGGGGTGGTGGAGAGAAGGGTTTGGAACTAAGGAAATGTATGTCTTGTTTATTTCAGTTAGCAATTTACAACTATCAAAGAATTCCTACATTAATTTTATCACCATTCCACTAGTTATATCCCATGTTTTTTGATAAAATTTGGCATTAAGCCTATCAGGCCTATGGCCCTTCTCAAGGCATAAAGAGAATAAAATATTTTTGATCTCATTTCTTATAACCTCTTTTGTCATATCTAAAGACTAGTGACTAGGAAAAAAACCCTTACGGAAAGTTTTCAGCTCTTTAGGGAAAGGTAAGTAACATATTTAATACCCAAAAGCTTTTTGTAATGAACATAAACAAGCTCTTTAAGCCCTTTTTGATCATAAATGGTGTTACCTTTAGCATCTTGTAAGGAAATTATTTATTCCTTTTTCTTTTTGACTAAATAGAGTTTTAGTATAATTTTATGTTCTTATCTCCATCTAGCCATATAATTCTAGATTTTTGCTTTAATTGAGAATTCAAAATCTCAAAAAAAGAAACATACCATTTTGACTCAATGGATTTTAGTTTTTTTGAGATTAGGATCACTAGGATTTAGCTTTCTTGGCATCTAATAAGCGAGTCTAGGGCCAACTTCTTCTCCTTAACATAGGATCAACTATGCTCTTCTATAGTAATAAATGTTCTACTTTAATTGCTTTCAACTTTTCTATAATAAATGTTTTACTTTAATTGCTTTCAACTTTTCTATACACTTGAATGCCTAAGAGCCCTTAGGTTCAATGCTTAGTCTTTAATATTGCCTTCTCAAATTAAGTATGACTGAATTAAGATTTAAATAATCTAAGGGTAGATCCTCTCTTCCCATAAGCATTGCTAGATTGAATATCTATTTGAAAGTGGTTTAAAGTGAGGCAATTTCCAAAATTAGCATAGCTTTCTAAGTTCATCAGGCAATGATCTAGTTTTTTGTAGAGAAACCAATCCTTTAAATGATTGTTACTCTATATGAAAAGATTGCTAGAATTTTTCAATTCTGTGAGCCATAGGTCATTTGTTAACTTGAAATTTTTTTTGAGGCTGGATCATCTCTTGCTCTCATGCACCTTTATTGAGGAAAGCAAGTTGATGTCACCTACAAAGATCCAAGGGGTGGAAGAGTTTGTTCTTAAAGACACCTAATCATTCGACAATTGTTTCCTTTGAAATTCCCAATTTAAGGCATATATAATAGTGATTAATAAAGGAGACTGGGAATGGATTATAGTAAATTCACAATGTAAGAATTGGTCTGAGTAGGACTATTTGTTCAAGAGAATCATGAAGGTGTCCAAAGAGACTACAATTTTGCATTAAAGTGAGCATTTTGGTTATTAAGCACTCTCCATTCCTTATTTAGAAACCAAAGGCTCTTTTGAAGTTGGTCCATCTGTCCACTAAACCAATAATAAAGCCTCTTGAGGTTTAAATGATCTTTAAAAACCATTTGTTTATTAGGGATGTTCAAACCTCTTATATTTTAAACAAGTAATTCCATCAAGAAGAAGATTTACCAAAAAAAATTTCTCCTAGACTTCCTATAAGATTTATTTAAGCTAGAACCAAGAACATTAAGTATTGATGTGAATTCCTTAACCCTCTTTACCATAGTGGATAAGGAAGATGTGTTAGTAGGTTAGTGGATTAGATTGTCTTTGTTTGAGTTGCTTGGCTCATGAATATCCACCTATACAACTGGAGAGGGTTATCAGATTGTGGTATCATTGGAGTCCATTGTAATTCCTTATATTATAATCATTAAAGCAAACCATATACTAAACCAAAGTGAGTTCTTACATAGTTATGGTAAAAAAAACTAAAATCTACTTATAAATTCATTACAATCATCATCCATACACCTTCTCCATACAATAATTAGAAAAAAAACACATGAGAAAAGAGAGAATAGAAGGCTTACGAGTTGAAGCACAAAGCTAGAACTTGTTACGACAACTTTGAGATCTCTTGAAATCATTTGGTTCTTCTTAAAATTCCACTAAAAAATGTGTCTATCTGCCTCCTTTTGGTGTGATGCATGACTCTCTTCCTTTTCTAGGGTTTGAAATATACCTCTTTGGGTGCTTACACCGACTTAGGATGCAAGTGGAGTAAGCTAGAATTGCCAGCTAGAAAGCTAGAAAATTCCAACTTGGTCATGATCATGACCTATTGTTTTCCAACCTTATTTTCTTCTTTTGCTTCTCCTTTGATACCTACAACAATTCTACATGCAAGTAAGTTGATAATCAACACAAATAAGATCCAAATCCTGCTCAAACATTGACATACAACCACGCAAAATGTATGTACGTCAAAACATATGAAAAGCATGCCAAACATAGGCTTTAAAACCTTCATTTATAACCTAACATGCAATTTATCATATAAAATCACATACACATGCAAGTTATAGGAAAATAACACAAAACCTAGGCTAAACATCCTAGTATGTATACTAAAAATACACATTATAACATAAAATGATTTAGACAATCCTATAAAAAATATCGCTTATCAAGGACCTAATGCTAAATTGTCCTTAGTATGCCCATAATGTCATTGAATATAATGGAAATTAATAAACATTTTAAACAATTAAGGGTTTTCATTTTGGATAATATGCTTATTTTGTTTGGCATTTTTAGAGGCCAAATTTAGTAAAGAGAGAGTAGCTAGCTTAGAAATAATGGGGAAGTAGTGGTCTATCATATCAAATCATCACAATCACCCCTATGGACATATTATGATAGCTTTTAATCAAAAACTTGTTAAAGTGCAAGTTCTACATTCTAATGACTAGATAATTCATTTAATGGTTAATTTTATGTAAGAGAATATTAAGGCAATATTTTATTTTTTTATGGATCTAACCATGTGTTCCAAAGGAAGTTGTTGTGGGATAAGCTCCGAGAGTTTAGCTAATCAATTTGTGGTTTTTGTATTATTTTGGGTTATTTTAATAGTATATTAGTTATATCAAAAGAAAAAAGACATTTATGTTTGAGGAATTACTCTCCTAACTTTAAGGAATGAATAGATAAGCTGGGGAAATAGACTTTAGGTAAGAAGGGAATTTTTATACATAGAGCAACAAATAAATCTCTATATGGTAGATTAGGAAAAGGTTGGATAGGGCCTTGGTAAATAGGGAATGGATGATCCAATTTCTCAAAAATAAAGCAATATTTATAAAACCCTCAATATCGTATCACACTCTAGTTTTGGTTTATAATATATTTAAGAAAAGGAATACGAGGTTTCCTTTTAGTTTTAATAATTACCTAGCTGAAGAGCAAGGATTCAATGAAGTGACTATGAGCAGAATGGCTGAGTAAATTCTGGGTAATAACATGTGTGAAAGTGTAAGGAAAATCAAGTCAATTAAGGAAGAATTAAAGGGATTATATTCTATAAGTAAGAGAAAAGTACACTAGAGGCTATAAGAGGGGTAAGAGCTTACCTAAATAAGGTGTAAGAAGGGTGATCAATAACCCAAGGGACCCTTAAAAGATTATGGAGACGGTAAAAGCACTCTAAGAGCACTACAAGGTAGTTTATGATAGTAATTCTATATTAAAGAAAATATTAAGAGTTATGTGTGTGAAAGATGGGGATAGAAACACCAAGTTTTCCATAATTCAATAATAGTAAGGAGGAATATAAATAAAATTTGCTTTCTTAAAAGGGATGATGGGTTAGTGATCTCTTTATAAGAGGATTTAAAGGTGGAGGTAGTTACATTTTTCAGGAAATTAATAAGAACTTCCTTTGTGAGTAAGTCATATTCCTCATTATTAAGCTTTTTTTCTCAATAATCATTTTTCCAAAGAAGAGGAGACATTACTAACTACACTTATAAGAGACAAAAAGGTTGAGGAGGTAATATTTATTATCAGTCTTAACAAAGCACCAAACCTGAATGGCCTCAATGGCTTCTTTTATAAAAAATATCTGAATCTTATACAACACATGGTAATTGAAACTATAAGAGAGTTCATTAATAGAGGGAAAATGCTAAAAGAAGTGAATAAGACATTCTTGTCCCTCATTCCTAAGGTGAATATCTGAATTCCTTATAATAATTCAAATCAATTTCTTATAATTTCTTATACAAAGTGATTTCTAAAATCATTACAAAGAGTATGAAAAAGGTTCTCAAACCTTTAATAAGTTAAATGCAAGAAACTTTCTAACAAGATAAATCAATTGGACACAATGTGTTGTTAGCACAAGAGCTATTTAGGGGGTACCTAAAAGAAATAGCTTAAGAAATTATGTTGTTAAGATTGATTTTTGCAAGGCCTATGATTCCCTTATTTGGGATTTCATACATCAGGTGTTTATGGATTTTTTGGGTTTCTTAAAAATTTAAGGAGCTAGATTAGACTATGCATAACTAGTTGCTCCTTTCGTAAACTAATCAATAAGAAGCCCATAACCTTATTCATCCACTTACTTATTCACCATATGTATGGAAGTTTTTACAAGGATGGTGAGGCATATAATAAAGTTAACCCAAAGTTTAAGTTTCATAACAAGTGTAAGAAGTTAGAACTCTTTAGCTTATCCTTTATGAATGACCTAATACCTTTCTTAAGAGGCCATAATGTGTTAGTGAATTTGCTAATGACATTTATCATATTATTCTAAAAGTTTTCATGATTGGAGATTAATAAGAGTAAAAGCCAACGATTCCTATTATCGAGTGCATAATACTTTATGATATGGCTAACTAGTATCATAGTATCATGGGAATTTAAGAAATGCAACCTTCCTTCATCTACCTAGGCTTGCCTATTGTAGCTAAGAGACTACATTTTAGGGAGTGCAAAATTGCATAAAAGGTTAGGAGGTTGGCATAATATAAACTTATCTCTAGCTAGTAAGTTACAACTCATCAAGTTAATACTGAGCTTACTTCACATATACTAGGCTTCCCATTTTGTTCCATTCAAAAGGATAACTAAAAAGATATGAATTTTTTCGAGGCAATTCTTATGGGTTAGGAACAAGGAAAGAAGGGTCATGACAAAAGTTAATTGGAGTGAAGTGTAATAAATATTAGATAAGGTGAGATTAAGAATCAATTCCATTAGAATAAGCAACAAAGTGTTTTTAGGAAAAAGGCATTAAAGACTTTTGGACAATAAAATCTCTCTATAAAAAAGGTGGATACAGGTCTATTGGTTAAATGGTGGAAGCATATGTGAATTAAAAGGAAAACATACCATGTCTTATACTAAAAAAAGTGTTGAGATTGAGGAGTCAAATTGCTTAAAATGCAAGATATCTAATGGTGAGTATGCTTTACTCCTATTTAACAATTGGAGCAAGGAGGGACAACGGACACAATCCCAGATCAAGACAATAATCCTGAGTAATAGTCCCCTAAATGAGAAAGTTGAAGAATCGATAAGATTTAATGAATAGAGTAACTATCTTGTAGGGGATCAAAAGATATTACCCATCTATAACCCAAATTATCATAGGGAGGACGCATGTGAATGGATAGAATACTCTTCAAGAGTTTTTACTAACAAATCATATAGAAAAAGAATAAAAACTAGGGGTAAAAAGAAAACATGGGCAATAGTGGCTTGGAGTAGGAACATTCAACCTTAATTGTCTTTCTACTTATGCTTGGTAACTTAGAACATGCTTCTAGATTGCCCCATTTTTATAAAATTAACAAATGCAAATTGTGTGAGGAGGAGCCTGAGTCAATTGAGCATCTGTTCTTCACATGCAAAGAGGCTTTGATCATATAGAGAAGTTTAGGATTTTTGGAGTATAGATAAATCAGAATTAAACTTTAAAGATATATTGTCCTAGCTATAGGATAATCACACAGGTTCTAGATTAAAAGAGTAAGAATGGAGATAGCTCTTTAGCTCATATGTATTCAATGCTTGGAAGGAGAGAAAGATAAAAGTTTTCAAAGATTCTACAAAACTTTTCTATGGGAACTTAAACAATGGATCAAAATATAGTTGCTCAATATAAATGACGTAAATAGCTAGGGATGGCTCAATTATAGCGCATGAGACTAATGCAGGAGTATCTTGTACAAATTAAAAGAGTAATTTAGAGATAAAAGGAGGTGGGGTTATAATAAAGAAATATAAAGCTATAGGAACTAGATAATTAATGCTAGTTTAAGGAGTAAATAAAGAACTGGAGTCACTCACATGATGAAAACTTTAGGTGTGTCACATATCATCTACATGTAAGAAGAAAACAAGGAACTTAAGTTACAACTATGAAAGTACTGTCAGCTCAAGGTTTATGATTAACGATTTGATGATAACTGTATAATATTTCAAAATTCAAATTAGATTTATTTCTTTATATTGGTATCAATATATTTCTCAAAAGGAAATAAAATCATGGAATAAATGCTTACTTTCTAGAAGGAACCTTGTTTTATGAACTTACCTTATTTAGTTTACAATATGCGAAAAGATCCTACTAATCCTATATTTTTTCGACAATAAATTTTGAGATATTGCCATATTTTTTTTAAAGGTTGAATATCGAAGTTTCCAGAAAAGATGATATCGAAGATTCAAAGTCAACCTAGAATAAAAAGGATATAACTACTAGTTGAAGGAAATGCCTATTTAAGGAAGAACCACTGCAGTCGCGAGATAAATAGATATATAGAAAAAATCAAGGAAACCAAATTTTCGATGTACATTCACAACATCAGTGCTTCTAAAAGTCATATCATTATCAAATCTCTTTTGTTTTAAAAAGTGAAAATTCTTTTAAGAGAGTGATCATTGAAGCTCATATTGAGTAAATTACTTTCTCATTCGTTGAGAGTTTGTAGAGGCTAGACAAATACGACTAGCATGGAATGTTGAAGAACCTTGAAAAATATATACTTGTGAACTTAAAAAGGCTCGTCAAATTACTACTTAGATTTAATAGTGAAACACTCAAATTGAATACTTAGGGACTGGATATAGGCTTAGGTTATAAGTCGAACAAGTATAAATTGATCATGTCATTCTTTCTCTCCTCTTAACTTTAAATTTTCATATTATATTGTTTGCATTTTCATTTTGCAAGAGGCTCCTTCACTTTTAAAATAAGCTCCTTCTGTTTTTTAACTTCGCGAGCGGTTTCTTTTAGTTTAACAAGCTCCTACTATTTTTTAAATTGCTTTAACAGGATTTATTGTTTAACAGGCTCCTATCTCTTAACTCTTGGTGTTTAAAAGGCTTTATCGTTTAACAAACTCCTATTTCTTTTAACTGGGATCTGTCTATTATACAAATTGAAAGTACTTAAAAAAAATTTAGTCACACACAATTCACTTCCCTCTTACGTGTGTTTTTTTATCAAGTACTTGGGCTGAAATACAGCTTGCAAAAAAGAGGAGATACTGTAAGAAGAAAGGTTAGCTAGAAAGAGCTTAGATGCGAAAGAAAAGTGGAGCAAGTGACAATACATGGGCAATATACAACCTAAATTTTGGACACTTGTCTATGGTGTAGGTCATAAGGTTATTTTGTAAGTCAAGTGGCTTATAAAGATCGTGTCTAATCCTTTGTAATAGCATTATATGGTATTGTATTTGTTTATTTTAATAAAATTATTTTAATTCTCAAAAAATATTCATGATTAGTAATGAATCTAGTAAGTGTTCCCAAACTTAAGATTTTGTCTACTTTTCGAGATCTTAAAGAGGTGTGAAATTACATGAGAACTCTTGAATATTAATGAAAATATAAAGGATAGATAAATCTAGTTCCAAAAAAAAACCATTTATGGTAAAAAGAAATGGTTGATTCGTATTGTCTTACCTTAATTTTGATTATTTTATTATCTTTTATTAAGAATATTGAGTCGAGTCCTTTTACACTCCTATTGAATATGAGTACTATACAAGTATTATTTGTACATTTTTTACAATAGGAGAAATTTATCCATAAATTGCTAAATATTAATGGCATTGGTATATATATACATGATAAACTTTTTAGGAATTTGTATAGTCTTTTTTCTTTCATTTCTCTTAAATTATTAAAGAATCAACAAATTAAAATATAAATAGTAAAAAAAATCATTCCATTATGCCATAACTTGTACCACAAATTCAAAATGAGAGAACCCCAAGATAAAAGGAAAAAAATTGATATTTTTGCCAATTAAAACATTTCATTGATTACTTGTTATGGATTACAGCTAATTATCACAAGAAGTTGACGCGTAAGCTGTCATGTCCTTTTGCTCTATCTAAATCAATAGCCTAACCCTATGAATTAATACGGGACCTCCTGGCTTTCTTCTGTTTTTCCCATTCTCATTTCGGCATAATGAATTAACCCCAAAGACAACCATTTGCATGTGATTGGTACGTACGCTACTCCAAAATTTGGTAACTCAAATAATTTCGTTCTGCATTACGTTGAGTGTTCTCTACGTGATAGCTTGATTATATTAATTGGGAGTGTAAACATGGTGTCTTATTATGTCTCATAAATCTCAGCTATTTATTTACGTGAGTTCCGCATGGATTTCGCGTAAATAAACGTAGATCCTACATAAATAAATGGTTGAGATTTATAGAACAGAATAAGACACTATAAAATTAGACAGAAGATCTTGTCCCATCAACTAGGGTAGCCAGCACTGTTTCTCTTTATTGGATTTAACTAAACTAAATTAGCTAATCTGTTTGATGTGAGGCCAGCTCAGAGAATAAAGTTTCCATATTATTTTCGTACTAAAGATTGAAGCACATGCTTTCCTTCATCACCGTATGACCTCAACCACCAACCCTACACTTTATTTTTCCATTCCACTTCTTATAAATATACCATCCTCAGCTACACATCAGTTCATCAATTTATTATTACTTCTATATTGTTCTCAGCGAGCTCTTTCAAAGCTCTCGGAGCCTTATCAGATAAAGTGTGGCTTGGATAAAAATGGCTCAAGTGACGAGATGTTATGATTACTCCAAATTGGATAGCGAAGACCCAGATGAGTCGAGTCATCGACGAGCTCAGTTCTTGATCTACAAAACACTAAAAGCCGCGGATTCTCGAAGAAGGCCATGGTTCATGAGGATCAAACTATGCAGGTTAAAGATCAGGGTTGGGAGGAAACTAAGGAAGTTGAGGAAAAGGTTGTTCTTAAATATATCTGCAGCGAGAGTCAGAATCATGTATAAGCAAGTTACTACCCAGTGGAAGAGGTTGATTGGCAATGGAGAACTCATTGCTGGTCTTCCTGCATTTTTACCTTGACGCTTTCTGGATTGTATTTTTCTTTTAATTTTTTGTTTCTCATCTATGTTCACTTGTTAAGGATATTGATAATACCTATGCTGTTACGTTGATAAATTCCAGAAGCCAGTATCTATACCCTGCTAAAACATGATCTTTGGTTTTCTACTAAGCAGGTACAGGAATAATGGTTTAAAAATGGCAATTTGTAGTTTTGGGAAATGCTCAATAATTCACTGTAGTAGCAATCCCCATCACACCAATTGCAATCATGATTTCATTATGCGTTACAATCCTCATATTGCTCACAACACCCTTTGCTCTGGAGAAGGCAGAGAGTATTAGATTTTAGAGAAAGGATGCATGTATGATATGCTTTGTTTCTCTACATATCGGCCGAGTTTCAAGCCAGAGAGTCCTGCGTTACTCTAGCAGCAAGCCATATTTGGCTCAACAATGTTCACTGGTTGCCGGGACGAAACACATTTAGAAGATCCAGGTGGGGTAATGTAATCTCAGTAGCCAACCTGTCGTGCCGTACTGTCCTTTCTGTCCTTGTCTTTCTATCTGTGGATTGGTCTGGCATTAAACGACCGTCCCATATGGCCCAGCTGGCAAATTAATTGATGAAAACTAGTTTAGGGAACATATTATTCTTACTCTTTGGATCCCGATTATCAAATCCACAATAAATGACTTTGATTAGGTTTTCTAAATATACATCCTTTGTTCCGGTTTATCGGTTCCTATCTTATTTTATTAAATCTTATTTACATATTTATATAGGTCTATATAAATTTATAGATCAAATTAAGTAACATAGAGTTAGAACACCCTAAAGAAAACAAGATACTTCAACCCAATTTTCTCAATGCTATAAAAACAAATTTATATATTCTTATTCCATTATTTTGAGGAAGAAATCTTGTTTTTTATTTTTTATTTTATTTATGGTAATGACTCTCTACATAATTATAGTTCTTCAGATTACATTTCCCAAATATTACCTGCCAAACCAATCCATTCATTCTTCCCTCCTAAATTGTGAAGTCTATTGAAAAAGAAAAGGACACATCTGTACTGTACTTAGCCATTTGGTAATATATTAAAATTATGATCTCAATAACCAGGGTCATGCATGGCACTCATTTCATTCAAAATACTCACTGAACTCTTAACTGTTTCATGGTTGACACCTCTATCACTCGGATATCACAGCTCAGAAGGTCCACCAAAATCCCTGCGATGGATCAGACACACTTTTCAATCGATTGATTACAAGTTTGACGCTGCCATATCATTTATAATAACTCGTGTTAAAAGTGCACCGTTTGAAAAACTGAACATGATCTCAAACTGATAAAGAAAAAATTTTAAACTTTTAAAATTTCAATTAATGTTGAGTCCTTATAATCACATTAAATTAGTGTATAACGGACAATAATTGATAAAATAAATAATCTAAGCATAAATCAATATATAAATAAATGATATGAAGTGATTTTGGTGTATTTGAATCCTTTAGTATGGGCAGAGCTCTTGTAATATGAAAGTAGGTTTAGTGGGATGGATTAGGGGATCATTTGGTCCTAACTTGTAAGCCCTCTCAACAAATTTACAAATCGAAATAGAATAGCATTTTGGGTAGTTGTCTTCAAAACTGGGTTCATATCCATAATTTATTCAATTTAGAGAGAAAGAAACAAACTACTATACAAAGGGGTAGCTATGAAAAACATCTTTTGACATAAAACACACTAAATTGGATTAAGGAACAATTGCTAGCTAGAAATAATGTACAAAATAGTCTCATTGTAGGCATGAAAATCATATGGAAAATTTGAATCTTTAAAATTAATTTCCTATGCTAGTTGTAACAAACTAAAGTGTCTTTTTGGATCTTGTAAAACCTTTATCACTGTAATGGTGTAATAGCTTGGTTCGTGTTAATAAAGTTTCTTTATTCATCTCTAAAAAAAAAGTTTTGTTTCTTAGCCTAGCATCTGCCAAAGTTGCTCCAACTTGACTCAGACCTCCCAACTTTGTTTTTTCTTCATTGAGAGAGTAAAACAAGATCTTAAATAAAACAAAATTAATTTTACGTTTTAATTCATATAAAAATAAAAAATACAAGCATAATCCTATCAAAATTATGCTAAAAATAACACCTAGTTAAATTTCTCCCCATTTAAACATTTGCTTGTCCTCTAGCAAATCAATTTCATTATTTATAACTTAAATAATAGACAAATCCAAGAAGTTATACAACTTCATTATGTGTAGCGCCCCCTTACCGCAGGGTACACATCGGGACGCTCGTAGGTCATTCCGATACATATCCTATGATAAGGATGAGTTACGAACAATCACTACTATACTTTACATGGCATCATAATAATAAAACATCAGTATAAAAATCACTAATTTTTGAAACCAACTTTTTCCTCATTTCATTTGTTAGCCCCAAATTTTTTTTAATTTGAGCATGATTAGATTGATTAAGAATTTGAGTTAGCAGTGATTGAGATGATAGAAATTAAATATGGAAACAATAAAAAAGCAAATGACATAAATTGAGTAAGCTAACTTAGCATAAATTGAATTGAGATTTATTAGCATGAGTTAGCATTAAAGATGTTAGGTGGTTAGTTTATGAAATTAAATGAGATGATAAGAATTAAGTATGATAGCATTAAATAGCTTATGACATAAATTAACATGTAATGGCATTAATGAGTTAGGTAGTAGTTAGTAGCAATTAATATGTTAGTTGGTTAGTAAGGTTAAGAATAAGTGAATGGGCCTTAATGAAGTAGGGAAATAAAATAGAAGA
>JANPWT010000002.1:37073455-37091446 GCA_024678245.1 Erythroxylum densum | reverse complement strand
ATGTAGCAGTGGTGAGTCTAGGTCAATCTCACAGAGAGTGTGTGTAAAGTTATTGAAATTAAAATAATAGGTGTTTAGGTTTAAGGGATTTTGGTTTTAGAAATAAGAAAATAAAATAAAACGAACCTTATGAAAACAAATTAAAGAAAGCATACAAAAGTGAAGAAAATGGTGAATTTGTTGGGAATCCGATTATTTGGTTCAATCTCGACCTACACCATAATTAAACATTTTTTTTCATGATTTACTTTTCTCAAACCTCTCCTAGAGACTATTAATCGTAGGTTAATAATTAATCCGAATATTCCCACACCCTAATTAAACGTTTTTCCATGATTTATTTTTCTCAAACCTCTCCTATAGACTATTAATTGTAGGTTAATAATTAACCTGAATTTTTCCTTAGGTAGTGTTTAATAAAGATACGATCATTAATTAAACCTAATTATCAAATAACATAAGATACGATCTCCAGATTCAATTAGGCAGTAGCATTACGAATTAGGAAACTAATTATTCAAGGCAACAACCACATATGATGTGTCATTTAACCTAAGTTATGTTATCCCTAATTATTATAAATCATTAGTTGTTAAACATGAATTTCAAATATGACAATTACGAATTATATAAAAATTCTAGCAATGGGTTTGTAAATAAATGATCTAACGAACACATTCAAATCATCTTTTCACAATACCCAATGGGTTCATATACAAAAAATCAAACAATAACAAGAATACGATTATCCATACACAAAATCCAAATCAACTAATATAGGATAACACAATCAATTTCTAAAGAGAGAAAGAAACAACTAAAATAAAGAAAGAATGTTTAACTGGATCATTGGCATCGATGTTGCCTCCAAATCGATGTTGGAAAGTTACCCGTCTATGGGTCTCCTCATGGTGAAGAGCTTACCTTCGTCTTCATGCTCTCCTGAAGCTCTTGGAGTTCCTGAACTCCTTCAACTGAAAACATCTATTTTACTCTCAAAAAATGCATGTCGAAAGTCACTACCTCCCTTTCGCTACTCTCTATTTCTCTAATTAGTTTTTGGTCTAACCTATTGTTCACTTTTTTAAAACCCTCGCCATTATTGAACATTTGTGTGAAACGTAGACGTTGTCTGTATTTATGCACGTCTACATAAAACCAAGACATTGTCTGTGTTTAAGTGTGCTACCCCTTACTTCCTAGTTGCTACGTCGTTTCTCCTGTAGCGTTTCACTCCTACCTCTGCTGCATTTTGCTCTTCTTTTCTTTGACAACATTGACCTGTGTTTTTTGTTCCTTGCCTCCCAGTTGTGTGTCAGTGGTCCTTCCTTTCTAGCTGCTAGCTTATTCACTACCGTATTAGTCATCTGCAGCATGAAACACACACACGTTATTAGCTTTCCACATGTTGCATACTACATGATTTGGCTTTAATTGTTGATTCCATAGCCATCCATAATCCTGCCATTACTTATTTAAATTCAAGTTAAAACATGCGTGGCATGCACAGATTTTCTACTTCTCTACTTTTCCAACTACATGTTATGAGCAACTTTAGTTCTTCTTCTTTATGTCTTCATTTTCTTGTCTTCTCTTGGTCTAATTTTCTTCTTCTTACTTCATGAAGAAAAGTGAGTATTAATTTTCCAAAAATGGCCCGAATATTGTGCTTTCAACTCATTTTAACTTCTTTACTTCCGAATTGTGCCTAAAATCGCATATATGTCAAAGTGAGTATTCTGAGCAATTTCATGTCATTAATCGCTAAATGTTATGGAATAATTTCATAATCAATTAAGCACTTATCAATTTCCCCCATACTTAGCTTTTGGTCGTCTTGTTGCAAAACAAAATTAAACTCAAAGACCCAAAAACATTTACTCAATTCCCATATGTTCCAAAAATATATAATCATAAACAAAGATGAATGACTTTCAAAAATCATAGCAAGAAGTCAACATTCCAAGCTTTGACTCATGATCAACCAATATTTATCATCTTCAAAAACTCAGCAAACTAATGGTAGACTCGAAAAATGTGTTTAACTAAAATATATCCATAGTTATACTCAACACCATTCATGATCATGTCGTTCCACAACCTTGCATATCTTTCATTTCCCCATCACTAATGCTCACATGCAAAATCATAGATCAAAGGACTTTTCAACGATGAAATGTGGGCAAAGGTAAGGTGAGATATTTTTGGGTCAAGTAACACGAAATCTGTTAAAGCTAGTGAAACAAATCACTAGTCAATGTGACATCAAGTGCAAAAACTAACATTCCCTCTTGATTGTCTACATTAATCATGATGAATGCAAAAATGATGTTTCACCAGTCAAACTCAAGCTCCTACACACAAACCACATGAAGCATAAATCACTAACAAAAGTTGATTATAAATAAACTTTTTAATCATAGGGAGTGACCATTGAAAGAAACATTCACCTCATATTTAACATACTCAAGTAATCCATTCAATACAACTTTAGGGGGATGCATTAATCATAAATAACTTTTCAACAAATACGCACTTCCTCCTTGGTACACTTATTTAAACTTTTTCTTTTCTTTTATTTTTCTTTTTCTTTTTCTTTTTCTTTTTCTTTCTTTTTCTTTTTCTTTCCTTTTCTTTTCTTTTCTTTTCTCTTTTCTTTTTTATTTCTTTTCTTTCTTTTCTTTTCTCTTATAAAAATTAAAAGAAACCACATCAACAAGGGAATTTCAATGATAAGACATAAAATAACATCCCAACATTATAACCAACCCACACATATGTACACCCCACACTTATACTTTTGTATATCCACAAACTCAACAATCAACAAATGTTTCACTAGCTTTAAGGCTTAAGAAGGACATTTGGTTAGGGTTAAAGCAAGTAATGTGGTTAGTACACAAAGAAAGGTAAATAAAGCTCAAGGGGGCTTATAAAAAAGGAAAATCATATAATGGGTAGGCTATTTGGCTAATGTAGTTCAGAAAGGAAAAGAATGCTTAATCATTTCCATGTTAATGTATGTGATAAAATTGTGGTTTCGAATAGCAATTCAAGGCAAAATCAAGATGTACATATCATGAAGGTCACACATTATCAAAAGACAATGAGACTGATATGAATGCGTCAGTCTAATAAGACTCAAAATCTCACCAACTTTGTCTACCACTAGTCACTACTCTTCTAAAGATAATGCACATCAACCAATCACAAGAGTAAAAGTACATGCTAAAGTTGCTATCAAATTCTCTAGTCAACTCATTCTCCAATCATGACTTTATAGTCCTAGAAGCAATAGAAAAAGAGAAAATGCTTGTATCATTTGTTTTATTCTTTCTCTCATTTTGATTGAAAGCTTAAAAATAATCAAGAAACAAACAAACATAGAAACACACATGCAAAATAAAAAGTAATGTGAACTGGGACACAGGTCGGTCAGCTGGGATTTTTGGGGATGACCTAGTTAGATTTTCGTATCAGTTTCCTTTTGGAGTAATGTATATAGACAGTGGAAATCTGATAGTCTTGCAAATTTCTATTTTGATGTTACAAAATGAGAAAGATTTTGGATTTTAAAATATAGTGATTTTTATATTACGATTTTATGAATATGATGCCATGAGAGTACTGTAGTGACTGACTGCTCGTAGCTCTCCCTCATTGTAGAATATGGATCGGAACGACCCACGGGCGGTCCGGTGCGTACTCTACGGTAAGGGGGCGCTACAGTTTTGATTGGATATTAATTTTTAGCTCGATACTCCATTGAGTGTTTTTTCTTTCTTCATTAGTTTTGATGTCTTTTGAATTACATAACCTAAATATTTATCACCTTTAGCCCCATCATAACCTTGAAAAGTCCTTTAATTTGTGTTATTCATATGAGGAAAACTCAAAAGATATGTAAAGTTGCAGAATGTCTTAATCATGTAATGTGTTAAGTGTATCTATATCAATTTAAACACTCCTAGACTGCTTAGATTTTAAAGGGAATGGTTGTTGATTGATCATAAGTAAAAACATTGAATGTTTAATTCTTATTATGGGCTTTAAAAGTTATTCCTCTTTTTCATATGAATATCTATTATTCGGAAATATGTCTAAAGAGGAAGTGTTTTAATTTTGATTTTGATCTCTAATTTTGACCAAGGATAGCCAAAAGTTAAATAAGGGGGAACTTGATAAACGCTTGATTGATTATATATTTATTGCCTAATGCTTAGTGATTAATGTTATGTTGTGCCTAAGATACTTATTTTGGTTAATTTTTTTAGGCATAAGTTCACAACCTTGATTTCATTCTATTGATGACTTATTAACCTTCATAGAGTAAAAGGGAGATGAGTTAAGATGAAGACAAGATAAAGAATGGAACAATTAGAGTCACTGTAACTTACACGATCATATAACTCACTGGAAATGTACACAAACTCTAAGATTTTTTTCCAACCACCCTCATGACTTAAACGCCTGTGTAGAGACTTACACGGCCATGTAAATGAGATACAAGGCCATGTAGCTTAACTTTGTGGCCAATTAAGAACATATAATTCTACAACTTTTTTCTAAATTAAATTCTTCCTTACACCCCTATGTAGCTTAGCGTTTATAATTACATAGATTAAGAGGCCAAATATGGTATGTACAAGTTAAAGACATAAAAGGAGGTAGATTCCTTTCCCTTTTGAGAGATATAAACATTTAATCTTCTTTTTTCTAGTTCAAAAGGGATATCGAGGATAGTTAAAATGTTTGGGCATTGATCAACATTACTGATGTTATTCTTGACTCTCTTTTGGAATTGAATATGTTACTCTTTGTTTAGAGTTTGAAATTTACATATGAATGATTTATATAGGCCTATTAGATTATTCAATTATGGATCCATTGCTAAAATAAAGATTAGAATCTATAATTGTTTCAAATCTTATTTGTTAATGCTAAAACTAATGGTCGTTCATCATTAAGGATAATATAGCATAAGTTAAATGACTTGAGTTTATGTAGTTTTTGCTTAGATTAACTTATTTTCCTAACCCGTAATGTAGCTATCACACTAAATTTGGAGAACTTATTTTGGGTTATTTGATAGCTAGATCTAGTTAAGGAGCTTCTTTTAATTAGTTACAACCTAAGAGAAAACTAGGATTAACAAAGCTTGTTGTTAATCTATTATTAATAGTTTCAAAAGGAGGTATAAGAATAACCTGATGATTGGTTGTGCACATTTGTGTAAAGGTAGAGATTGAACCACGAAATGGAATTAAAATCCATTGATTAATCTTTCCAATTTTATATTGTTAGATTTTATTTGTATTCCATAATTTAATTTAATTTAATTAATTGAATTCAATTTTGTTGGACTCATTACTAGATGTTGTTGTTATTGTTATTGTTATTGAATACAAGCAAACCCCCCAAATCCTATACCCTGATTTATTCATTAAAAAAGCCAATCACACACTCTCCATGGACACGATCCTTTCTCACCATTACTACAAATTTAATTATGCAAAGTTAGGTATTATTTTTGGTGTGTATGGCACACATCATAAGATACATGAGAATTAAGTTGTAGGTGAAAACTTACCTTCAATGGTATAGTAAGTTGTAACCATGTGACATGAACATGAGACACATATGTACGAAGGGCTGCATAGGGAACTAGGAGGAGTAACTAACGTAAGGTGGAAGAAAATGATGCATGAGTTGTAACCATGTGACTAGAATATTAGTGCATCTGTAGAGAAAACAAGGTGAAAAATTAGAGAGAGATTAAGAACAATTCCGAATATCCCTAACTAAAGAAACAAAGATGTATTGTGTAGTTTTCCAAGGCCTTTACATGTGTTGGCAATGCATCTAAAGTGTGTGACACTTGGCTACTAAAGGAGTTATGCATAAGTAAATTCCTAGGGTTTTTTATCATGTAAGTTCTTCAAGACCATAGTGTCGTTTTATACATTACCTTCTAATAGCAACTAGTATAAAACCCCATAATATCCTTCAAGCAATAAAATTATTTTAATTTTTCAAAAAAAGGTGTCATCTAAGGCATACATAAGGGACTGGCAATTATGTCATCCTTCATTAGTATGGTTATTGTTTCTACTCTAATAAGGACTAGGTATTCTTACATCATATAAATTTTATTTTTCTTGTTTTTATTTTTCTACTTTTGTTTGTTCTTGTCAATTTCTTCTTCTTCTTCTTCTTCTTCTTCTTCTTATATCATATAAATTCTTTTTTTTATCTAATTTACTTCTTCAGGAATTATTTATCGAAGGTGAAGGTTGAAACTGGTCTTTTTGATTGATTAACAAGTTTGTAAAGAACCTTTAGTCAAGATTTTTAGGTTGAAAGGTAAAGAAAATTTTGAAAGAAACATGAAAGGGAGTGCTTATTCTACTAACATTTTCTTGTAGGTTCATTATAACTTAAAAATGAAACCGAAACTCATCCAAATTTAAGGAAGTAAATGAGGAAAAAAAATGGGGACACGCTAAAAGTTCATCTTAAATGGTATACAAGGTCAATATAAGCAACTCATTTGATAATTTAGTGGAGATAAAGATATATTGGAGAAACATGACGCTGCCATAACTAGTCCATAACATAACTCACTTATACCTATTACGATGGATGACTTTAAGGTGTATGTTAAGATCGATAATGTTGCCAACTACTAGAGGAGAAGGAGGTGGAAGAGGAGGTAGAATTGGGAGACAAGGAGGTGGTAGATTTAGTTTTAAGCTATAAGAGAGGTATATGAAGAGTGTGGATAATAATGTGGGTAATATTAGGATGGCAACACCACCTTTTTCAAGAAGGATATACCCTAATGCCTATTTGGATTGATAAAAACGTGTAGAGCTAATGTTTAATTGCTATAACTTATTTAAGGAGAAAAAGGTTAAACTAACAACTATGAAGATTATTGATTTTGCCATGGATTGTGGGATCAACAATCCTCACTAGGAGAATGAAACAATAGTCTCTTATCAAGACATAGGAGGAGATGAAACTGGTGATGAAGAGATGTTTTATACCAAGTTCCTATTGTAGGAATCTCTATTAAAGGTTGCAAACATTAAATCAAGGCATCAAGAGTATGGAGGAGCATTTTAAGGAAATGGAAGTTGCCATAATTAGGTCGAATATGGAGGAAGATCGAGAAGCAACAATGGCTCTTTTTATTTTTGTACTAAATCCAAATATTGTCAATGTTATCAAATTTACATCATTATATGGAATTAAAGGTTGAATTTCATATGGTTATGAAGGTATAAGGACAAATTAAAAAAAGTCCTTTAAACCATCTTGGTGTTTCTAGTGAAAGTTCTTCATCTTGGAGAAAATCATGGAGTAAAAAGGATGAAAAACCATTAAAGCTTAAGCATGAAATAATAACACTAAAATTGCAAACACTAAGTGGAAAGAAAGTTAAAATTGATTCCTTTTTAATAATTGGGAATCAAGATGTCAAGTGATTTAAGTTCTTAGGAAGAGGAAATATAGCTCCACAATATCTTAACAAGAAAGTGATGATGTTGAAGGAGGATGGAAAGTGTATTTTTTTCAAAGTGAAGAGGAGTAAGATGAAAATATGTCCAATTTGGAGGATGCCATTGATGATGAATACATAGAGAAGCCCAAAGAAGGAAGGATGTTGGTCACAAAGAAGGCATTGAATATGTGTGTGGGGGAGGATCATATGAATAAACAATGGGACAATCTCTTATGTACAAGATATTCCATCAAAGATCAAGTGTGTAGTACAATCATAAGTAGAGTGATTTGTATGGATGTAACTACCATGGAGTTAGTGAAGAAGTTAGGATTGCTAACCACAAAACACCCTAGATCTTACAATTTACAATGATTGACTAAGAATGGGAAGGTTAGGCTAATAAATAAATTGTTGATTTCTTTATCAATAGAGAGGTACAAGGATGGGGTACAATATGATGTGGTGCCTATATACGTGGTTACACCCTTTTATATCAATCCTTAGCAATTTGATAAGAGAGCTATACATGATGGGTACAAGAACAGATATTCATTTATCATTAAAAAAACAATCGATCATTATTGATCTATTATCATTGAAACAAGTCTCTAAAGATGTTGATTTAAGGATAGATCCTTTTAAAGAAGAGGACAATGACAATAATCAAGCATCTACTCAAGCTACATAATCTTCTATTTTATGGTAACATGGAAAGGAGCTTGGATAGGGTTGTAAATAATTCAAATCACATGCCAAAATTTACTGAAAATTGGAGAACATTGGATGACATTAAATAATTAAGCAACATGAAACTTACATAATACCGTGTTAGACTCTTCTTCCATAATACGAACCCGATAATAGTGTCAAGTTGGTCATTTTTGTGCCTAAAAGAAAGAGTAGTAGCAAACTGGTGTTGAACTTGAAGTAGGACTAGTACAAAACACGTGTATATTTTGCACTTATAGAGATCTAAAACAAAATCAATGCTAACTTTGGAAGTTCGACTGGCATAAGAAACATGAGTTTGCTAGTTTTTTTAATTTCAATCTTTTGTTTAGATAGGGATTGACTTATCTTTGAAAGTTATTTATTTCACAATTAGACTCTGTCAAAGTTATTACTTTTGTTTTGGACTCTAGTTCTTAGGGTTTTTTTGTTCTTATAATTATAAGCATATGAAAAGCTATCTTATAGATGTAAAGAGAAGGCTTATCATTGTTATGATCAATCAAAGCCCTTAGAGAGGTTTCTTCAATCTTTTCAAGAAGTTCTTTTTTTATATTGTCCAAAAACTTGTAATTTTATCTAGATTGTTAATGACAATCAAACCCTAAAATCTTACTACTCTCAAATTTTTTGTTTTTGTTTGTTGAGTATGGCGATTCATATAATTCTTTGTATATTTTTATTCGATTTCTTAAATCAAATTTGACTTGATAGAATGATCCTTGCTCTTGTTCACATTGATATGAAATTTCACTCATCTTATTGGCGAAAGTCTTATTAGATAGTCAGATGGAACTTTCAGACAAGATGGTGGAGACGTATTTATGTTGTACATTTGGAGATTATCCATCGCAATGAAGCAGGTAGTTGTTGCTAGCTGACTGGTTGTATAATGCCATCTTTAATTTATTCAGCCATTAAAATGTCTCCATTTGGGGTGACATGAGGATTTGCCACCACTGCATGGGCCATATTTGGCTTGGGGTTCAAGTATGGTGTTGTTGATCAAGTTCTCAAGGATAAGGAAGCAGTCATTTGGTTAATACAGTTGAACATGTGTCAAGCTGGGGTTTAGATGAAACAGTTGGCTGATAATCATCGCACTAACAAGGAGCATCATATGACGGATGGGGTGTGTGTCAAATTATGATAATATTGCCAACATAGTGTGCATGTTCTGGGGAATCAAACACTTTCTACATGTTTTAGACCTTTAGTTCGTGCAGGGACACGACAATTATATTACCATCAAAAGGGTAAGCAAAGAAAGTCAGACGGTGCTAGACATGACAATTATATTATTAAGTCTTTCCAACTTCCAAGTACAAACACAATGCTTGAAGTTTTTACATATTTCTTCTCTACAAAATTTTATTACAGAAGCACGCATGAATGAAAAATTTTATACAATCAGTGACCTGAACTTGCGTTTCAGTTCAGGTCACAAATGCCGCACCCAACCAAACTTGGATCTCTAGGGGGCATATGTATGAAACCTCTTTTCTCCCAAGCTCTCAATATGATAAACTCATTCTCTACCTCAACTAACTAAATTGGAGAGAAAACTATGGCAATGTACATATGAGAGGACGTAGGCTCAAATAAGGCTATAAAATCTCCATGATAACCACGGACGCAATAAGTAGCACATTTGTTATCACGTCTCCATGGAAAAGACCTGTCACAGAACATTAAGCAATATGAAAAACTAATGAAACGAACATGTAGAGGCCTCTTTCATTTCAGTAAAATCGGCTGCTCCTTATGGATTAGATGTTGACACTAGACAGGATGTTTTATCCTCATAGCAATTAAGCTATCAGACCAAGAGAAATGCCGGAAAATTGAGGATTATTTTTTCATATTGTTTCTTGATTTCCCTTTTTCTTGTGCTCAGATGGATTTATTTGCATAATTGCGTTGATTCACAACTGCCACCACTCTAATTCACAAGTTAATGGAACACCACAAAATTTTCTAGGAAATATAGTAGTGGTCATGGGTTTTACATTGTGCCAAAGCAAGTTTTAATGTGCTTAGCATAACCTAGCGAATTCTCTACCAACTAATTATGTTGTTAATGTTCAAGGAAACTACTAACAGAAAAAAAAAAAGGGCACTCCATGATACTCACCATTTTGAGCATTTGTTGCAGCAGCTGGAAGTGCTGGAATTCTAATCGCTGCAAAGTCAAAATGTTAATCTCAATAAAATTGGCTAAAGATCAAAAGCTCTTCTAGGATTAGACTGAAAGACATACTTTTATTGCACGACGATTCTGGCAGTTGCAGTGAAGAGGGCCATGGTGCCGGAATATTGTCATTCAGATCACAAATGAAGCTGATTCCTGTATCTTTATCAAATGTTGCATCCGAGGGAAGGCTTGGTAGGAGGCATCCAGACTCTGTTCCAAAATGATACGAGGCATGAAGCAGATTATTGGAAGTACGAAAGTTCCAACCCATCAGAAACTAAGCTATAAGTTCCAACTACCCATTGTAGCACATTTCCCAAGGGAAAGGGAAAAGTAAAATTGTCTGACATTACATTTCTACTGTGACTGGAGAAGGTTAACGGTACACAAAATGTGACAGCGTAACTTTATTGAGGTTGACAAAGAACATATTCTCCTTTCCTTTTACTCGTATTTCTTTCTTCATTTTCCCTTCACGATGGGTGTAGTTTTGTGTCAATCTATGAGCGATAACACCAATGTTTCACCTTCAAATTATGGATTGCCATTTTCTTCTGGGAAGGCCAGTTTGATGTGATTGCATTATGAAAGAACAAAATTTCTCCATTACATGACTATTATTTTGAGATAAGTAAATGATTTATCAGCATTCACCCTCAAACGATAAATAAGTTATGTTCAAAAGAACAGGAGCATGAAGGGAAGGAACAGGAGACAGGAAAGAGATGCCTGAAAAGAAATGCGATGGTAATATGTGGGAGTAGAGAAATGAGGGTTCAAAGACCTAATACATATCCTACAATTAGTTATAGGCATATATGCCTTTGTTTGGCAAAAAAAAAACCTAAACTTTATATATTTGCCCCATTTAAGATTGGAACATATCATATAGGATTAAGCACGACCAGAAGGCAAATATGTGACAGACTAAGATACTATGGAAAACATTACTCTATCGAAAGGAGGCAGAAAGCAAACATTGATCCACTCATAATTAGTCCTTAAGATACATATCACATGGATATAATTAGCCTACGGCCAAGAAGAATACTCCTAGCAACCAGGAGGTAACTTGAGAGGAAAGTATAATGAACATAAGAGCCTAATCAGGGGCCCTAAACATGAGGGGATATCCTCTACTGGCCCTAATGTGGCCCCACTACTATATGGAGAACTTACTAGAGAACAACTAAATGACTCCCCGTAATGTATCTAGAGAAAAGATGACTCTAATTACGAAAATCGACATACAGAAAATGCTACTCAAAGGTCCCTGATGAGTAAACAATAGATTGCATGGAAAAGAAATGTAATATAGAAGTTCATGAAGTCTCCAAATTACCTTGTTTAGTAACTGATGCAGTTCAGTCATTGATCATCGATACCATGTCAAAAGAGTAAAATGACAATAAAATCCAGGATTAGTTGCTTCTTAAAACAAAAAAACAAGAGTTAAAGAACTAAAACTTATATTTTATAACAGATAAATAAGAAAGGGGATTTACTAAAGGGGAGAAAATATAACACCAACCTTGCAGCGAGAAATCCTTGAGAGTGATATGGCAAAGATTATAAACATCGGTGGTTATATTTAATTTCTGCAGCTTCAATCCAAGTGTTCTAGCACAATCCAAAGCCTGCAAGTTGGTTATGAGGCTCTGCTTTTGTAAATGAGAGACATAGCTCTCCATCGCGCTACAGCATTCTGTTTTTTTATTTATACCATTTCCACATGACTTTGTCACATGTACCATCTCAGGGAAAACCAGAGGGCAAACTGAAAAACATAGAACAAGAGAAATATTGACAAAAAGAACAAGAGATCAATAATGTCAGCTGATGAGACTGGCATTGCAGGATGAAATCAATTTATAATCAGAACAATATGCAGGACACTTATCAATTTGCAGTCTGTAAGAACAATGTTAGCAATATATGCATAGAGGATAAGTTAAACAAACTGTAGTTTCTGACAAATGTCCACATCCATATGTATAGCAATTAACAGCAATCAACAAAGATCTTACTTCCGAAGAAATTCTTTAGACATACAACTAAATTTATGACCAGAAAATAAGATAGGAAGCCTGTACTATAAAGCATTATTTCAATGTCACTTGGTGTTTCTAATATATACTAGCACGATGTACTCTCTCATTCCTTTTCTTCACATGTAAAGAACAAGTTCTTCCCCTCCCACTATGTTCTCCCCATTCTCCCCTGTTTATTCCTTATCTCCTACCTCCGACATTACATGATTGAGTCAACAGATTGAATTAATGGTGACATAAAGCAATTTTCTTCAACATGACAGCTGATGATTGATCTTCTCTACATTGTCCATGTAGGTGTAGCATGCTCTGAGAAATAAAAGAAACCTCAAGAAACATTCTAGTAGTTTCCAGTTACTGTAAATGAAGTTAGTTAACCACACTTGTATGGTTTAGATTCACCTTTATTGACATTGCAATTGGATAATCCTCTGAGCACCTCCTTCGCATGTAAAGGGTCAAGCTTCCTAGCTAGCCATCGCAGTACAACATTTTTACAATCACTAACCCTATTCAAGTGTCCAGGTAAACTATTTGATGAATGCTTTCTCAAAAGTTCAGAAGTTTTTGATGCAAGTCCAGTAGCAGCTTCTAAAATGGCATTTTGGCAAACTTGTTCGCAACATTCTTTCACAGGATCAATCTTCTCACAATCATGAAGGAGCTTAGAAGATTCTACCACGCTCTCAAACTCGGTAACATCTGTAACCGGGCAAGACCCTTCTGTAAGATTTGAGGGATGAATTGAGCATATCTTCCCAAGATTAATTGAAGCACCTTGACCCACCAAAACATGCTCAATATCTGAAAGGCAAAACTTGGAAACAGTTCCATTTAAAGCAAGCACATTGGTCATTTTGCTAGATTGTCCAACAAGAATTGCAAGGGTTGCTTCTAATTGTGGACAGCATATAACATTAGCCAATAATGGTGCAAAGAACTCGTGACAATCAGTTGATGTCATACCCATCAATCTTTCAACAGCAGTGAAGTTAAACGTGCATACTCCTATAAAAAAGAGGATAGCAGTAAGTTCAACAAGTAGTTGGGCACATCAAGTGCCTAGCAATGAGATTAATGTTACAAAACTACAACAGAAAAGAAAACCTGATAATTTTGGAATAGTAGCATTTGTGAAAGGTGATAAAGGAGAAGGTGCAAGAAGAGGGACTAAGGGCTGAGGAGCTGTGTCTGGAGAGATCACAGGAAGAAATGCATCCAATCTGCTGTCAGTTGACACAGAGAGTCCAAGGTAGTTTAAGGGATCGCAGTAGCAACCATTAAGACCTATAAAAGAACCATTAGTGAGTTAATTAAAAAAAAATCATCACATCCCTTAGCATCAATTTAGTTTATAAGACACAAGAATGCCAGGAGTGACATGCTGCAGTACGTATTCCCAGCCACATTACCAAAAAGGTCAACCATAAGATAGAGCATTATGGTTTCTATAAAAAAACAGCTTCAGCCAATGCTCATATCATATGCATGCCACATATATCTCAACCCAATTCTTTTTTATCGTAGTCTATATAGAATGTAGAAGTATCCAAATACATCACCAAATTCCGATCTGCTGGAATATATTACCCGAATATATTTAATAGTCCTGAAAATTGAATATTAAATTACATGTCTCATATTTTTTCAGAACTGTGTAAAAAAAAAAACTTCTTCAAACAACTCTCTGGGATGCATTGGAGGCTGTTAGAAGTTACATTCACAGCAATTCGTCCTCAAAATTAACACATTCCCATTACAGAAAAACTGATTTGCAACCGTTGTCTAAACCAACAAGGTTGCAGTTTAGCATTCTAAGCTAAAAATAGTATCCTGGAGTTATTGATCAATACAATCTAAAGAATGACCCTGAACTTAATTAACTGATCAGAAGAAAAGAAGCTCAAAATGCTAATCCCACGAAAGCTCACAGGAGCACATTATCCAGTCTCTAAATAAACCAACAGAAACAGTGAATGCAAACAAACCCTGTCATGATAATGAGCTGAGACGAAACGAGTAGACGAGTAAAACCCAGATACCTCCCAAGATATAGCACACTAAAATATAAGTAAGACCCAGATGACAAATTGAAGTCCAGAATGGGCAACAAGTAGAGAGATAGGTCACAGATCATGCTAAAACGAGTAAACCAAGTTAAAGGAACGGAGAGTAAGAGGTGGAACTCACTCAAAAGCAACAGAAACAGTTCAAGTAGAATCATGTTGCAAGTCACCACTTCATTCATGCCTCCACCTTTGTCACTACCAAAAGAACCAAACAACAGAAGAGGACCATAAATGGAGGTCAACAAAGGGGAAAGAGGGAAGAAATTTTATAGCTTGGAATTCAGAGTATGTGAAAGCAAGGAGGAAGTGGGAGAGAGAGAGAGAGCGAGCGAGTTTTAGAGGTGGGTTAGTAATGAGTGTGGGGACTAGAGGTAGAGAACAGCTGGCTGTATTTTAAAAGAGATAAAGAAATTTGTGGGAGCCACAGAGGCATGAAAACGGAGATGTAATGGCTGCTAGTGTCATTAATGCCTTGAGTACTTGCCACCCCCTTGCTTTCCCCCCTGCACGTTCCAAACAGATGACTGCTCTCGCTCTCGCTCTCTCGTACGAAAGTTGTAACATGGTTGGCGGGGGTATTATGACTAATTACGACGTCTCAGTATTGGGGAGCCGGCCATTCGTCGGGTGGGGCTGCCCGTCTTAATTTTTTCTGCTGCTTCCTTTTCACCCAGGATCCTATGTTAATATAATCCTATTTAATACGTAAAATGAACTCGTTTTTGGGTAACTTCTAAAATGCCCAAAATAATATCATTTTGAGTGTTGGACAAGATTAGACATAATAATAGTGTACAGAGAATCTGAAGTCTTTTATACTTGAGATTCTCTATTTAATATTGTGGTAAAATTAGAAGAAGATAAAAAAATACAAAAAATATGATTATTTATTAAATGTAAATAAATTGATATAAAGAGTACTAGAGAATCTCACAGATAACCACACCAATAACAATTAACAATTTGAGTTGTTTAAATTTCAAGAATATACTTAAAAATAGAAAGATTGCACACTTAATGGCAATTACTATAGACCAATTTATAGACCTGCTTGTAGATAATGATAAATCATAATTGTATATAACAACAAGTAATCCATTTATACTAAAAATTGGAAACTAACAAGTACCTCACTTCTACAAAAAATCTGAAACTACTAGCTATTCCTATTTTTCCTCTAATAACTGCCAACTAATTATATTATCTACTCTTGACTTAGTTTTCTTACGAAAGTATGCCTTTAATGGTTTATCAGTACCCCTCCTTTGGAAAGTCACCTTGTCCTCAAGGAGAAAATAGGGACATCATTGCTATAATAAGTCATATGATTCCCAGTTGGCATCTTCAAAAGGATGGTTCTGCCATACGATAAACAATTCCAGATCTAATTCATCACCATGCTTAATCCAACGGTGAGCCGATACTTTTTGAGGTTCCACATCAAACTCCCAATTGGAATTCAAAGACAATGGAACTTGCAAATTAGTGGAGAGTTGTCCTTTAGCTTCTTTAAGTAGTGAGACATCAAAAATAGGATGCACCTTGGTGTTAGCAGGGAGCTCTAGTTCATGTGTTACTGGACCCTAATGTTTGAAAATCTTATAAGAACAAAAAAATCAAGGCGAATGCTTCTTATTCATATGCCTAGCTAAAAAATGTTGCTTGTATGGTTGGACTCATAAGAAGACAACATCACCAATTTCAAATGATTTTTCTCTACAATTCTTATCTGCATGTGCCTTCATCCAATTTTGAGCTTTGAGTAAATTGTCCTTTAAAACCTGTAATATAGCATCCCTTTCAACAAAGTTGTTCTTCCAATTCTGCTATGTGAGTATCACCACGACAATACACTATAAGGTGGGAGGGTCATGATACATGGCATGGAAAAGAGTAGTGATTGTCGTCGTATAGAAATTGCTGTTGAATGAAAACTTTGCCAAGCACAAGAAACAACTCCAAATCTTCGATTTCTCACTTGTAAAGGATCTGAGATAAGCCTCCAAGCAACGATTTACAACTTTTGTTTATCCATCTAATTGTGGATGGTAAGTTGTCCCCATCCACAACTTTGTTTGATTAAGCTTAAAAATTTCTATCCAAAAGGAACTAATGAATAATATGCCCTTATCTGATAGTATACTTCTTAGAAAGTCATGTAATCGGGCAATTTTTCTGCAAAACACATCAGCAACTATTTTTACAAAATACGAGTGAGTTAGTGCCACAAAATGTACATATTTAGATAATCGATACACCACAACCAAAGTAGTATCATACCCATTAGATTTCGGCAATCCATTAATGAAGTCAATTGAGATGTCATCCCATACCCTTTGTGATATCGGTAGTGGTTAAAGCAAACTCGCTGGAGATAATGTCTCATACTTGTTTCGTTGACATACGAAGTAGTTTTGTTTAATATCATTTTGCATATTTAGCCAAATCACCCCAGTAGAAAGCCTCCTGATTGTTTTAAGAGATCCTCTATATCCATCAGAAGGGGTATCATGTGCTTCATCCATAAGCTTCTCCTTAAAGGCGAATCAGTTAGGATGACAAGCTTTTCTTCAAAATAAAGGCGTCCATTTTGGCTAGAATAATCAGGAACAGATGCGGGATCTTTATGTAATTGCTTTATAATTTTTATAGTCACGGGGTCTTGCTATATGAGTGTTGGGAGCTTATCCAATTCTATTGAAAAGGGAGTTGATAACTGCATAAAATGAGATCAAAGTGATAGAGAGTCTGCCACAACATTCTCCTTTCCAGCTCGATATATGATAGTAAAATCAAAGGGCAAAAGTTTGATTAAAAGTCGTTGTTCGCTAGTGGCGATCTTCTACTCCAATAAAAACTTCAAACTACAATGATTAGTCTTTATAAAGAAATGCCTCCTTAGAAGATAATGCTTCCATTTTTGCAAAGAAAACATTAGTGCAAGTAACTCCCTACCAGATACAGATTTAAATATGTTTGAGAAAGAAAATCCCTTAATGTAACAAGCATTTGGGTGGCCCTCTTATGATAAAACAATTATTACCCCTTGTGATGAAGCGTCACATTCACCAGTGAATGATTGGGAAAATTTTGGAAGCTTTAAAATAGGTACAAATGTGAGTAACTGTTTGAGTTTAGAGAAAGCTTCAACAGCCACCTCATTACAGAATCCTGGTTCAGTTAAAGGACGAGTTAGAATTCCATAACCTTGGATAAATCGACGGTAGTAACCAGTTAGTCTGTAGCACCCCACTCTTATAGTGCATATCAATGATATTTAGACATAATATCATTTAAAGCATTGGACAAGATTAGACATAATAATATCGGACAGAGAATCTGTGACATCCCGTTACCCATATGAGGGCTAAAATTGTGAATTACGAGAATTATTGAGAAATCAGAAAGTAAAATTCATGTTTATGCATAATTAATTGT
>JANPWT010000002.1:37049128-37063553 GCA_024678245.1 Erythroxylum densum | reverse complement strand
GATGTCGTTTTGCTTAAAAGAATTAAGCTTTGGCCTGGCCAATTTAGGCTCGGACTTAATTAGAAAAAATTGTTGTTTTACACTTTTAATTTTAAAAAAATTAGTGAGACCGGCCCATGGGCTGGCCATTGTCATCCCCAATTGTAACTATGTCAGTTTATTCCTTGTTTTTTTGTAAAGTGTATTGTAGAAGTTATACTTTTGCAGTAGTAGCATAAGATATCTGAGGCAACTTCGATCTTTGGGCGATCATATCTTTGTTCAAAAATGTAAATTTTATTTTTAAATTTTTATTTAAAAATTTACTTGATGATTAAAAGTACATGTATACAAATGAATTATTAGAATATTTAATTTAGTTCTATTTGTTAATTTTTAATTGTCCAACTTTAACTACATTATGTAAAACAAATTTACAATTTTCATATTATTATAACATTGTTAAAAGATATTCAAAAACTACATTATAAAAATTATTAAAACATAAAAAGATAATGATTGGATACATTTAGTTTGTACTTTATTTGCGACTCTTCATTTTACATTTTTCTTTTGTATTGCTTTTTTAAGAGAACTGATAAATTTTATTTATTTGATTTAGTTTTAAATTTTAACATAAATGAAAAGTATACCAATAAAAAATTGAAGTTATGTAATTCATATAGGACAAAGATATAGAGCCATCAGACAAAATTAGGTCCCTCTATAAGGTAATGGAGATAACCCATACATAAACTATCCAAAATGTAAGGACCTTTCCACCCTACCTTCAAACCTTCCCCAAACCCAGGAATTCCTCCCCTTGGTGACAATGGACCTTCTCTGGTTAGCTCCTCCCTAAGCCAGAAGCAAATTGTTATTAAGAAAAGCAATAATGCCTTGAAATACACCCATCTAAAAGTGGAGGAAGGAAGAATTTTGGTAGCCCCAGACATACAAATCCTTAAAGAAGGAGAAAAGGTACATATTACTATATTGGTGGATTTCTTTTATTAAAAAAAAAGGCCTAGCTTTCTTGTTGGTTAAATATTGGGCAATGAGAACTTGAAAAACTAGAGGTTTAGTTAAGATTTTATTGTCTAAGACAGTTTAATCCTCTTAAATTTGCAAGCTAATCTAATGCAAAGGAGGTGATGAAGGCTGGACCCTGGCATATCTTGAATCAACCTTTATTCCTCTAACCTTAGAAACCTAGATTGAAAATGGATAGCTTTAAACAAAAATATATTCCAATTTGGATAAATCTACATAGGGACCTTTGAAGTACTAGTCGATATAGGGATTAAGTGCACTTGGAAGCTTCAAAGGAAACCAATCTGCATATATGAGATGGTTGCACTAAGAAGGAAAATTGATTACGTGCACTTGGTTGTTAAGGTGGAGAATTACAAAGTCTTACCAAATATTTTCCTTATAATATAAGCTTGGATGAGGATGAAACTTTAATCGAAGACTCAATTCAAGTCTTCTATTAATGAAGAACCAAAAAATTCCAGCAAGGGACAAGATGGAAAGAAATTGGTAATAGGTTCAATAGGGGAGATTATGATGAATTGATGAACTTAGATAAGGGAAAAAATGTAATGAAGATCACTAGTGAGGGTACTGGTGAGGGGCAGGAGCTACCATTATCCATTCCTTAATATATAAATGAGAACAAAAACTCAAACTCTAATAAGGAGAGTATTTTAACTATTATAGTTGTTAAACTCAAACTCTAATAATGGTTATTGGGAAATGGGAGAGAGAGAAAGAAATATAAGATTTTCTTTTTGTGTGAGTGGTTCAGCACTTTCATTCCTTAACTAGAGGTCTCGAGTTCGAGTCCTGGGAATAGAAAAATCTATTTGGCCAGCACTTTATCCCTTACGGGCTGACCCGGTGAGAGCGGGGATTAGTCTGGGAGTGGATAGCTTAAAGGCGTCTTCTCATGAGTTGAGACCCTCCTAGGACACCTCGTGGGCTTACCAAAAAAAAATATAAGATTTTTTTCACAGCTACATCTTGGTCGAAAGAAATAGTAACAAGATTGATGCCTTGCTCGATCAGTATGATAACTAGATCTCTTCTCATTCTCAACTTAAAGATATGGTTTATTCCTTCTTCAAGGATTCCCTGGGAGAACAAGCTATAACATATTCTTCTATCTCAATGCTGAGCTCCTTCGTCCTTTATCAGTTTACTAGCTAAATGAACTAGTTCCTCACATCCCCTTTTGAATCAATACAGATTAAACAAATGGTATTTGAAATGTAAGAAAGCACCAAGGCCTAATGAATTGAATGGGAAGTTTTATCAAAAAGCTTGGCCTAAGATAAAGGACATGATCACAAAAGCAGTACTGGAAGTCTTCGAATCAGGGAAACTTCTTAAAGTCGTAAATAAAACTTCCATTTTCCTAACCTAAATGTTATAATCCTATTGTAATTTCATTTATAAAATTATGATATAACTTCCTGCTAAGAGAATGTAGAAGTTATAGGTCTTATAATTAATTCAACTTAAGTTGCATTCTTAGAAAGGAAACATATAGGTGATAACATCGTACTTTCCTAAGATATGTTAGGGGGTACTCAAGATGGAATTCACCTAGCAATCTGGCGAATCATGTGCTTTTCTTAACCCTTTTACTCAATTTTGGTAAATGGAGAACCTTCTAGGATGTTCTAAAGCGAGAAAGGAATCCGACAAGAGGACCATTTGTCCCTTTATCTGTTTCTGCCATGCATGGAGGTACTATCTAAATTGTTATACCATAATATTACTTATAATTCTACATTCCAGTTTTATAGTAAATGCAAGAGTTTAAGAACTTCCCATCTCATGTCTATTAATGATCTCCTATTGCTTGAAAAGGCTCATGAGAAATCAACTTTCATTCTAATCAGAAATGTATAGACTTTCAAGGAACTCTCAATTCCATTAATCAATAAATAGAAAAGCTATCTTATGTCTCAAATAGTACTCAATAGTTATCTCCATGACTAGCTATGATAACTAACTACAAGTTAAACACCCTCTTTGTGTATTTGAGGCTGACAATCACCACAAGAAGGTTGACGATAAAGAATGTTCTCCATTAATAAAGAAGGTTTAGAAAAGAATTAACTCTTGGAGTAATCAATACTTTCCCTTACTGCTAGAGTCTTCCTCATTAAGTCAGTGGTTAGCTCCCTACATGTCTACTGGAGTTCTACCTTTAGCTTTAAAAATGGACTGGCCAGAACCTTGGAAAAAATGTTGAGAATTTTTATGGACAGGCTCAATCAGCAAAAAGTTTAAAGCTAAACTGGGAGGGAGGGAGATGTGTAAATTATAAGAAAAAGGGGGGAGTGTAACCTATTAGTCTGTGCAAGAAGGTTTCAATAGGAAAGATGATATAGAGATTATTGACTCAACAGGAACCCTTATAGGGGGCAATGGTTTCACTCATTCTATTTAAAAGGGAAGAACTTCTGGCAAATGCAAGAAAAACAGGAAATTCCCACTTCTTTTCTCAGCTGTTAAAAGCAAGAAAATGTATTTCAAAGTTCATAGTAAGTGAGGTGGTGAATGGTCAAAAGGCTTTAATAGTTTCCATTATCCCTTCTGCGATACAGGAAATCCATTGTATTTGATGTTGAAAATGCTTGCCATAATTTCAACATCAAAGAATTAAATTATTTTATGTATAATTAAAATTTAAAATTTTGAGTTAAGATATACTGTTAAATAAGAAAAACAAATTTACTAATACATCAATATACATGTCATATATACAAGTTTGAAGCATGGTATTCTTTTAAATGTCGGGAAGCGAGCAGGGAGACTGATTGGATCTATAGCTTTTGGTTATATAATTCAAGAAAAGTCAAAAAGCAAATTCATTAGCTTTATGCATATGAACTTAGATCTAAGAAATGAGATGAACACAGATACCAATGTGTCAATATGAACTTAGATGTAAGAAATGAGATACCAATGTGTCAATATTCACAATTTTGTCAATAAAGATCTGTGAAGAAATGGCCATTCTTAAAAAATAAAGGCTCTATTGTTGCATCAATGGAGAAAAGCAAATGAACATGTTCCCATTGTTGTCGGATTCTTTGTCTAAAATAATCTTGTCATTTTAGATATCCAAATCCAATATTCATTTTCTTTTGGTGTTTTGGTTTAGTGCATAATTTAGAACAGTGGGTAACTGGATATCCACTGAATTGGCTTGTTTCGAATTACCTAAAAAGATGATCTATGTTCTGAACTGGAACAATGCGAAAGGGGACATTTTGATCACCCTGTTAGAAGTGTATGCACTTGCAGAGGGCCAAAACTTTCGAGCTTTTTGTTCATTTCACATTTGATCATGGGTTGTTGTATCAGCAAGCAAGAAGCTTCAAAACCCGACACTGACGGCTGCAAGCTTGGTTCCAATAATCCTGTACAGAACCATCAGCAACCTTACAATCGAGGACCCCAACAACAAAAGCCACTAACTTCATCTCAACATGTTGCCCACCAATCAAAAGTACAAACTCAGAGCCGAACTCCACAACCACGAGCTCAACAGCACAGGGCAGATGTTCCTTTCACTGTGCAGCCAGCTGGAGAAAAAGCTACGCAAGCTCAAAGACAATATAATACCGTTTTGGGAAAACCCTTTGACGATATTCGAGAATACTACACATTAGGCAAACAACTGGGCAGAGGCCAATTTGGTATTACTTACTTGTGCACAGAAAAATCAACTGGCCACGAATATGCCTGCAAATCCATTCTTAAACGAAAGCTGCCCACTAAGAATGACAGAGAAGATATCAAGAAGGAGGTTAATATTATGCAGCATTTGTCTGGTCAGTCAAACATTGTGCAGTTCAGGGGTGCCTACGAGGATAGGCAATCTGTTCATCTTGTGATGGAGCTTTGTGCTGGTGGGGAGCTTTTTGATAGGATCATCGAAAAGGGGCATTATTCGGAGAGAGATGCTGCCAAAATCTGTAGGTATATAGTAAATGTGGTTCACGCTTGCCATTTTATGGGAGTGATGCATCGTGATCTCAAGCCGGAGAATTTCTTGCTCTCTAGCAAGGATGAGGGAGCCACACTCAAAGCAACTGATTTTGGACTTTCTGTGTTCATCGAGGAAGGTTAGTCTCTTACTCCTCCTGTCTCCGTGTTGAGTATTTATTGGCTATGCTATATAGGGATCTAACTGGTTGCTTAATTGGCTCAAGTTACAATTGTAACATTGACTGGACTGTTGCTTCTCAATTTTGAGATTTTTAATACTGGTCACCTCAAATTATTAGAATGCATTCAACTAGACATGATTTTGCTTGATGATTGAATTAGACTGTTCAAATGCTTCAACTTACATCTAATCTGAGCTAGTAAGGAATAGTGGTCTGTGGATCACAATCATCTTGGGCAGTGTCTTAAACTCTGAGCGACAAGAGTAGGCATGCTTGTTTCTGTTGGCTTTTGAAAGCTAAGGAGAACAAAAGAAAAATTGGCTGAAAAGGCTCACTTGGAACTGAGCTACCGGTTTCATTTATGTACATAGTATACATGCTTAAAAGTCCCGCCTACTCCTTAGAAAGAAAAGAAACTATTCTGCTTATATTATTTTGCTTCCCAAAATTTAAGAAGGTTCACACATTAGTCAACAACACAACGGCATATGATAGTTTAGTTCCTAAATTTATGCAGCAAATACGCTGCTCAAGTGTAACTAAAATACCAAGAAGGTAGTTGTGTAAATTGACAGCAAAATCATCACTACATCAACACTCCTTCCTGATGTTTTTGCTGGAAACACCAAGTATAAGTCTTGGTGTTTCAAACCTTGGCTCTGGTAATGCTTTTGTCAATAATATTATCAACTTGATTCTCTGACTTGTAGTTCTTCAACTCCACTTCTTTCTCCTTTTTAGCTTCTCTTGCAGCATGATACATGGTTTTTGTGTGCTTGTTTCGGCCAAGAAACACCGAATTCTTTTCCATAACAATAGATGATTAATTGTCACAAAATACTTCTGTAGCTTCCTTCTATTGTTGCTTCACATCATTCAGAATTTTTCTCAGCCAAATAGCTTAGTTGACAGCAGTTGCAACAGAGATATACTCTGCCTTGATAGTTGATTGTGCAACTGATCCTTGCTTTTTCGAATTCCAACTGAATGCACCAATTCAAGAAGTATCCATATCTAGAAGTGCTCTTCATATCCTTGACAGAACCAGCCCAGTTATTTTCTGTATATCCAATCATCATTGAATAAGCTCATTTTCTGAACCAAATTCCAAAAATTTCAGTTCCTTTGACATATCTAAGCACTTCTTTTGCAGTCCCGAAGTGTAATTCACTAGGATCCTGTATAAATCTTGATAACAGGCTTGCTGTACACATAAGATCAGGTCTTGTTGTTGTATTTACAGCAACAGCCAATTAAACTTCTGTAAACTCCCACATTCACTTTACTTGCTCCATCTTCCTTGCGCAATCCCTCATTTTGCACCAAACGAGTGCATACAGGCTTGCAATTCTGCTTGCTGAATTTCTTCAAAATATCAGCTGCATATTTTCTATGACAAATGAAGATCTCTTTTTGAGTTTGATTAATTTCCATGCCAAGAAAAAACATGATTTCCCTTAAATCAGTCATTTCAAACACATTTTGCAACTCTTTCTTGAAACTCACTATTAAGTTTGAGTTGCTTCTAGTGACTAGCAAGTTATCAACATATAGATAAACAATCAACAAATGACCATAAGCCTGCTCCACATAAAGAGTATGCTCATTCATACTCCTGCCAAATCCAAGACTCCTCAAATAAATATCAATCCTTTTGTACCAAGCTCTAAGAGCTTGTTTTAGTCCATATAAAGCCTTGTAAACTTTGTCTTTACCATCTGAAGTTCGAAATCCTTCTAGTTGCTCAAATAAATATCTTCTTCAAGTAAACCATTTAAGAAGGTTGACTTTGCATTAAGTTGGGAAAATTTTCAGCCATTTTGAGCTGCCAAGGCTATCAATAGCCTTATTGAGTGATATGTTGCAATTGGAGCAAATTAATCTATGAAATCAATACCATACTCTTGCGAATATCCCTTGACAACAAATCTTGCCTCATGTTTGTTGATAGGACCGTTTGAATTAAGTTTGGTTCTGAAAACCCTTCTTACACCAATCACATTCTTCTTGTCAGGTCTAGGTACCAGATTCCAATCATATTTAACTCCTGCATTGTTGTTCTCCACTCATTGGATTTTGAAACTTCATCATAATCTGATGAGTCCAAAATGACTGCATTACATCTATTAATATCAGTCAAGAGTCTAGTGCCTCTCAGAGAAACTTCAGTATCCAAATCTAATTATGATTTTTCTTCAGCCTCAACGTGATCATGAGAAATGCCAACTCCTTGTTGACCACTTTCAGCAACTTTAACTTCATTCTTTTACCAATTCTATGTTGCATACTCATCAAACTTCACATCCCTACTCACTGACAGCTTTCCTGTTTCAACATCAAAGATTCTATAGCCTTTCGAACCTGCAATAATGTGAAATAATGTGGATATATCAACATCAAAGGTCCCTACAGCAGCCCTTTTGTCAAGTTTATCTCTTTTAAATTCTGGTACAAGCGAGTAACATAGACTCCCAAACATCTTTTTTTTTTTTTGAAAAGTGACTCCCAAACATCTTGAGATGCTTAACTATTGGTTTAACTCCATACCATGCCTCAAATTGAGTTTTGTCTCTCACAACCTTAATAAAAAGTCGATTAATAAAGTAAACAGTAGTATGATAAAATCTGTGTGAAATACAGCATTGCCACTTATTAAACGCTTATGTCCATTAATTCTCATCGTGCCTTGATTATCTTACAGGTAAAGTTTACCATGATATAGTGGGAAGCGCCTATTATGTTGCTCCTGAAGTATTACGGCGTAGTTATGGAAAGGAGATAGATATTTGGAGTGCAGGAATTATACTGTATATTCTACTCTGTGGGCTACCTCCTTTTTGGGCTGGTAAATACCAGGATGGTTTTCATGATTAACTGACTTTGCAGATTGCTAATATCAATTTGATTCCTTGCAGAAAATGAGAAGGGGATATTTGATGCGGTTCTGAAAGGAGATATTGATTTTGAAAGTGAACCATGGCCCTCAATATCTGAAAGTGCCAAGGATTTGATCACGAAGATGCTGACTCAGGACCCCAAATTGCGAATAACTTCTGCACAAGTTCTTGGTATGTTCCCAACATTTTCTTTCGATTTTCAGTTCAAATTTTGCATTTACGCTTGCTATTTTGTTTCCTTAGTAATGCCCTTGATTTCTTTATGAGTTATTGTTTATCATCTCGTCTTTTCATATCTTTTTCCGTGATTCTGAAAACCTAAAGATATTCTTTGTCTCTCTTCTGGGAAATGAGAGTTTAAGGTTACACAATTGTAGTTTGCATGTCGTTCATTACCTTTTGAAGTTGTTTTGAGAAGAATATCCAAATATTAGATGCAACAACCTGTTCTGTTAACTCAATTTCTCATTAAAAGGAATAGAGAGAGAGGGTTATATACATTATATTATATATACGTTCATTCATAATCTGTAACAGCAACAATCCTCATAGATGTTGATCATTTCCAACTTATTACAGAGATATTCAACCCGGGTCTAATTTAGATTTAGAGCCTTTGTAAAGAGTCTCCTACTTGTTCTCTAGTTTTCACATATCCTTTAAGTACCAGATTTTGTTGCTCCTTTTCACTAGCAAAGTGGCAACGATTTCCATATGTTTAGTTTATTCATGCAACATAGGATTAGAGGCTATATGAAGAACAACTTGGTTATCACATCGTAATTTTGCTGGCATAACAGCTTTAAGTCCAATTTTGGTCAAAAGTTGATATATCCACATTATTTCACATACATATTGTGTCATACCTCTGTAATCTGATTATGCACTCTAGAGAAATACAACATTCTATTTCTTACTTTTCCATGAAACTAAGTTTCCCCCATCAAAGAAACAACAATTTGTGTTAGATTTTCTATCAATCTTGGACCTTGCCCAATTTGCACCCAAGAGGCATTTTATAAGATTGTTACCATGATTTCAATAGAGTATACCTCGACCTAGTGCTCTTTTCAAGTAACATAATATTTGCTATTAAGCGGGCCAATGATGAACTGTTATTGAAGGCATAAATTGGCTCACAATGCTAACTGAACAAAAAATGTCAAGCCGAGTTACAATAATGTAATTCAGTTTTCCAACCAATCTTCACTTCTCAGGATCTTCATTTTTTGTGAGTTGCACACTAGGTGACATAGGAGTACTACATGGTTTAGCCGCTAATTTTAATTTCACATCATGACTCATTTTGTTACAAGACTTCATATCATCTTTGATTCTAGTCAAATATTTTTTTAATTTAGTGATTCTCCCACCTTTCAAATGTTTGTTACAACACAAATAAACGATATTATTCTTTATACTAGGAGCCAATCTAGCATGAGCTCAAGTTGGATCATTAAATCTTCCTACACTTAAAGCAACTGAATTATAAGTATTTATCTGTAAAATAAACAAAGACATATATCAAAATTAAATTAATAATCTAAAGGAAATAATTTGAATGTGGAGTAGGCATGTTAAAAGGTCTAATAGCTAGTACTCAATAATCAATAGATTTAATACTTCAATGAATACCATTCATAGAATGACATGTCCTAAAGACCTAAAATGGATAACTCTATATTAAAATATCTCCAACTATCACAAAAAGCTACAAATGTAGATAACTTTATGGTAATAATAAAAGTTTTTCCCAAAAAGATATTCATAACATTAAATTTAACAAAAGTTGTGATTTAAATCTACCCCCCTATTTCCCAATACCTACAAGACATGAATATTAAGATTTGTTTAAATATTTGAAATTTCACATCATGAATATGAAGATTTGTTTAATTGTTGGACTAATGAATTTAGCATACTCATAATAAATCTTAAAATCATTTAATGTAATCATGAAAAATTAAGTTAATTTATGTTTAATGTAATTATAGAAAGATTAAATCACTTAATGTTTAATATTTATGTTTAACATAATTACAAAAAATTAAATTACTTTATATTAACTATTAATTTCTATGTAATTAATAATAAGAAAATTTAATTATGACTATATTATACAATCCAAAGCACACAATTAAAATTAGTAATAAAATGATTAATTATTAATGTTTCAAAGAAAGAAAAATAAAAGAAAAAGACTATGATTTGCAAATTGTGATCGATCAATTTTCTAAGTATCAATCAATTTATTCAATTCCCTTAATTGAAATTATTCAATCTTAAAACAGAAAACATACAAATTTTATGTAAAAAAAATTCAAAAACAGAACAATCCTTCCATTAAGTCTAATTAATCAATCATGTATAGTAAACCCAAATTACCCAACCGACTGACCAATCACACGCCCCTCCACTAACCAATGACTACATTCCATTGTTATGGATACCAGACTGTACCGGCCGGTACTGGACTAAAACCAGTACGGTATATTAAGTTTTGGTAACGGGTTTAAATACCGGTCAGTACTGATTCGTTTTAGCTGTACCAGCCAGTATTCAAAATACCGGCCAAATATTGGCCGGTACTAAAAATTTTAAAAAATTGAAGGACTTTTTTTGCAAAGTTTTAAAAAATTTTCAAAATTTCCTTCCCTTTGACGGTATACGTGAAGAGAAGAGAGAGCGAATGTATAAATATACAAAGCAGCTAAATACTAGAGATGCTAGAGTGTTTCATTATCAAGAGAATCATATATATAGTACAGGAATTTGTAAGGAGTTAACATGTCAAAATGACTAGGTTTAGCAATGATATCATGTTTGAGAAGGATTTCATGCATGTAATAAAAAACACTCTGGTAAAGGATTGGAGAAAGAGTTTCAACATTAGTATGGCTGCGAGAAAACTAGGGAGGAAAATCTTTCTTATATCTGGCAAACTTAGGAAACTCCATAAGTCAAAAGAGAGGAATTGGGAGTTTCAGAGAAGAGGAAACGAAGAATAGTGGCTTAGAAGGTCTTGAAAGATAATCAGCTAAGATATTCTTATGATTTTTCAAATGTCAGATACTGAATTTATATGCAGAGAACCACTTTTGCCAGCGTAAAAGTTGGCTGTTGTAAATCTTTTTCCTAGTTTGTTCTAGAATTTTGGGGAACGAGGTGTTGTCCATTTCAATGACAAAAGGATAAGGAGTGAGGTGGATAGTGAACTTTTCTATACCTCTTTTGACAGCAAGAACCTCCTTATACGAGTTATGATAGTGACATTTAGCTGGACTGAAAGATCCACTAGCATGTCCACAATAATATCGCCGATCATTGAGTTCTTCAAGAAGCACAGCACTCCAGTGGGTGTCACTAGCATCAGTTTAAAGGACACATTGCCCTTGATCAGAAATCTTCAAAGGAGGAGGATTCTGACAGATCTGCTTGAGATGCTTGACAACTATAGTTTGTTCTTTTCCTCGTTGTGGCGGATTCTTTCGTAAGAGCTTAGATAAGCATGAGGTGTAGGTTGCCACATGTGATATGAAATCTCTGATGTAGTTAACAATTCCAAGCAACTGTTGAATTTGTTTCACAGTGAGATGTTCATCCGAAAATTGTAATAACTCTCTAACAATGGAGGGATCGAATACATAAATTTGGTGCATTGATTGATTTATAAATGACTAGACCTAATCATCCTCTTTAGGATATTTTGTCTGAATTCACCTCAAGGTTCACTGGTACTTTGCGAAAGTGGTGGCAAAGTATAAACGAGTATCAACAACTTCAGTACATACAAGTATCAACTGTTGGAGCAGTACTTGGCATAATTCACAAACAATTTATTGGTGACTTCCAGTTGATTGACAAGCAAATCCGTCAGGAATATTTCAAGATGAAATGATGCTCTCTTGATAAGCATGATCTTTAAAAGCATTACAAACGTATGACGGAAAGATATTATCTCTTGAATGGATGGAATGATGTTAACTTACGATATACTTTTATTTCCTCCCTTCTAGATGAAATACAGCCAGAACTACAACGGACCACAGTTTCTCTACAAAGAGACTTGTTAACTATATCTCTTGGAGAAATCTATTAGCTTACTTTAGCATCTCTTGACAAACTATATGATCAACATACTTTTTTCAAGAATATCCTCAAAGGAGATCCTATTCTGAAAAAGGCTTGCAAGAAACCTTTTCTCCAGATAAAGTGCAAAGAAAAACAGACTTGTAAGTGCCATAGCAGCAAAAAAGCTCATCAATCTCAAGTCTACAAAAGGAGAACATTTCACAGGAAGAAAGAAAGGCAGAAGCCTTGGAAGCAACACTTCAAGAAGAAGAACATAGGCAAAAAATGCAAATACATGATGTTCTTCAAAAAGTCTTCACATCGAAATAAAAGTCGATGTTTTATCTGTGGAAGCCCAGATCATTACTCTAACAAGTGTCCTCAGGCAACCAGGAAAGATGCCAAGTTCCTGGATAAACTTGAAAATCTTGTGCCTATTCATCCCCATAGTCCAATTAAAGAAATACTTGAGGAACAGTCTTGTGAGGACAGTGATACACAGTTTGCTGTCTCTGTGTCAACAGATGAAGAAGAATCATCCTATGCATCTGCCTATATTGATGGTGATTCACTAAACATGTTACAACAGACATGTATGAAGTTAGATCGTAATCCGGTTCAACGATCATATGTCCATATCCAGTTGTTTCAACATGACAAATATGATCGGCCCATTAAGGCTATTGGAATTATGGATACAGGATCTAGCCGTATGATCATAAAGCTCAATATCTTATCATCGGAAGCATGGACTTCACATAAAGAGTATTTTATTGCCGCTAATGGTAACTCTTTCAAGATTGGGTTAATTACAAGAAGACGAATTGGCATCCGTTTCTTTTCTCAGTATACAGTTTAGACTAAAGTATTTGGAAGCAATCTACCAAAACCAGACATTCTGATAGGAATGGATATGTACAGTAAACCCCATCCTTTACTAATCCAGTCCACAGTCCTCAGGTATCAAAACCTTTTCAGTCTTGACACTGACATAAAAAATGTGTTTGAACTCACACAGATTCTAGCACATTACACTTAACTTCATGATAAACTGTTAGAATATTGTCCAGATTCTCATGCATTGTTTACTCACCCATATCATCCGTGAAAAAATGCTAACTTTTTAATAATTCTACCTTTCAAGAAAAATGAGGATATTAATCTTAGAAAAGCCACACATCCAGGGATGAATCCTGACAATTTGAAGCTAGCACAAGATGAGTGTGCAATCTTATTGCAGCAAGGATTGATAAAGCCCACAAAGTCGGATTGGGCTTGTCAAGCGTTTTGTGTCAATAAGCGTTTAGAGCAAAAACATGGTAAAAAGAGATTAGTCGTTGACTACAAGCCTCATAATACTTTCTTGCAGGATGACAAGTTTCCTCTACCCAAAATCAGTACACAGGTACTATTTCTTAAGGAAGTTGTTATATTTCCAAAGTTTGATCTTAAAGCGGGATTTTGGCAATTGGGTATTCACCCTGAAGAACGTTATAAGACTGCATTCTGCATTTCCAATGCCCAGTACCAATGGACTGTGATGCCCTTTGGACTTAAAGTCACTCCATCACTGTTTCAGAAATTCATTACCAAGATCTCTGAGTCTATTCTCAACAATGCATTGATCTACATCGATGACATCTTACTGTTTTCACAGACTCATGAGCAACACTAGGTCCTTCTAGACAAATTTTTAGATCTTACCCAATAGTATGGAATCATGCTTTTGGCCTCAAAAAACACTATTGGTACAACAAAAATTGAATTTCTAGGGATGCAATTCAAGGATGGATTCTATCAACCAGGTCCACATATTGCTCGAAAGTTATTGTAATTTCCGGATGAACATCTCACTGTGAAACAAATTCAACAGTTCCTTGGAATTGTTAACTACATCAGAGATTTCATACCATATGTGGCAACCTACACCTCATGCTTATCTAAGCTTTTACGGAAGAATCCACCATAATGGGAAAAAGAACAAACTACAACTGTCAAGCATCTCAAGCAGATCTGTCAGAATCCTCCTCCTTTGAAGATTCCTGACCAAGGGCAACGTATCCTTCAAACTGATGCTAGTGACACTCACTGAGGTGTTGTACTTCTTGAAGAACTCAATGATTGGCGATATTATTATGGACATGCTAGTGGATCTTTCAGTCCAGCTGAATGTCACTATCATATCTCGTATAAGGAGGTTCTTGCTGTCAAAAGAGGTATAGAAAAGTTCACTATCCACCTCACTCCTTATCATTTTGTCATTGAAATGGACAACACCTCGTTCCC
>JANPWT010000002.1:36984389-37001842 GCA_024678245.1 Erythroxylum densum | reverse complement strand
TAATGTATGGTTGTGTATGTACTGGCAATGTATGTATGTATTAATTGATCGCTTGTGCCTAAATGTTGGGATCGGGTTCGCGGTTTGGGGCGCTCGGCCCGGGCGCGACCCGAGGGGCCGCCTCGGGATTCAGGCATCCGGGGCCCGGGCCCAACAAGACTTCTTTCGTCGAGTCTTCACGTCCCTTTTGTTGATCCTTTGTGACCATAATTTGATCCTCATATGTTTTCCTTTTTGTGCATTCACAAGTAAGTGTGGACTTTTACAAATGAAACAAGTAATATTTAATTTCTTACATTGAAAAGATTCCCATACTTCTTTTTTCTTATTTTTGAGCCATTGTCTCCTACCATTCTTCTTGTCCTTATTGTTAGTTCAAATAGTTGGTGGTATTTGTAGATCATCTAAAGCATCTGCATCTACTATTGCGCTAGGGAAATTTTTAATGTTCTACTTTTGAAGTTTCATTTTTGATAACCTTATAAGTTGCTTAGCTTCCAAGTGGCGGTGTCCTCTATGTTTTATGTCAAGTTGATTTAATTTCTTATCTATTTAGTTGAATTTTGATTAGTTTATGTTTTATAATTAATTAACATTGAAAACATATATTAAACTTAATAAATTAAGAATAATTATATATCCTCTCAAACAATTGTACATTGTATAATTGAAGTTAAAGTTGTTAGTACGTAGTAGGAGCTTTATTACGTACCCTGGATCTACATAAAAGGATTAAAAATGAAGGTAATGCGGAATACTTGGATTTCAGTTCCATCTTTGATTCTGATGCCGATTCCAAGCTCCAAACATCTCTGAATCTCCCGGGACCTTTAGTGGAAAGTGATCACCGACTCACGGGCTAGGCCTTTCTACAGTTTCCTCAAATCACGAGCTCTCTTAACGGGTCAGAGAACCTTATGCTCGTGAATGAACTCTTGAGTAACTGCAAGAGACCTTACCTTTATATAGCTTTCATATCGGGCTTACCCATCACAAGGTCGATATGGACCCGGTCCACACTAATCGGGACTTATTTTCTACCCGGACTTTGACTCATTAAACTAGATCATTTATTTGGTCACTTTATTATCTTTATCTAGATCAAATGGCGTAACTTAACCGATAATTTATTTAAAAACTAAAATTGTAATTAATATTAGTCCAACTTTATGAGATATGGACAAAATTGTCCCTAAAGACAAAAATGTCTTACAGTTGGATCAAAGTTAAATGTCTCTCGAACTTGAATTGTTACCTATTTACAGACGTCATACAATGGTTTATTGATCAGAGATCAACTCCTAAGGCTAACACTATAATCTATCTTGTCTCCTTTGTTGACTGCATCAAGAGGGAGAGAAATTTTAGAAGATTCTAAAGCAAAAACAAAAGCGATCAGCATGTGATAGAATGTTTGTGAACAAAAATTGGGGAGCAACTCACAAATTCTAAACTCAATAACTTATGTAGTCTTTGGCTAGATCATGGAAAATTAACTAATGCATAATGTTATCGATAGCCATGCAAAATATCAAATCAGGGGTTACAGAGGGAAAGCTTTGAGATGGATGGAATGCTTGAGATCTTCCTTACTTTGTGAATGTGAGGACTTCATCCATAACTGATGGCACTGGTACTGCACATAGGCATCAGGTTCTGGAGAACTTTGCAAAACCTGACAACCACCGGCTTGCCATGTAGAGATCTTCATGCAAGTTTGTGCATTACTAGATGCAACATGCGGGAGGGTCGGAGCTCTTTAGAAGCTGGGAGATTTGTGGATAAACATGGGAGGAACATTTGTGCTATCGGATTGCTTGTTAATTAGCTACTAATTTGTATTACCGAAGCATTGCGCAATGGCTTGGATGGATATCTTATCGTTTAATGAAACGTCAAAACAAAAGTAACAGAGACAGACAACACATGGCATGGGGACCCATTGGAGTTGTCAGCTTCCCACTTTTTTATTCCTCTCCTATCATTAAAATGGTTATCAGCATCAGGAGCTAAGAGCCTCTAGAAATACCTATTTAAGCAATTCATAGATATCTCCTTTGCCGTTCCCATGCAGCCAACCTCACGGGGAACTCCTTCCTATAACTAATCTTCACCCTCGAAAGGAGCTTAATCGACCGATATAACATCATGCGCAATTCAATGGCTGGGATTCTGGTGTCGTTATCATCCAAAGTTTAATAAATCGTCATAAATGAATATTTTTTTTAAGTGCACAGTTGTTGAGGGAGATCGATTCTCGGTTCATGGGCCAAGGAGTGTCTCATTCGTACAAGTGAATATATTGTGTTGGCTAGGAACAAAAGAACATTCCTTTTAACAGATTTCACTTCAATCAATCGGCTATGGAAGTGGGTTTGCAATTACAGAGGCCATTGAGTTGGAGAACTGTCTTTCATAGCAGAACTCGTTCAGAAGTCAAACCTTTTCTTGGGTCCTTCCCATCTATTAGAACAAACCAGTTTTTAAGTGTAAGTGCTTTTCGATTTCTACGTTTGGTATCATGTTTCACTCATTTCAGCTATGCATGTGCCATCTTGTTCCGCCTTTAATATGTGCTTATGTTGATTGCCGGTGGTCTTGTTTTTTTTTTTTTTTTTTGTTGAATTTGCAATTCAAAGTTGCGCGCAAGTTACGCGCTGAGTATGTTCACTTCCGGTGACGTTAATTGAAGGTTTCTGCTCTCTGGCTACGTGGATTTCGTTGTCCGCAGTACGCAGTGTCATTGAATTGGCTGTTTTGAGTCGTCACAGTGATTTTAGGCCCCAACTCTAGTCGCTTGATTACTGAAAAATTAATAGGATTATGTTTTGCCTCCTGTATTCTTTCATTCCAGGATCTTTTATTTCAATTTTTTTCCTTCAGCTTACTTTCTGGCAGCATGGGCGCCTAGGCAGTGAAGTGATTGCAAGTGCAGGTAGCTTTTTCTCATTAAGATGGTTTGCAGGATCAGAATTTAAAACTCTACTTGGTCATTCTTGTAATAATATCATTATTCTTTCACTCTATGCATATTCAGATTTTTCTAAGAGGAGGCAAAGAAAAAAATCAACTGCAGGAACAAATAGTTCTGCTCCAAAGGGATTCACACCAAAGACAATTGTTGGAACAAGCACCCAGAAAAAGGATTTGAATAAAGATGAAATTAAGGAAGATTCAAGTACCAAAACACCTACTGATACTGCGGATCCCTGCAAGGGAGTGCTAAATATAAGACCTGATAAGGAGCAAGAAAGTGAATTGCCTCAGGAGAACAAGGTCCATGAGGAAAAGAAAACACAGCCAGCATCTTTGATTGCCAACAAAGTGAGTGTTCCTGAAAGTGATCAAGCAGATGGAAACATTGTAAACACCAGCCAATCTGACAACATGAAGGATGACACCTTTGTAAGAAAGGGAAGTGTTGAATCAGATAAGCAAACATTGGAAGATGCTATGAACATGAAGTTGGAAATGGATAAAAAGTTAAGGAAACAAGAAATTGAGAAGCTTGCTGAAGAAAACTTCTCAAAGGAAAAGAAATTCTTTGTTTATCCTCAGGTGGTAAAACCTGATATAGATATAGAAGTGTTCCTCAATAGGAGTCTCTCTACACTGAACAAGGAGCCAGATGTCTTAATTATGTGCGCCTTCAATGATTGGAGATGGAGATCTTTTACTAGAAGACTAAATAAGACCCAACTGAATGGTGATTGGTGGTCTTGCCAGATTCATGTTCCAAAAGAAGCATATAAGATGGATTTTGTGTTCTATAATGGCCAAAACGTTTATGACAATAATGACAAGAATGATTTTTGCATACCTATTGAAGGTGGAATGGATGTGTTTGCATTTGATGATTTTTTGCTTGAGGAGAAGCGTAAGGAGTTGGAGAAACTAGCAAAAGAGCAGGCGGAAAGGGAAAGAGAAGAGGAAGAGCAAAGGCAAAGAGAAGCAGAGAAGGTTGCAAGTGAAGCTGACAAAGCACAGGCGAGGACAGAAATTGAAAAGAGACGTGAAACATTACAACAGTTTATGAAGAAGGCTGCACTATCAATTGATAAGGTGTGGTATATAGAGCCCAATGAGTTCAAAGGTGAGGACATGGTCAAATTGTACTATAACAAAAGCTCAGGTCCTCTTACCAATGCTAAAGACCTCTGGATTCATGGAGGCTATAATAATTGGAGGGATGGATTATCTATTGTTGAAAAGCTTGTCAGGTCAGAAAGCATGGATGGTGATTGGTGGTATGCAAAAGGTATATATCGTATAGTAATGATATCATTACTGTGCATAGAAATTTTTTTTGGTTACATAATTCTCAAGTCTGACTTACAAATAAGGTTAAGAAAGAATCCTTGGTCAATAACAAAACTAAAAAGAGAAAGTTGGAACTAACTATTGTAGGATTCCTTCAGTAAGTAACCCTTATGTGATTATTTTGCATAATATCTACTCTTTCTAATAATCGAAGCATGGTTAAAAAGACACTTTTGGTTTTCATTTGTTGATTTGTTTTAGATAGTCAAAAGTTTTGCAACACTCCTATAGTAGTATCACAATTTGTTTCTTTTTTTAAAAGGATAAAAAAAAGAATGCTTCATGATTTTAATTTCATTTGCAGAATGTTTCATTTGTTGTTATTGCATCCTGTTTTGTGATACGATTTCTTCTCCTTTGGTGCAATCATTTTTCTGCAGTTATTGTGCCTCGTTGTGCTCTTGTCTTGGATTGGGTCTTTGCTGATGGTCCACCTCATAGTGCAATTGTTTATGATAACAATAGACGCCAAGATTTCCATGCCGTTGTCCCAAAAACTATTCCTGAAGACTTGTATTGGGTTGAGGAAGAGCACCAGGTCTACAGAAAGCTTCAGGAAGAGAGGAGATTGAGAGAGGAGGCTTTTCGTGCTAAGGTGTGTGCAGATCATGTTCCATCCAAAGCTGCTAGATCAAATTCTAGGATTAGTAACTATAAAAGAGATTCAAGTTTTTGGTGTTTTCTGAGTTTGTTTATTGATTATATTCTTGGATATTTGATGAGGCCACAGACTTGCCCCTAAAGTTGGGTATGATATCTCTCCAGGTGCTTCTCGTGTTAATAACAAGTTGGTTATGGCTATATGTGGTTTTATTTGATAATTAATGGTGATGTACCATTTGTAAATTGATGAGTTCAATAAAACCTGGTCTTCTTTCTAAATGCTACTTCTGATATTCAAAAGTCTGAAATCCCAATTTCCGTTCATCCCTTTTTTTTTTTTACAGGTTGAAAAAACAGCACGTATGAAAGCTGAAACTAAAGAGAAAACCTTTAAAAGATTTTTGCTGTCTCAAAAGCATATAGTCTACACCGAGCCTCTTGATGTTCAAGCTGGAAGTGATGTTATTGTTTTCTACAATCCTACAAGCACGATTCTGAATGGAAAACCTGAAGTTTGGTTCAGATGTTCTTTTAATCGTTGGACGCATCGCAGAGGTCCATTGCCACCACAAAAAATGGTACCTGCAGATAATGGTCCTCATGTGAAAACAACTGGTTAGCATATGGCTCTAGTTTTGTTTTCTGTTCTCCTATTTGAATTCTTAAACGTAATGATACCCTTTTTGATATTGTTGACATATTAATACTATCTATTTTGTCTTTTCACATGTTTGTATGTATAATATATGATGGTGACTTAATTTAACCTACATTACTTCTACCTAAAAAACATTAGTGTTATTTCGTTATAATATATGCATGTTATTAGATGTTTGATTCTGCAGCTTGTGAAAGTGATCTTTGAAATGGAAAAAACTTTTATGTGTTGGTTAAAATTAATTTGTTTGACAGAGCCCGAAGGAGTGTTGATGATAGCTTAAAATTAATTCAAAACTCAAATATGTGGGTAGACTAGAAAATTTAGATTATTTATTTGCCATTTTAGATTCTTAGGACCCAGATGATCCAATTTGTTTGAGAAAATATTGTTGATCTTTGACAAGCTATGGGAAGTCTGCCCAGTTTTGAACATACATAACGCAATGATATTGTGGGGGAATTTATAATTGTGAACCTTTATAGTTCTATGCAAGCATATGCTCTGTATTATTATGTTAGATATGGTACTTTGTTTTTACATATTTACCTTATTTAGGTTTTCACTTCTATAAATGCTTATGTTATATTTTTCAGTTTATAGTTCACTTGATTTTTGCTACTTCGCTAATAGTTCTTGTTTATGGTGCACTTAAATTGCAAAATTAGACAGCTCACATGTGTTTTTCTAAATGTCATACCTAATCGTACGTCCCAAAGTTGCAAGTCAATTTGATGTCAAACCATATTAATTGTGGTCTCTTGCACAGTGTCTTACTATATTAAGAAACATGTTATTTGGTATGCTTAGATTAGTCAGTGGAAAATGTTTATGCAGTCAAGGTCCCACTGGATGTCTACATGTTGGATTTTGTATTCTCGGAGAGGGAAGATGGTGGAATCTTTGACAACAAAGATGGTATGGATTATCACGTACCTGTATTTGAAGGGATTGTGAGAGAGCCACCTATACACATTGTTCATATTGCTGTTGAAATGGCCCCAATAGCAAAGGTAGCACATTTATACCAGATGTTCGTTTGCCTCAAATTTTTTATTTTATTCCTAACTATTGAGAACTTAACACATTTTATACAAAACCCCACTAGCACACATTTTATACAAAACCCCACCAGCTCAAAGTTTGTAGATGTAGTATATTCCACCTCCTTTTGCTGAAAGTGGAATCTAATAGTGAACTAGGATGGAAATAATATTGTTTGAGTTTAGATACTCTAGGTTACCAAGGCTTTCATTATGTCAAAGGATTATTTAGTCCAAAAGGTTAAACAATTAGGTGAAACTCAAGAATGAACTAAATATTATTTGTAAAAGTTTTAGTATCATGCGAGTAAAGGTTATTTACTATTGTGGTGCCGACCATTAGAGTGTCAGATGCTCTATCTTTTTTTATGTTTCTAATGTACAATATTACATGGTAAGAGTGAACAAAAAGGAGAGAGAAGATAACTGGAGGAGAAGAAAAGAGAGCAAGAAGGAATGGAAACTTACAGAGAAATGGGGAGATATAGGGATGAGGTAATAATATTATGATTTTTGATGGTAAAGAGTGTTTATAAGTGGTACAACATATCTCTATCTTATAGTGATGCCTTGGTTGAAGACTAAACTAATGAAATTATTAGTACTTTGAGACGTAACTAGTTTTTGAAATAAATGTTTAGCCTAAACTTTATATTTAATACTTACCTCTTAGGGATTTAGCCAAAGCTTTTTCCTAATTATTATTATTATCGTATTATTTAGTTTGTTACTTATTTCATATTTTATTTATTAAGGTTTTTTTTTTACGTGGATAATTCAAAAACAATCTCTTTATTAGTTAGGGGTAAGGATGTTAAGTGTTTAACTATCTTGCAACACCAAGGAGCTAGAATATAGCAAAGCCTTATAAGACATGGGCAATCTTCCATCTGACTTTTGGAGTAGAGTTAGGCTAAGTTTAATCAAATATAAAAATTTCAATCAAGCATTGTAGTGTTTGCATGAGAATAAAAAGACAGGCTAACGATTTCATATTATTCATATTCCAAATTATCGTAAATACAAGTAGTAGAAAGTTCTAACTTATATAAAAGGTAACTTATATTGTTTTTATATTGTTAGATGCTATGGAAAAGTTGTTTGGTTGTACTTTTAAAGGAGTAAAGAAACTGACCCTTTATGTTCTTTAATACTTTTTATTGTATTTTCTTGAATATGCATTCTTCCTACCTCTATAAGAGATCAATTGTGATGTAGTATGAACAAAGGACTTGCTGACAATGTGATAAAAAATGTATAAATTTTAAACTTTAGAGATTGCTGAAAACTTTTAGTGTTATGGGATATAGGATTGTAAAGGTGTAATTTATGAAATAAATAATTAATAAAATGATATAATTAGAATTCCTCTTGTGATTTGTATCACACTTAAGATTCGAATGAGACAAAATTATTGGAATCACACTAACAGATATCTAGAAAATGTTTATGAAGTTTATGAATCTCATTTTATAATATATCATTTTGCCTAACTTGACAAGAGTTTTTCTCTAGTTGTCTCTCAACGACACCCTAACTTTAGGTTCACGCTCACATTCTTCAAGATCTTGTGCCTCTACAATTTTTTTTGGAGAAAATATAATGAATTAGGCCTTAAAGGCGATCAAGAGTTATATACAAACTACAAACAGTTAGAAATAAGCTACATAGAGCATTACTAACTTGTTAAGACTTAGCTATAACAAGACTAAACAACCACCTCGCAGGGCAAGTATAAGGTGGAGCACCAAGCCACCTCAAAATTGTAGTCACGATCTGTCTTCTTATTTATGAGCTGCTTCCCAGCATGGTTTAGCCTTTGGTGCACATGGGAGCTTCTGCAACCCTCCCCTTGATCCGATTAATGGTCTTAGTCGGCTCAATGTCAATTCCATTTTCCTTAACAGTGAGAGTCTTCACATTAATTTTATTTAGAGATGGATCTATAATGAAAGTACATGGCTTCTTCCCCACATGAACATCGAGAACACAAGTAATCACAAGCATTAACTTGTCATTATTTATGAATTTTATTTGTATATCCACCAACTACAAAAGGTATCACTCAACCCTTGACATATTGAGACTACAAATACAGCTCCACTTTTAATGCTAATTGATAAGCATTTATAAGAATGTAAATCCTTTGCACTATAAGTTCTTTCCAAATTTCTGCCGTTAAACTATTCAATGAGATATGAGTTATCTTTAAGAGTACATTCCATCACATTGAGTGGAACGATCATCAAACTTCCTCCTATACTTTGTAATAGTCATAGCTCAATTGCGAAACATAGTAAGTTGATATTGAAGGTCATCTTGGTAATATGAAGGCAATTATTTGGCCCTTAGTTTTAGCTTCATCTCTTCCCAATCAATAGTTAGTGGCTGTCCTGTTTTGTGCAATCTATCATCCACTATTCTCCACCAAATTTTTGCATATTCAATAAGTTTTATCTCTGCAAGTCAAACCTTTCAATCGTCTAACATTTGAAACAATCAAAATAATCATCCTTGCCAAACATCCAATCTAAAAATAGATGCGGATCCATCTTTCCTATCAAATACTTCAATAAGTGCTTTCTTAGTTATGTCACCAACCATGTTAGGTCATTTAATTCCTTTTTATCTCAGGTTCTGCATAAGTATGCAACAGTCTGTGTCTGAGATAATGTGAATATATCAGCTTGTAACTGAAGTTGGTCTTAAAGCTTCAATACTAGTACAGTTGTGTAATAGTCAAGTTGCTCTTTATATTGCTTCTAATCATGTGTTTTATGAACAAACTAATACATTGAAATTGATTGTCATTTCGTTCGTGAAAAGGTGCAACAAATCTTGTTCTCCACAAGATATGTAAAAAGTGGATAGGATTGTTAGTTTTGACCGGGCCATGCATGGCACAAAGTCAACAGGACAGGTCTAGGTTGACCAAGTTTTGAGTTGGATTCAAGTCTAGGCTGCCGACCCAGCCAATCCTGAAATGTCTGATCCAAAAATGCCAAAATGTCATTTTGGTTAGTTATACCAAAACGACATCATTTCTGCAGTAGTTTTCGATTCGGCCCATTGTCATAAAACTGAAAAATAAGTGGGAAATATTTTCACAAAGCCTATAAATGGTGCTCGAGTCAATTATATTTATAACAAGCCGGGCCTGATTTATATCTACGCTCTAGCTTGGGGGAAGAGTTGCAAAATGCATCTATTAAATAGGCTTAATTATAGGGATCCTAATTAGTATACCTTCAATTTGCATATATATATGTATCATTACTTATAAATAATTCATCTAAAAAAATTTTTCTCGCTTGATTTTGTATGTGGAAGAATTCTTCTAGAAAAGAAGCTTTACACTTTAAAAGATCAGTTCAGTCTCATTTCTTAAAGGTTGAAAACAAACCCTAAACTAGCAAAGACAAATTAAAATAGAAATACTTAATTTCTAATAAGGAAAATTGAACTAATTATATTTTGCATCAAATTGCATCATGAACAAGAAGTTGCAAGTTGCATTCTGTGCATCTTTTCTTGTCACCTTCTATTAAGTCTTGACAAGTCCACCAGGCATAATTCTTACTTTCAGATTCCTGTCTTGTGAAAATTGTGTATAGGTTGGTGGCCTTGGTGATGTGGTTACCAGTCTTTCCCGTGCTGTGCAAGACCTTAATCACAGTGTGGACATCATTCTTCCCAAGTATGACTGTTTGAACCATAACCATGTAAGCATGACTTCTCTTCAGATTATTCAGCTTAATCTTTATGCTATTCTCATTAATTTTGCACATAATTCTTATCTTTAAAAAGTAATTTTTATCTAATAGAAGTTGCCAACTATAACACTTTGTGATTAAAATCTTTTACGGTTGTTTGAGATGAAAAGTGTTTAGGTTGTTCACTTGACATTCCACACCATTTTTTCCATGTACAATACCACATGCTTGCTCGGGTATGGTTGTGGTTCTGAAGAAATATTCATAGCATGCAATTTGTTGTTTCCTGAGTGTCATAGATATCCGGTTAGGAAATTCCATTTGATCTATACCAACAAGAACTTCTTAACTGAAATTTAATTTTCATGATAAGGATGCTAAAAAATTATGGTGCGTTATTGTCAAGATGGAGTTTTTGAAAATTCTCTGAAAGCATCGTATATTGAATACCACTCTTAACTGGAACATGATTTGGCTTAGGTAAAGGATATGCAGTTCCAGAGAAGCTATTCATGGGGTGGAACTGAAATTAAAGTATGGTCTGGGAAGGTGGAAGGCCTTTCTGTCTACTTTTTGGAGCCTCAGAATGGGTAAATTCTTTATTTAGATGCAGTGTGAAAAGTTATGCACATACTATGAATGTATGTTTATGTGCTTCCATTTATGAGATAAATTTGCTGTCATTTTCTGTTGATTCTCTGTCTCTTTCACTCTCTGTTCTTATGGACTTGCATTCCATACTAAGCTTAATTCTCTCTGGTAGCGATTTAGTGACTTTTGGGCCTGTACTGGAACTTGCCGCTTTATTGGGGATGCTAATGTTGAAAAAGATCAAAACATGACAATTGCTTCGTATTTGTATTCATCTTCTTCAAGAAAAAGTCACATCGTTTCTTTAAGGCATTGCATTATCCAATTCAAGGTAGTGGTAATGAAATTGAATGGACCAAGAGCTATGGCATTGAACAGTAGAAGCATGGATTTTCCACATTGCGATATCGTTGCTATGGATCCATTATTTTACTCTATGTAATTTCTTTCTGACCCTAAACATGCTGAAGAAATTATCAGCATCACTCCTTCTTCCGATTTTTAAATTTTTATAATATCTTCTTTCTGTGACAAAAAAAAAACTCATTTTGGTTTGAGCTCAATCTCTTGCTTCAATTTTTACAACTAACACACTTTTTAAAATAACAATTTCAACTATTTTGGCTAAGAACCTACTCATGGCATCTAGTTAATGAAAAGAAAGCTCACAGATAACCTCCTATTCTATGTGTATGTCTGCCCCTGTGCTCTGCATCATTGTTATATTCCACCAATTTTAGTTAGTGCAAATGGCAAGTCTGAGGGATCTCCTACTGCATTTCATTTTGCAGAATGTTTTGGAAACGATGCATATACGGATGCCAAAATGATGGGGAGAGGTTTGGTTTCTTCTGCCATGCGGCTCTTGAGTTTTTACTCCAGAGTGGATTTCACCCGGTAAAGTTCCACTAGCTACTGGTAAATAAGATTGATTTGTCACATGATATTCACTGGCATTTCAATGATGAAAGAAATATGGGAAGGCAATAATTGTTGTAGCAGTATAGGGTCATAGTAACTCAATATTTTAATTTTCTCACCAAAGCCATTGCTTTAGGAATGTTGCATTTTTCTCTTCTTTAAGATAACTACTTATGCCATGGCAGTATCTACCATAATATCTTAGGGCAAATAAGTAATTTAGGCATATAGAACATATAAGAAATCATGGAAGGAGATGCAACAATTGCTGGTTAGGAAGCTCTAGTAACTTAGTCTACAAATAGGTCAGTATTCACTATTTTCTGTCTAAACCTGCAAATTAGAATTTGAAATTGATTGTTCTTGATCTATGCTAATGGCTGCTTCATAATTGCAGGATATCATTCATTGCCATGATTGGTCTAGTGCACCAGTTTCATGGTTATTTAAGGATCATTATATGCACTATGGTCTTAGTAAAGCTCGAGTGGTCTTCACTATTCATAACCTTGAATTTGGGGCAAGCAATATTGGAAAAGCTATGGCATACGCTGACAAGGCTACAACTGTGAGTTAATGCATCATATTTGTTTTCACTTTTCAATCAAATTGCTTAGAGAAAAATAATAAATTCAAGAACTTGAATTTGCATATGATACATAAGAGGGTTTGCAAAACCATTGTCCTGTGTTTTCGTCCTTTATCTCTAATATATATCTTAAGATGGGGTATTTGCGAGATACGATCACTTTTCTCTTTCCTATTTTATGCTGTTGAATTTACAGGTCTCCCCCACATATTCAAGGGAGGTTGCTGGAAATCCTGTAGTTGCTCCTTATCTCCACAAGTTCCATGGCATACTTAACGGAATAGATCCTGATATATGGGATCCGTATAATGACAATTTCATTCCTGTAAGTATCTGATATTTTCTGGCATGACTAAGTTTCTTGTTTTTCATTGTTACTTATTGTTCCTTCCATGCTTTTTAGTTGATGAATTGCCATTTTTGACTTAGTTATGGTGGTGTCATCTTAAAGAAATATTGTTCCTTCCATGCTTTTTAGTTGATGAATTACCATTTTTGACTTAGTTATGATGGTGACATCTTAAAGAAAGATCATATTTTCAAAAAATGTCTCAACTTCATAATCATGCATGGTAGCGTGATCCTGACTGCCTTCCTAGCTTTATCAACCGCAATTAGAAATTTATTCTCCATTCAGAGCTATAGGCCTTCCCAAATTTACCCTTATTATTTATGTTTAAAATATGACTATATACAACTAAATGCATCCCTTTTCCCTTTGTCTTATTGTAATATTTGCCACAAAGATCACATCTGGAGATTTTTCAGTTTACATGGTGCACTTGTGGTTATTTGATTTGTTGCATGTTATCCAGGTACCTTATACATATGAGAATATTGTTGAAGGAAAAAGAGCTGCAAAGGCGGCATTACAGCAAAGGCTTGGTTTAAAGCAGGCTGATATGCCCTTATTAGGAATCATTACTCGGTTGACGCATCAGAAGGGAATTCATCTCATTAAGCATGCTATTGGGCGCATTTTAGATCGTAATGGACAGGTTATATTTCTCTTCTATATTTACCACTTTTGGTATGCTCTCATTGTTCTCTATTTATTGACATGTAGAACATCAAAGTCAATTAAATCTTATATCTGTCAGCCCTTCCCAAATTTGGCCAAGTGCATGACAACATTGTGGTTTCTGTGAAAATGTTGATTCATCTAACAATACTCTTTGCTGTTGTGAATTTAGTTAATATTATTAACTTCATGGTCGTGTATCACATGTAGGACAGTTCATCCTTCAGCTACTTTTGAGTTTCAATAGCCATGGTTTCTTAGTCTTAAAGTTTCATCACAGCATGCGAGAGCAAAGCATCTAGCAGCTTATTTAGCAGCTGATAATATACTTTGTCATAGCCCATTCCTTCTACTTCTTTTATCTTTCTAAATTTGTTTATAGATGTAATGTCTTCACAATTAAGCCTTGGAAATTATTATACAAAAAGGGAAATCCACAACAAGAGCCAAAGTTCATGGTTTTTCTTGTCATATCTAATTTGATTAATTAATTTGCAGGTTGTATTGTTGGGTTCAGCTCCAGATCCACGTATTCAAAATGATTTTGTGAATTTGTCCAACCAACTGCATTCTGGTCATTGGGATCGTGCTCGCCTTTGTTTGACATATGATGAGCCACTTTCACACTTGGTATGTTCCCTAGAAATATTAAAATTGAAATTATGGTCTGTTGATGCTACCTTTTTCTCTTGTCATTTGACCTAGCTGATGTTGAATTCTCTCACTCTCTTTTGCCTGCTTTCCCTCTTCTATTTTCCTTTTTTTTCCTTGTAGATATATGCCGGTGCTGATTTCATTCTAGTCCCCTCAATTTTTGAGCCTTGTGGTCTGACCCAACTCACAGCTATGAGATATGGTTCGATACCTGTGGTTCGAAAAACTGGAGGTGTGTTTGCATAGTGCTGCTAATCTACCCTTACAACTTCACATTCTATTAACATTTGCAGTATTCTTTGCAGTATATTCATTGACTTTGACTGCTTGCTTGGAGTTTCTATTATTTTTTAAACCGTAAATTGTCTTTTACATCGCTTCTATTATTCCAGATTACAAACTTGATGCTTATATCAGACATGTATTTCATTTTCCCTATGCATAGTTCTTGATTGTTACTTCAAAATTTTGGGATATTTCACGTTATTCTAGTCAAAGAACTTAATGTACATATTCTTTAAAGGAGAACTAAAACTTTATATGTCAATCTGCTAGTATAGAACCATAAAAATGTTTGAGACGTTGCATTATTATGCTATATATCATATATGCGAATGCTTACTTGATGTAAGAAAGTTTCTTAGATCTTTGTTATTCTTACTCAAATGTAGCATTTGTTGCATCCACCCAACCAAAATTAGCATCTGATTCATATTGCTCTTCACTAGTCTAAGGCTGCAAGTATATTTGGGTACCTTTTTGGTCAGTAGCTATCGCTAGGGAACATTTGAATGTTCATTTTCGTGCTACTCTTCTGTAGGCCTTTACGACACTGTGTTTGATGTTGACCACGATAAAGAGAGAGCAGAAGCACAAGGGCTTGAACCAAATGGGTTTAGCTTTGATGGTGCTGATGCTGCTGGTGTTGATTATGCTCTAAACAGGTAAGTCAACTCTTAATAGTTAAAGCAGGTTAATGCATGAGGTTTCAGGTGTTGCCCACGTCCAATCTTCCCCACCCATCTCCAAGAAATGCAAAATCCCCATCAACTACCTTGACTAGTAATTTAGGACTGGTAACAAGTTGGTTCTACTTGTTAGGGACATTTTCTTTGTATCATAATTTTCTATGCAACAACTTCATATATGTTTGAGGAAGGATAAGTATCAATTCTTGCATGTACCTGCTTCCTCTGAAACCTAAGGCATAGTACTTACTCCTAAGTCCACATAAGGTGCGACTTCCTAGTTCTTCGATGACCTGCATGACCTTATGTCCACATCCTTTTGTCTTTGGTGTTACACTCAACAGTCATTTCCATTTAAAAATTTCAGGGCAATTACTACTTGGTTTGAAGCTCGAGATTGGTTTTACTCATTGTGTCGAAGAGTGATGCAGCAGGACTGGTCTTGGAATAGGCCTGCTCTTGATTATGTGGAGCTTTACCATGCAGCACGCAAGTGAACTAAAGGAAGCTAGTTGGGATCAGACAGCAATATGCAGTTCAATCCCATCCACGCCTTGTACAGTTTTAGAAGTAGTCCTTTCTTGTATACCCTTGTTCAGTCTATACCTCAATTCCTTGCACCTAAACTGCCTCAGCACAAATATTAGGTGACATCAATATTATATTCCAGTTTTGCGCAGCATAATGAATAGGCTAGGTGCCAGATAGTTTGTTGTATCATTTGATCTGTAATCGAAGAAATAAAGAATGGAAAAGGCAGAAAAGAAATATAACAGTGGTTGTGATGGCGCCGCATTTGTTTTCAGCATTAATAACTGTCAACCTACCACGAGAGCAGATTGGATTGTCACTGTTTTTAAGTCAAGTTGGAGTGACATGATTGGCCTCAACCGGTTTTTGGGTTAGCATATATTTTGATTGCATTCATCATTTTCCCTAGTTTCCAGATTATAAGTTTCCATGCCTCTTGTTTGTATGGCATCACCACTCCTGTGTCTTTCTTGTGTGTATGGAGATGCAAGTCACCGATGGTTACAAACAATTCTTTGCAAGTTCGTAGTTGAAACTAGAACCTGCTTATCAGCCACGAGAGACTTCATCTTTTTGTTGGCAATGAAGCATCCAAAACTCAAGGAAAATGATGGTATTGTGACTTACGAGTCTAGGTCTATATATTTTAATGACTTAGGATTCTATCTCTCTATTGGATGTTTTTGTTGGATTATGAGCATTTATATTATAAATTCTTTATTTCTTTAAATTACAAAATGTCATGCCAATATAAATATAAGCTGGCTTATTTATCATTATGCTTTTTGTAAGTGTGTTTTTCACTTTGTCAATTTCTTTATATACCCTTTTTCATTTTTACCAAAATGTAACACTTTTTGTTACATAACATTCAGTTTAGCTAATTTCCTTTTTATAATTAATTTACATATGCAAGTACTTTACATCATAGCTTAATTAGATCAATACTAAATACTTAACTATAAAAAGCAATAATGTAAAAATGAATTGAACTGATTGGTTCGATCGAGTTAAGCACGGATTGAATTGATTTTTGGTTCAATTTTTACTTTAAACTATTGTGAATGAAAACTAGCCGGTTCATTGATTCTCATCTTTTTATATTGATCTAACCCTAGATCAGTATAGAAAGATGAGAAGTTTGTGTGACTGGCACTTGAGGAATCAACATATTGAGTGAAAACGGATTTGGAACCAAGATTGAACAAATTTGTAGCTAAGTTTGGCACAAAAAAACTAGAACAAAAGCTCCAAATAGGCAAATCAATGAAAGATGGGTTCATTTCAAAGCTAGAGCTCTAATTAACTATATGTTAAAATATATGGAAGCAAAACAATAGAAAGATGCTAAAGAGTAGCAACTACACGAGAAGAAAAGGAAAGGAGGTTTGAGTGGTTATCAGAGATGTGATTTATAGACTTAAAAAGAACAATTCATCGGTGAAATTATTTTGCAAATATCATAAAAAATTAGACAATAAATTAAAATTGAAACATTGGAATCTTCTCTTAGAAAAAGTTGACGGGACACGTAAGGTAGGGAATACAGAGAGGTGGGTAATAGTTTTTATCTTTTTATCCCCTTCTTATATTTTATTTATTTTTTTAATAAATATTTGTCTTCCAGACTTAAAGTAAAAATATATAAATATCTTGAGTAAATTTTTTATTTTTAATTAAAAGATCCTTCCTCATACAATTTCAATTACACGCTATATAAACAATAATAGACTAATAAAATATAACTAAAATGATAATTTAATTTAATTCTTAAATTTGACTTGAATTAATTTAATTTAATTCCATAATAATTTAAAATAACTATAATAAATTATTAATTT
>JANPWT010000002.1:36890373-36901689 GCA_024678245.1 Erythroxylum densum | reverse complement strand
ATATGTCCCAAAACCCTAAGTTACAAGTAAGCAGATCATTAATCAAACTACGTTTGCTACCAATATTGGGATTCAAAATTAATAAAGTTTAGCATAAACAACATCAAGGATTACTTTATATACACAGTACCCTATTACCAATCACATGATTATGTTTGTACAAACTAAAACTACCACAATCAAATCTAAAAGAATATTTAGATCTATCAAGTTTAGATAAAGAAACTAAATTCCTAATTATATTAGGTACATAAAAAGTTTCACATAAGTCCAAATGATATCCGGTGCCTAAGATTGAGAGATAAATCCTAGTAGCTTCTAATGGAACTCTAATTTTGTTGCCCATAAAGACAAATCTTTCATTTAACCTTATTGTTTGGGTCATAAGGATTCCCCGCAAAGTATTATAAACATAAGTAGTATAACTAGAATCAATACACCAAGTATTAAAAGGAACTTCAGTTAGGTTTGTTTCAAAATTACATAAGTAGTAGGCTTATCTTTCTTCTCAAACCATGTCTTACATTTAGAATATTCCTTTTGAAAATACCCAACCCTCCTATAGAAATGGTATATATGTTTATCATGTTCCTTCTTGTGGATCTAAGGGGATTCTAAACTAACTCTTAGGTATGAAACAGTTCGATTATATGAGAATTTTGTGCATAACTAGCAAAATTGTTACTCTGGTGATGCTTTCTTTCTTCTATCAATGTCTAATTCTCATAATCCTAACCTTTAGAACTAGTTCAAGTATGTTCAGTTCTAACTTCAAACTGTTTCATTTACTTTTTATGGACTCGGTTTCATTTAACTTAAGATTGGATTGATTTACCCCTCACAAACCAAAATTACTCTTCACTTCTATACCAAAAATTTTAAACCTTTTTTTTGGCTAGGCTTTGATTCTTTCGTAAGATCGATTATTATATGCTTATTAGCATTGAACAACCATAATCAAGTGTCATGGATTGTCCTAAGCTATCGTACGATTTAATTAATTAAGCTATTGTCCTAAGCTATCGTACGATTTAATTAATTAAGCTATCTCCATAGCAAAATTCTAATGTTATGTTTACTTTGAACAACAAAGACACAAAAGGAGGAGGACATAATGAGATATAATCATAACAACTAAAACAGAAGGGTTTGACAATTGGTCTGGTCATAGTGTGCTCATTCTCTCCCAAGGTACGCTAAGGAATACTCTTACTTTCACCCTTCTCACTAAGCTAGACTCCTTCATCAATGGAATCAACTAGCAATTCTTTGAAAGTCTAAGGCATTTTCAACCTCAGTATCCTCCTAATCCTCTCAATCTGGATACATTTAACTGAAAGAAGCCTACTAAAAAACTTTCGAACAAACTTATAAAGGATCTGATGTATAAAAGTGAAGAATTCAGTAGTGGATTAGCACAAGATTCTACCTCCAAGTATTTCATTTCTCTTTTTGCTTACTATTAAAAATAGAATTAATACTGCTAATCGAATCAGGTACCTTGATGTCAATACATCATGTCCATTTTATCCCGCACATAAGGAAGTAAGGGATCACTTATTTTTCATGTGCACTATGACCAACATAATTTGGGAACTTGTTAAACAGAAATGCCTCTGGTCTGTTCCAGCAAACACATTCACTAGTGTCATTCATTGGCTCTCAACACAAAGATCTCTTCTTATGTCTGCCAAGTAGATTTACATAACATCCATTGCAATGTATATGCAGATTATTTGGAAAGAAAGAAATTCTAGAAGATTTGAGTCCAAGTTCAAATCAATTGAATCTCTCATCACTGAAACCATTAATAATACTATGAAGCTTATACTTTTGAGAAATCTAGCTCCAAATTGTAGCCCCAACTTGCTATTTTCCTTGAATATTTAACTACTGTATTTGTAATGTAATCAATCACTATTTTTAGGCATAATTACTTAATTTTCTTTCTTGTTGAAGGATGTTCCCTTTAAGTTTGCTTTTGGGATGTAATTATGTTCTTATCAATGAATTTATTTCTTTATTTTTCAAAAAAAGATAAAGCTTTCGGTACTAACCTTTCTCTATTATTTAATATTGGGAAAATAATTCACAATAAGCTGTTTACTCAATCTGTCTCTTTTATTAAACTTCATATCTCACTTTTCATAGATGACAATATTTTTGTAAAAGGACAACTTATTAATCAAAGACAGAACCCTAATATTCCCAACAACTATCAATCAATTTTAAAAACTCTTCATCGTAATAAGTAAAAAGTCCAAAGGTCTTTTAATAAATTATTAAATCTTTTAATTATCTTTTATCATATGAGCACCTAGAGGATTAATATCTAAGACAAACATCAAACAAGAAGCAAATTAACAAATTGCAAATTACAAGAAAACGAAACTAAATCTAAATAAAAAACTGATAATATCTAATGGCAACATCTTTTTCTTTTCAATTCAGTTTGGAAGTCACTCATTTGACGTCATTAAGCTGCACAAACTTCCGAAAAGGAAGGCACCTGTGTCGCGTGTAAAAGTGGCCGAGTCGCTATCTTTTTCGACACGTCAGCGACATCCAGTTGAAAGTATTAGTGTAAGAAGCAATATTCGCCTGTCACGCAATCCATGTTTCATCACACCATTTTTGCTGTTCATCACAAGATTGACGGCCAAATCTGCTCTATCCTATTATTTATTTTTTACTTTAACAGTTCATTGGCTTATTGCCAAGAAACTAAACAGCATGGGTCCCCTTAATTCGGAGGCGAAAAGCAGGAATGTCGTGGACATTCTGTTCTGTTCCTCCTATCCAAAATGGTCCCATCAGAGAACCCTGATACTATGGTGCAAAATTACTCTTATGCTATTATTTGATTTGCGTATAATTTCAAAATCATCACTTGTTGGGGACATCAATGATTACAAAACAACAGGGGTTGTTTTGCAAGAAATGTTTGTTGGGTGGCTGAGTTAGGTGACATGTTGTCTCACCTTCTCTAGGGTCTATATATTCTTTCGTGCGTAGTTTTTGTTGCATTAATGTTCTTTCTTCTGTTTCCAGGCGGTGAGTGCTTCTTGTTTATTTACTAATCACTTCAAGTGCTCCCATACTGCATTTTCTCAGTTCTCTCTTTTACGTAGATGGGCTTCAAAAACCATTTATGCTTCTCTTAATCCTTTACTCTCCGACGTTATCTTTGCAAGACCTCTTGTTTTGGTTTCAAGCTTTGCTGTTTGAGTTGGGTTGTCAGCGGTGTTTCATCATCTTCTTTCTTTAGCTTCTATTTTCTTTTCCCTGTTTAGTGTTATTTCAGCTGCTCATCAATCTGTTTATCAAGGTTTGGTTCTGAGGCAAAGTTAGACTTTACAAGGTGGGGTGCATATACTTCGAGAATGAATGCCTAGTCTTTATACTGGAAAGTTATCTACTTTTTAATAGTTGGAATATGCAAATCTTAAAAACAGTCTTGTTAGAAGATTGAAAACGGTTTAGAAGATTCTGGCTATTATATTAGAAAACATTGGTGGGTTGTTCTAAAATGTACCGTTGAAGACAGAAAGTCATATTAAAGCTGATTTTTCATGTATGCAATTTGGCCCCTGTACATGTTCTTGCATATTCTCTGTCAGATTCATTTTAATGCTCGTTTGTAGTTTCTGTATGCGCTTACCAATTTGAAGATACAATGTCGTTGGAGAGTGACATTGTGTTGGAGATATCATTGGGTAGCATGTGTTTATATTCCCTTTCTGATCTTGCGGAGTGGGTGCGCACAAATTATTTCTAATAGTTTTATGTAAATTACATTGCCTCAACTGTGAACTTTGACGCCGACTTTCAGGTGAGCATGGCATCGAAAACAGTGTTGTTGTCTATATTATTTTCATTCCTGGTCTCATCACTGGTTTCCTCTGCAACCAACTATGGGGTACTTAGAATCGGATTGAAAAAGAGGCCATTGGATAAAAACAGCTTCCTTCCTGCGCAGTTGGACTCAAAAGAAAATTTGATAGGTTCCCTTAGGAAGTACCATTTCCGTGGTGATCTGGGACACTCTGAGGGCACTGATATTGTAGCGCTGAAGAACTATATGGATGCTCAGTACTATGGCGAGATTGGCATTGGCACTCCTCCTCAAAAGTTCACTGTTATCTTTGACACTGGTAGCTCCAACTTGTGGATTCCATCATCTAAATGCTACTTGTCGGTGAGTTTTGAATGCTTATGTCTTCTCTTTATTGTAACTGCATGAAGTTTTTATCACCATGAAGATGAAGACAAGAATTTGTTGTGATCTACTGGCAAGATACTGATCACTTTGTATTTGTTTTCAGGTGGCTTGTTACTTCCACAGCAAGTACAAGTCTGACCAATCAAGTACCTACCAGGAAAATGGTATTTTTAGGTCCTTGTATATAATTTTGAAAATCAATTGTCATTACTCTTCGCGAAAGTAGTTAATTAGCTTCTTGTTATCAAAGTCTTTTTGTTTCGATGAGAATGGTGTTTGTGTTTCCGTATGCAATAATGTTTATCATTGCTGTTTGTGATTCATGTTTATGATGATGCCATTCTTTATTATTTGGAATGGTTGGTTCTCTGTAATGGATGTGATGATTTAGGATTTGCTAAGTTATGCACCTTCTCTCTCTCTCGAGATCTCCCTCTCCTTGAGAAAAGGAAAACTATACACGCTGCCTTAGATATATTTTACAATTTGTGAAATATTCCATCATTCCTTGAGACTTGCTTGTTAGTCATCAGTGTTGCAGTGTTATTAAGCATTAAATTCCACAGGGAAATCTGCTGAAATACAGTATGGTTCTGGAGCTATCTCTGGCTTCTTCAGTAATGATCACGTCAAAGTTGGCGACCTAGTTGTGAAGGATCAGGTTTTCTTAGATTTCATTCCCTTTCCATAGTTATATCTATTTAGTTTTCTCCTTTAATGTTCGTTTTGAAAATTACAGGAATTTATTGAGGCGACCAGGGAACCAGGTGCAACATTTGTGATGGCTAAGTTTGATGGTATATTAGGACTTGGGTTTCAAGAAATCTCAGTTGGAGGTGCTGTTCCAGTCTGGTATGTGTTCTACATTCTGATTATCACGAAGTTCCCTGAAATTTTGGGTTTGATGATAATAATTTGCATGTCTTGCAGGTACAAGGTGATTGAGCAAGGCCTTGTTAAGGAACCGGTGTTTTCATTCTGGCTTAACCGTAAAACAGAGGAAGAGGAAGGAGGTGAAATTGTACTTGGTGGGGTTGATCCAAATCATTATAAGGGGAAGCACACGTATGTTCCTGTTACTCACAAAGGTTATTGGCAGGTTAGTTAGTTGTGAGTTATTCTTTAGTGATTCATGATGTTTATACTCATCTTAGATATTTATATGCCTCTATAATAGTTTGATATGGGAGATGTACTCATTGGTGGCAAAGCAACAGGTATAATACTTTCTCTGACTTTCTACCATGCCTTTACATGACTATATATAAAGCTAAAAATTCACATTTTCTGTTTCTGCGTTCCAACACAAAGCATTTACATTCGTGTCTGTGGTAAAGTTCTAACTGTGATTCATGTCTTCACCCCAGGGTATTGTACTGGTGGTTGTTCAGCTATTGCAGATTCTGGAACTTCTTTGTTGGCAGGTCCAACGGTATGGACAGAAACTTAAAGCCTCTATGGGTTTTGCAGTTGATCAGTTTTCTGGCTATTTAACTACTTAATTCCTGCCTTAAGTTTAGTATCACTCAAATTTGGACTATTCATTGGTTGATTAATTGTTTATTCAAACTTGCAGCCTATTATTACCATGATAAATCAGGCTATTGGAGCCTCTGGAGTTGTTAGTCAGGAGTGCAAAGCTGTTGTTAATCAGTATGGGCAGACTATAATGGATTTGCTTCTTGCTGAGGTAAGAATCTAGCTCTATATTTGTTCCAGATGCCTGTGGTGAGTAAGAGTTTCTAGTTCTTGTATTCTTGCACGTTCCTTTTCCTACTTCGCAGTTGTTGCCCAGATAAAAGGTTTTAGTTAACTTCTATTCTTGATATGCTTGTACCATATGAACAGGCACAACCAGAGAAGGTCTGTTCCCAAATTGGATTGTGCACATTTGATGGGACGAGAGATGTCAGGTTAGCACTGCAGATAATTATTTTAAGCAACACTTTGTTACCATCTTTCTAAATACTGTTTCAATGATATGGCTTCCCCACATTTCTGTGTCATAACCTTCTTGGCTGCTGACCTACTGAAATTTTGCTTGCATAGTATGGGCATTCAGAGTGTAGTGGACGAGGGCAACGATAAGACATCTGGTCTTCTTCGTGACACCATGTGCTCTGCTTGTGAGATGACAGTTGTTTGGATGGAAAGCCGGATGAAGCAGAACCAAACGCAAGAACACATATTGAAATATGTCAATAAGGTCAAATAACACCGTCATTTTTTACAGAGATCTAACAGTGTGCAGGATACAATGAATAATTCACTATTACATCTGATGCTCTTGACTTGTACTGATTCCTGTGCTATATCCACAGCTTTGTGACCGAATGCCTAGTCCATTGGGAGAATCGGCTGTTGATTGTGGAAGTCTTTCTTCCATGCCAACTATTTCCTTCACCATTGGAGGCAAAGCTTTTGACCTCGCTCCTAACGAGGTAGCTTACTATTTCAACTTTTTGTCAAGTGATTTTACTTGGAGAACATAAATGGCAAAAGTAGACTAGCGGGTACATATGCTTGAATGGCTTCTACCTAGTTACTCAAGCGTTTCTGATAAGATGAATGTCTGGGGAGAGATGCCAATGGCTTCCTTTGGCAATTGTAAAAATGGTCTGCGGCAGCAAGTCTGACTTTTGAGACTTCCAGTATAATTGCGAACACCACTGAGCTTTGTCTTGATAACATAAAAGAAACACCATATGTAGGAGATGCAGTGTGTCGTGAGATTCGTTTTCATTGGGAAGCCATACTGTTTGTTCAAAGACAGAAGAAGTCCCGTTGGCACCTTTTGCAAATATCAACCTTTATCGTGGTCCTGTGTTGTATCAATACGCTAACACCTTCTCTTCCATGTATCAGTATATTCTCAAGGTGGGCGAGGGCGCTGAAGCTCAGTGCATCAGTGGCTTTACTGCTTTGGATATACCGCCTCCTCGGGGACCTCTTTGGTATTTTATTCACAGCTCTCAACTTGCAGCATCTACTTGCTTCTTGTATTTGCCCTGTTGATCTATCTGTACCATAATTCTCACTATCTGGCACTGCTTGCTTCAGGATCTTGGGTGACGTTTTCATGGGTCGCTACCACACAATCTTTGACTACGGAAACCTCAAAGTTGGATTCGCAGAGGCTGCCTAAAACACTTGCTTTCGAACTTGTTCCATGTTTACTATTCCCATCTGTTTGGGTTGTCACCTTCCGAGAATGGATTTACTGGTGTTTGTGAATTTCTGACATTCTCTTTATTATTATTTTTTATTAATGAATCGCAAATGAAATTAAGTAAATGCAAATATTGGAATTTACTTTCATTCTCTAACCTGTGATTTTTGCTCGTATTTTGTCCATCAACAAGCTTAAAACTTTCATAGCTCAATCTAAAAGCAGTTATTGGAATTCCAAGATAGGTAAAAGGTAATGACATTTCTCTAAAACCATTGATATGCTCAACCATCCTTCTCTGATCTTCTACACTTCTATAAATGTAAAAGGAGCATTTATCAATATTAACATAAAGTCCAGATAGTTTAGTGAATATTCTACTAGCCTTTATAATAGCCAGAAGTGAAGTTTTGTCCACCCTGGTTAAGATAATCAAGTCATCTACAAAGATAAGGTTGATAATTCCCAATTTTTTACATTTAGAATGATATTTGAAATGGTTGGTTATCTTTACAATTCTTTTTAAAAGCCTATTGACTACCTCCATGACAATCACAATAAATATGCTGAAGAAGGGTCTGCTTACTTAATTCCTCTGGAACTTTTGAAGAATTTTGTTGACTCCCCGTTGATGAGGATCCTAAAAGATGGAGTGGTGAAGCATAATGAGATCCGTTCAATGAAATATAGTGGAAACTCCAAAGCCCTCATGATGTTGGCTAAGAAACTCCAATCAACATTATCATAAGCTTTCTTTAGTTCAATCTTCAATAAACAGCTTTTCCCTCCTTTTCGTTTTGAATAGCCCTCCATAAATTCACGCAAAAGAAGAAGATTATCTTTACTCCATGTCACTGGTAACTCACATTTTGTTCTCCATACCCTGATATCCTCAAGCGGCTCGATCACTTGCTCCGAATTTCTGTAACCAAAGAAGAAATGTTGCCGACTGCCTACTTCGATCCGACTTGAAAGAGAACTCTATGACAGGTAAATGTTAGTAGGATACATAAATCAATCTAGAATCGAGCTGACAGCAAGCTGACCTTATAGCATGCTTGTAAGCAAGATCTTTTCAAGAATTGAACGAGAAAACACAAAGTTTGAAGGTGGACTTAATTCTTTCACACCAACGTCGCTTGCTCTTCTGCTGAACATGCAAAAGAAGTTTAAAAGTCCTGTAGCATCCAAACTAATATTCGTGTTATTTCCACTCTCAGTTATTGTATTCCTCAGTTTGATGTTGGTAGGCTTCAAAGCGAAAAATGACCCTGTGCCCATTTGTCAGTAGTTTAAAGACTTGATCTGTGCAGTGAATGATAGATACTAGGTAACTCTCATACGAAAATGTAAAATCATGATCATCTCTACATATTCCAATTTCCTTACAATGCTGAGTTGGAACAGCTTATCCATGGCCATTCTTTCCACCTTTTGGGTTCATATTCTGAATACTCTCTCATATTTTCTGCACTCTAAACAACACATGATAATTAAACTGTAACAAACCCATCATGACACCACTGACAACTATTGTGAACAAGGAAAATGAAGATGAGAACTATTCAAAAGCAGGGTTTGATTCCCTAGGTATTCTTCTTGCTACTTGAACGAGACAAACTCGAGTCCAGTGCTTTCAACTGACTTCGTAGATTTTGGTTCTCCCCAAGTAGGCGATTATATTCAAGAAGGAACCCTTCAGATTGCTTCTTTAAAGCAACTGCATTAGCTTCTGAAGCATTTACTTCTTTTCTCTTCTCTTCCAGGTCAGCTTCCAGCTGCTTGAGTTTTGAACGAAGAGAGGTCATTTCTTCTTCAAAGGCCTTGATCTCTTCAACTTTGCCATCCTCAAAAGCTCGATTTTGTTTCTTTACAGCTTCCATGCTCTTCCTTCGAATTTGGAGTTCTCTGATGTAATGGTGCATTCTGTCTATCATTAGCCCAAGGAAAAGAAAGGACCCTGAAAAAGTTACTCAAGTTTCATAAAGGTGCAAGGGTCAATAAGGTCGCTGGAAACAGGGTTTGCTCCAGCCGACAGTCTGCTACAAGTCAAGTCCTCAAATTTTGTCACAATGCATAAGGATCCTATGGAAAAAAGTATAGAAACTCTCATAGATTAAAGATAAATTTAAAACTCCAAACATGTCTCCCACTAAATATCATACAGAGTAGCAAAAGATGTCACTAGATTCAATCCTCCAAAATACAGGAAAACAAGACACAAGCACATGTTCCCACTACCTCATTCTAGAATATACGCATTTAGGAACGAGCAAATCCCAAAGATAAATAGACCATATATAATATATACCAGAGAAACTCTCATAAGGGGCAACAATACTAGAGAACAAGTTAAAAAGGAGACATTTAATGTCGAAGATACCGAAGAAAGAGACCGGTAAGGAACAGTTCATGCATTCACATCTACAATTATTTCCCTAAACAACATTCTAAAAGTACTTACCAATCAAATAAAGATCAGTTGTTCCTTTTTCTTTTTGGTTAAAGAGTGGTTGAAATGAGAAATATCAAAGAAAAAAAAAAAGAATATCATGCATCTTTCTGCACACGAAACTTTCCAGCTCCTATGTCAAATACTCAAATTTCAAGCGCTAAATCATAATAGGACTGTAATAATATTTAAACCGTCCTTTCCTATATTAAGAAAAAGGGTCGCATCTTAACTTGAAATACTCAAATCCCTCCCTCAACTGTATAATGTGGAAAATGATATTATTCGAACTCCATTGGACATAGTTCAGTAACAAGCAGAATTTTGAAACATCCAATCCCAATTAAGATGACACTCTTTTCCAAGTCAGTACCCGTACTGGCTGCCCTTGCACGGGAAAGAAAAACAATTAAAGCAGGAAAATGTATCTAAACATGAATACGAAAGAAACAAGAGGCAATCTAAACCATTTGAAATGGTGTACAATGAAGTGAATTCCAATAAATTCGTTAACAAATCGGAAAGGGAACAGTCGCACCACGAAACCACCGAACAAATCATATATGATTGAACCCCACATCTAAACATGTCCTTGCCTAAACAACAATCAAACCGTTCCTACTTTGCAGCCAACAAATTCATCACACAATCCCCACGAAGACCAGGGTTTATATAAGCAGAAGAAACAAAATATAAAAGAATTATCTTAAGAAACAAAGAATTACCCAGAAGAGTAGCTTCAAGAAGGTGCTTGGCCATGAGAATCTGGTCCGTTGGATTGACAGCACCTTCTTCTATCCAACGCTTCTGGATCTTCACCATGCTATAAACGCTTGACATCAATACTACAAACACCGTTCCTCCCACCGTTTTCACAACGATTGGTCCTTGGCCCCGTTTGACCCTATCCATACCCATGATCACCAGTTTCCTAAATGGGTTCTTAAAGATAAGCACCAGGATGAAGGCCATCTCCGAGAATATTACTGTAAACAACAGTTGTATCATATTCTTAGCAAAAGAGATAAGAAGATCAATGCAGAGCCAGAAATTGTAAAGATGAAAAACTTTTGTCGGGTCTCGCGGGGATAAGTATAAATCAGAGTGAAATAACTGAACCGAGTGAGATCAAGAGAGACGAAGAGATGGGAAGGTCTTTCAGTGAACTGAAAGCTTGAAGTGGATATTTCTCATTTGTTCCCAATTTTGAGTCAGCTTCAAAGTTTTTGCAATTTCTTTATTTATTTATAGTTCAGTTTTGCTAATTAGCAATTAAGGTTTCCTACTCATTTTATATTGTTGTATATTATTATCTATTTAGTATAAATATATATTCATGTGGATTAATTAAAAACAATTTTTTATTAATTAGAAATAAGATTACGTACTTTTGAACTTTTCCAAACCCTTTATACAATGAGATTTTTACTGAAATATTGTTATTGTTATTATTGTAAATTTTTGTATTTCTTG
>JANPWT010000002.1:36848361-36861987 GCA_024678245.1 Erythroxylum densum | reverse complement strand
CTTTAGTTAAGCATGATTAAATAAATTATAAGGTTTTGATAGATTAATTTTTGGGAGTTTAATAATTTATGTCTATGTTAGTAAGATTTATTTCATGGGTTAGTTGAATTAAAGTAGTAAGAATGTTCAAGAGCATTTTTGGCAAGTCACTTAGGAATAAAAACCATAAGGCATATAAGGAAGGATAAAATGAACATTTCTTAGTCATTAAGGGTAATAAGGGAAGAGACAAAGGTTTCTTGCATTTGAGAGAAGGAGAAAACGTGAGTGGGAGGAGAGAAATAAGAGAGTGTCGTGGAGAAGAGGGAAAAGAAAGAAGATCAATTAGGTTTCATCTTTTCTTAGTCTTGAAGAGTGATTTTGAGGAGGAAGATAAGAGTTTCCGTTTGAGCCAAATATCTTTTTATTTTGTGAAGACTCAAGGTAAGCACATTTTTCATCCTTTGGATTTTTGGAAGGGTTTTGGTTCATGAAGTTTGGGAAATGCATGGGTTTAAGTATTATAGGATCAACTTTAGTGAATGTGTTTTCTTTGGGTTCTCAATTAGAATTCCCATTGAATGGGATTTTTGCCATTGTGAAGGAAATCATGAAGGGCAAGAGGAGCAAGAGGAGAGGCATCCTTAAGCAAATTTTAAGCAAGGAATTCAACGTGGGTTTCATGTTTATAATTGGGTAAATAAGTCATTAATATTTCTTTCAAATAAATGGAATTTAATGTTTTCAACTACTTTATAAATGTGAATTTATTGCTCTTTAAATGCTTTGAGAAATTGCTATATGTTTGGTTTATGAATTGTGTTGATAATTTATGGAAAGAATGTGATAATGGTTTTTGAAAAGATGTTATGTTTATGATATCATGTTTAAAAAATGTGTCATTATAGGCAGCATGTTTACAAGTGGTGAAATGCATGATTATGAAGGTTTGTGGTAGTCCGTTCTGTTATGTCAAGTGCACTTTGACTTTATTAAAGGCTTCTCCAACTTGCCCGCTAGTAGCATGGAGCTCCACCATGGACTCCCTCATGTTTACGACTATGAAATACCATTATGTAAAATTGTGATAGTACGTTCTGTTTACGACTACACAAGATCATTATATGGGAATGTGTGAGTATGCTCTGTTTGCGGACTAACCCAAACCATTTATGATGTGATTATGTATTTAAAATGTATTAACAAGTTTGATGAATGCATGACTTATGTTGCTTATGATTTGTTTAATAATGTGAGAATTTTGGAACTATGTGTTTTATGGATTTTGATGCAAAGTGATATGACATTGAGCATTTTTAATGGTTTTGCTTATTTCCGATTAAAACTTGTTACTCACGAGCTTTTAAACTCACCCCTATTCTCCTTCCCATATTCAGGTGATGAGCAAGGGACCAAGTAGTAAAGAGTCATGGAATCACTCCGAATTTTCATACTTTTGTAGTTTAAGATTGATTATGTAAACACAAGGCTTTAGCCGCATTTCATGTTTTACTCATTCATATATCTTTTGTATTTTGAGATTTTGAGACACGATGTATTGTGGCTTGGAATGCCCATTAAAGCTTTGTAAAACTCTTATCTTTTGATGTTAATGAAATATATTTATATTTTGCTCCTAATTTTCCAAGTTTTTGCATTACATTTTCAAGCACTTCATAGGGGTAAACAAATATTTTTGTTTTGAATTCAGGAGAAAAGCTATATTAATCTAGGCTGATTTAGACAAATTTGTCTGTTTGGAAGTTGTAGTTTATGCTCTTAGCTTTCAAATGATATGAGTATGAAATCTTTGGATATCGGAGTTTAGAGATATGTTATGGAAAAAGGATAGGAATGTGTTAATGATAAGAATTAGTAGTATGTCATGAATCAATTGTGTTGAGATTTAAGATTTTAATGAAATAAACTTGGTGGTTGAATTGATATGAACTGACATTGCACTAGAAGAGTTGAATTTGGGAAGATTATGAGTGAATGTGATGCTAGAATGAATGTAGGAACTGTTGGGAATGCTTTAGAGAGGAAGAAAACATAAATTACTGGGAGAGAAGAAGAGAATAATGAAAACAAAGATGAGAAAATTTGGTGAAAGAAATAAGGAAAAAGGTATCTGGTGCGACCGTGAGGAATAATGGTGCGAGCGTGATTGAAGCTGTAGATTTAAGGAAGAACAAGGTGCGATTGCAAGAGTGTGTGTTGCGATCGCACTCGGAATGTTTGGCCAAGAGCTACACTATTTACACACCAGTGTGATTGCAAGGGTTATGGTGGGATCGAACTTTGTAATTTCAAGGGTAATTCCATCATTTCATCAACTTTGCCTAGGAAGTCACGGTCGTGACTTCTCACAATCAAGCACCCGAAGGTTTTCCCAAACTTGGCTATGTTTGATTCTTTTTTCCATAACTTTGTCATCCGACCTCCAAATGGCTTGATTCCTATACCAATAGATTCCTGACACACTTCTCTATCTCTCTATAAAAATTGATAGCCTTTGGTGTTGATTGAAAAAGATTGATTAGGAGAAAGTTAGGGAAACGTTGGAAAAGCATGAATTGGTTATGAACATATTTTGGCTTTTTAATCGTATCTTGATCTATAAAGCTCTGAATGAGATGGTTCTTATTTCAAAATAAACTAGAGACATAGATCTACAATTATTCTGAAGAAGTCAATTTGTGATTTTGGTGAGTGACTTGTATGAGCTCATCACCCTTGTGGGATGCATGTTCAGAGGTCACTTAGGATGTTGGGCACGTGCCTTACCAGGGTGGGGCGCCCAACATTATTCACTTCCCATAGTAGAGGGTAGTTGGGAGGGTATAAGTATGGATTTCGTGGAAGGACTTTCACCTTCGCGAGGAAGAATGGGGCTAATGTTAGTGGTGATCGGTTTAGTAAATATGGCCACTTCATACCCATTTATGACAGATGTTGTTCAATTGTTCCTTGATCACATTTTTAAACTACACAGGATGTCAGAGAGTATTGTCAGTGATATAGATCTAATTTCCTTTAGCAAATTTTGGAGGGAGTTTTTCAAGTTATAAGGGGTTAGTCTCATATTCTCTATTGCATGCCATCCCCAGTTTGATGGACAAACTGAAGCTGTGAATCACATGCTAGAAACTTGTCTGTGTTGCTTCTATAGTGACTCCCACCATAAGAAAATTAGTAATTAGTGACAAAAAATTATCGACAGAAAAGAAACCATAGCAAATTACCAATGGAAAATGATTTTTTGTAGGTAACATTGTCGAGAAAGATTACATTTGGTGACGGTAAAAGTATCAGTCAGTAAATATGGAGGAAAATTATCTCAACAAGGTTTTTAACAGAATATAGCTACTGTAAAAGATTCCCATCAGTAAAAAAGGCGGGAATACTTGGTGGAATAAAAAAGTTTTGGGTTTACCAACGAAACATTTATGTCGGTAAATTTTAGAGGTAAACGTCATCATTTCTTTTGGCTTCAATGTTTTTAATATAACGAAAACGACATCGTTTAGTTTAACACCAAATGACGTCGTTTTCCTACACATTTAATCTACTTGAAAACCCCCTCACTCTCCCCTATATTTTTGTTTTCATTTTTCCTCTCTCTGTCTTCTCTGTTGCTTTCCTCCTGTTTCTTTGTCGTCGATTCGTCTTCTACTCATCGGTATGTGTGTTCGTTTGTCTTCTTCGACTAGTATCATTGTGTCCTTTGATGGAGGTAAGTCATGCAGCCTTTGTTCTTTGTGATTTTTTTTATAACCCACGTTGGTATATATGTTCGAATCTAGGTGTTTTTGCGTTTGTTTTGGATTGTCTATAGTGTATTTGTGTTTACAATGTTCTGGAAAACGTTAAGGAAGGAAAAAGACATGATTTGCTTAGGTTAATTAAGCTGAATTTGTTATGCCTTTGAAGAGCTCGACGAAAGGTCTGAGTGGGTTCTTCAATGATTTTTTCCTTGTTTTAAATGTCTATGGTTATTAAGGTTATTGCTTCTTCTCATAAACCAGATTTCATGACCTATTTTATTAGGATTGCAGTTGAGAAATCAATTATATGAGTTCAAACGATAATGAAAATGATGAAATAATCGATGGGATGGGTGTAATATGTGTATAAGTTGTTCTATACGATATTCTTATATAGTTCCCGCAATGGAGGACTTTCCCATTAGTAAGTACGTGCAAACGTGGGAAATATTGATTCAACGGATGTGATATTATTCGAAATATGCTTTGATGCTAATGTTTTGCCTTGTGGTCGAAAGTGAAACAACATTTTTAAGCTTAACTTTTTATTTCTCTCGATTGCTTCTTATTTAATGGTTAATTTCAAATTGGATAGACAAGAAGTAATTCGTGTAAGTTTACAAATCAAACGTAAAAGGAAATCCCTCCTTAGTCCAACTTGGTACATTAATCTTAAAATATTTGATATTTTCCTACTATTTTTATATCAAATTTAAATGATAATTTAGCCCCGACGAATTAATATCTTTTAACATGTCAAATTCATTTTAATATATGTGATTCTTTAAGTACTCATAATAACTTAAGGATCATGATACGATATATATGTTTAACCTATTGTGGTTATCTGTTTGTCAATTTGTATGTAGTTTGAGGAAACAAGTCTTGTACAAATTGGAAAAAGATGTAATGGAATTTGATCCAATGTGACAAATTGCATCAAATTGACAAGTCATTTCATTATACTGGAGGATCTATTATCCACCACGAGCATGCAGAGAAAGTTGTAAGTATCTACACTTTACATTTATATTCTAATATTTTAAATACTTTAATGTATTTCAATTTAATTTGATGTGTAAATTTTGGAATGAAAATATGTGTATTATGGAGAATGATATTGTTATAAATTACTGGTGCTATATATGTCTATGTTGTTGAATTATTTTCTTTGTTCAACAAGGGGTAAACATCATAAAAATAAAGGAAAATTTGCCAAAATTTTTATAAATTATAGTTCACTTATAACATTTTATTCTAATGTAGGAAAAGCCTATGGGTACGAAGCCTACACCTTGTCAACTCTTTTTACACTCACACTAAGAAGCATGACGATGTGACCTTTGTCAATACCCGATGTAGAGAACTAAATGTATGTGAAATTTATGCTTTAATATTATTGCTTAATAATTATGACTTATTAACATAAATATTGCCTTATGATAGGACCAAATACAAGAAAGCATTCAACGGCAATCTCAACAGTCTGAAGATGTTGATGAGACTCAAACTTATGTTCATTTGCAAATATATGTTATTCGCAATCGTCCACATCCAGTATAGTAGCATCTAGTAGGTAGTCTATAATCAATGAAGTCTATGAGCTTCGGAACACATTACAAACATTGGTAACTCAGTTGCAACAATCGATAGAGTACATAGCTCAGCTCCATAATAAGGTAGATGAGTTGAAGGGGAGGAGTAGCATTTCATCACAACAATCAGAGCATCCACAGTTACCAAATTAGTAACATACTTGTAATCATTTCGTATAAATTACAAATACTTATTATATACAAAATAATTTTTTATTATCAATTATGATAATTTTTACTTTATATCATCAATCAATTTTTTGTTTTAACAAATTAAATGTAGAAGCAAATCAAAATATTATGCACAGATAACTCATAACTGTTTAAATTATGCATCAACCATAAGATCATCAAATAAAATTTAATGATGGGAAATTAAAAAACAGTTTTAATAAATTTACCGACGGAAAAATAAAGGTTGTCGGTAAAATCTATTCGATTTATCGACGAACAACTATTAATCGTCGGTAATGTTGTCATTAACTAACCAATGGAATAACCTATTTCGTCAGTACCTTTACCGACCGACAACATCACCAAATAACCGTCGGTAATATTCTCATTAACTTACTGACAGAATAACGAATTCCATTTGTAACATTACCGACAGACAGATCTTAATCGTCAATAACTTTACTGACTGAAGACAACACAAAATAATCATTGGTATATTCACTGACGGTTGCCTAACATATCCGTCGGTAAATTTACCAACGAATATTCTGTAGTTCGTTGCAAATTATTACCTATGGCCATTTCTTCAATGCCTTAGTTCGTCGATGAATTCCATTGCTAACTTAGTTTACCAACAAAATGTGTAGATTTTTTGTTGATAATTTTCATCACTAAACTTTATTTTTCTTACAGTGGCCCGACTAGTTGGACAGAGTGGGTCTCATTGGCTAAATTGTGGTATAACACCACGTTCTACACAGCCATCAACTCAATATCACTTGAATTATTATACACAGTAACCCCTCCGGTGTACGTACTATAGTTGGCAGGAGACTCCCAGTCTAAGGCTGTGTTTGGTTACCGTCCTCGGACGTGAGGACGGATGACAAGGACATAATTGTTCTGTCCGAATAGGTGTTTGCTTACCGTCTACAAAAAATTTTGGACAGTCTTCAATGGACAAGGACAAAATTTTATGTCCAATCCTAAACTATGGTACAGAAGAAATTGTTCGTTGGACAGGAAGATGAAATGACCAAAATGCCCTGATTTATTTCCTCAAGCCGAACCCCCCTCCCCTTCGGAGTGAGTAGAAACGCAGTACCATATCTGAAACAACCCTCTTATCTCCATGTCTCCTTCTTCACTTTGTTGCATCTCCGTCTTCGCACGTCCGCACGTTGCGTCGTGAAAGGTTTGTCTTCCACCAGATCGTCTTCGCTAAACGTCCAGTCTCCCCCGAAGCAACCATTACCATATCTCTTTTCTGGGTAAGACTCTTCTTCCATGGGTATTGTTTTCCTGTATGGGTAATGGGTTTCGAATGGGTGAGACGAGTGAGACGAGTGGATCTTCTTTGAGTGAGACGAGTGGATCTGTGTTATTGATGGGTGTGGAAGGGTAGTCTCACACTTCTCTTCCGTCAGGTCAGTTCACTATCAGACATTTGCTTTTGTTTCCCTTGCACGCGTGACATTTTTTTTTTTCAATCTTATGTTAACAACGGACACTTTGTTAGACGGGTTGAATTAGGAAGTTTGTGTTTCATTCTGTGACTTTTGAGCATTCATATTCCGTTATAGAGATTAATTAGTTCTTCCGCTCACAGAATTGTATCCATTCGATTCCGGGCGTTCCTGTATAATTTCCAACGTTTCGTTTTCCTGAGAAATTTGAGGTTCCTGACATTTTTCCTCTTTCACCTATTTGCGTCAGGAGGTTTCAACTTACATTCATGGACCTAACAACTGATGGGTATGTATTTTTCAGGATCGTGTCCTGAACAATTTGATTTCTTTTACTTTGTGAATCTTATTCCCAGATATCCAAGCAGTGATATTTTAAGAGGGTTTCTTTCCATCTGATGCTTTCCTTTTCTTGTCTCCAATCTATTAGCTAGATTTTAATCAGTTATGTTGTTCTTGGAACAGGTAATGCGCAAAAATGTTTTCTGTTTTAGTGGTGGCAATTTCTTAGCTCCCAACGGAGACCAGTAACAGTTTCAATTTTCATCTGCTTATGACTTTTATACATTTTTGCTGCCTTATAACGGTTGTCATAATATCATCCTAGCAGATGTTCTCTTGGCCGACAAGTACGATGCTTTCCATGGAAATTGGAAAGGTTAGATTATGAGAATATCCTCAAATCTCCTTGTAATGTTATTTCCTGTAAAACAAGGATGAGGTATCCTAGGATGGGTCATTCTCATCTTGGTTATACTGCAATTGGTTGTATGAGCGATGTATGGAGATCATACAGCATTCCATCTAGTATGGAGGAATCTTCCTCACTGCAGTCAGAAGAGTCTACAGGTGGCAATGAGCATGCATTGAATGATTCTCCAGAAGACCTACTCGCACAAAAATTGAACAGTGATGAGGTGAATTTCTTCTCCACTACTGTTAAATATTTAATACAACATTTATTTTGGTTCCTGTTAGTTGTAAATTGAGATGAAGCAAGAATTGGCTTTAACTTTTCTGAGAGTAGTATTAGTAATAGTGTAACTGGATCGCTTGTGAGAAGAAAACTTGACCTTACCTATTAGATGATAATAAAAGGATTCTGAATTTCCCAATCTATCTTAATAGACAACATTCAAACCCTTCACTTAATCAAATGCTATGGAATAGTATTCAAAAATATTATATATTATTTACCCTTTCGTGTCATTTCCAGTGATAACTTCTTGATGAATAAGATCTACATTAAAAGAATATGAGAAAATATAATGAGATGAGGAAATGTGCCTATAGCCTGCTGCTCCCAAATAACCAATAAACAGAAAGTTGGTGTAATTAGTTAATGTACTGTTTTTTTTTAAACTCTAACTATAAACACCATGACTTGTTGTTCACTTCCATGTAATATCCTGAACTTTTCATTGTATTCATTGGATGCCCAATACTGTACTACTCACTGTAAATTAGTGAAATCTCCAAATTGTTTCTAGCATGCTAAACTTGCTTAATTTGACTTGATGTAGATGACCAATTATGCACACAAAACATGCATTATTAATACTAAAAATGTATTACTTTGTTAACAGTTAAAGTCACTGCTGGCTGATTCTGAAAGGAGAAGGCTCGTTACAAAGCTAAGTGAAGCCAATCAACAAAATCGATTCCTCAAACGACAGGTTCATATATTTTGAATTTAGGGTTCTTAAGAAAAGAAAATGAATTCATAGAATGAGATAGGAAATTCATGTAAATAAGATGAGGATGTTTGAAGTATCAATTCCTTTTACATACAATGGCTGATCCCTAATAGTTTTATTTTTCCTTAAAGTTAATTCTAAACCTTTTGAATTGGCAGCAAATGAATTGTTTGACAATCTAATCATATATGATGTGGTTGTTATATGATAACAATCTATATATACGTATATATTTATATACTGGAGGTATTTTCACCAGTTTTTGATACATAACACATTCTAGTGAAAATAACTCATAGTTTACTCTTCTCAAGATATTATTTTTAACAAATAAAGATGCAATCAAAATTATTGCTTGACAAAGCTTTCAATATCCTTGTAGATATTAATTATAACTGTCTCTTAAATGATATCCTTAGTACCATGTAATGAAATAATTTTTTTAAATAGAAGGAGATCCTTAAATAATAATGAAGACAATACTCACTGAATGTTTAGTGGTCATCTCTAAAAATAAAAGAACAATAAATGTGCCTTAGTCACCTTGATTATCAATACCTAATAATGGAAACATTGATATCATTTGATCATGATTGATATTTGTGTCTTATCATGATCTAATAATCTGCTTCAATATATTATGGTATTAAAAAAATATTCCAAGACATTATGTTCAATGTAAGTGACATGGGTTTATACTTTGTATTCCTAATCCCAAGATATTAATAATAGGTTTGTTTCCCGCATTTATGGTTCATGTTAGCATGTATCCAAAATATGTCTATATTTTGCACTTGTAAATTCATCTGTTAAGCATAGTATTAGTGATGCATTTAAAATCATTTATTTTTATTACCGAAACAAGTTCTTGAGAATATTTAGCTAACTATAACTATTTGAACATGACTCCCTTTTGGTAATTTAATACATAGTTATGGAAACTGTGTTCTTATTTTGGAGTTAACCCAAACTTAAAATTTGAAAGCTATATAAATTCTAAATGATGTTGGGTTTATCAAGAATGTTTTACTTGGACATACACATTAGACTCACTTTGTATTATTATTTAAATTTACAGCTACTTGTCAAGGACGATACCTTGATGGACTTCAAAAGAGAACTTGCTATGATGGAACTTGAACTTCAGGTTGAATTCCTTATTGCCAATAAATTTATCATTGGGTATATCTCCAATTGACATTTGAGCCTTACAGAATTGTGCTGACTTCACATGTCTTGCATGTGATCAACTTTTTTTTAATGTAGAAGTATTCAATTCTTTTCGTAATGATATTCCTATAATAGCAATAGTCCTATTTCATGTGATTAATCTCTTCATTTGAAATATTAACATATCATTTTGAAGTTTATTGCATCTCAATCTTGTCAGGCAATTTATACTCTCTTAGTACATATATTGGAGCTTCTCTTCCAAGCCTCTTGTATATATTTCTTGTGGTTCTTGAGGGAATTGCATCTTTTTTTCTTTGAAACATCATAACATTTCAACTTCCTTATTGGTCTTGTAATGTTGTGTGTGATTAGGCTTTAGTGACGATGTCAGAAGAAGTTGCCCAATCTAGCATTCCAAAAGAATCAAGGAAGATAAATGGAAAGTATATTCAATATCATCTTCATTCACGATTAAAAGGTAAATATGTTTTTTTTTCTTTCTTTTTGAACTTCAAGGAGGAAAATTTTGTTTTCCCTAAAGATAATGCATTGAGGATTTTTTTAAAGTAGAAAAGCTAAATTTCTTTTCTTATTTATATGGTTTTTACTTGGATATCTATTATTTTGGGAGTGAATATAGGAATACATACAATCCTATGGTCAAAGTTCATTTTCTTATTGCTTTAAGTAGATTTGTATTTGTCTCAAGGCTATTGCATTATGTATTTTTTATTCTTGGTCTCAATTGTTGTTGCAAGCTATTCATGGGAAAATGAAAGAACAAATAAAGGATGTGGATGCTGCACAGTCCAAAGAGATATCTTTATTTTGGTGTGGCATGGCTGAGGTAAGTATGCAAAATAGTCCTACACGTGCCTCTTGCCATGTATTTGCTTATTGAAAAATTTGTATCCATAAGTGATCTGTTTTAAAATGATACTTCTTTAGTTTCCATATCACTAACAAACAATGGTGAAGCCTTGGCTTTCTTACTTTTTGTTTAAGTGACTGAGTTTTCTATACGATTGGGTTAACTTGATGGCTATAGAGAAATACTAGAGCGAAAATGCATTTTATTCTCTTACACATACAATTGTTTACAAGAACATTTATATATGTATATCTTGCTCTAAAAAGGGTAATTATATAATCAAGAATCGGCACAAAAATACAATAAATAAAATTCTATAACTTCTCCTAGATATTGGTTTGATCCATAAATTTCTTAAAGTTGGTGTATAGATATCACACATATCAAACTTGCAAACCAAATTATGAAATAATTTGTTGCTGTCTCTTTTCGCAAACACATTAGCAAGTTATTTTTTTGAATATATATGTGAAACATTTAAAAGCAAATTACTTTTCTTCTCTTTGATGAAATGTTGATCAATCTCCACATGTACTTTGTAATCATGTGGAATGAAATTATGAGATATACTAAATGCAACCTTGTTATCATAGAACAAGGATGGATGATATCCTTTAACAATTACTATTCTTCCATAAACTTTTTCAACCATAACAATTCATGAAAACTTGTGGTGCTATATATTTTACTTTGCACTAGATCTTGCAACCATAGTCTATTTATTACTTCTCCAAGTGACCAAATCTCCACCTACGAGTGTCCAATAATTGATGTTGATCTCCTTTGCATTTGTAAAAGCTCCTCTATTTAGAAGTTCATTCTTAAATAGGAGAAGTCCTTTACCCATAATTGATTTTTGAATATCATAAAATGCAAAAAAATTGCTTCCAAGTGAGAATCATAAGGATCATGCATGCATTGACTTGCCAGACTTGCAGCATATGCTATGTTTGATCTAGTGTGTGAGATAAGTCAATCTTTAATCAACCTTTAATATCTGCCCAGTTCCACATATTTACCAGCTCCGACTTGTAATTTGGTTAGCTTTAATAGGAGAGTGAGAACTTTCTCCTACTTTTACTCCTACTAACCAACCTCATTCGAGCTTTCTTCTACTTCTATTGACCAATCTCATCCAAGCTTTCTCCTACTCCTAGTGACCAAGCTTAGCTAGTGCATCTGTTGAGCTTGGCTTGTGCCTCCTGGTTCTTCTCTGAACTCGTAATTCCTCTTCTGACCTTATTGTTCCTTAGATTCTTTTGAGCTCTTTTGTTCGTCATCTTTCCAACCTTAATCCTCATCTTAATTGGAAGCAAGTGGTTAGTGAGTCTTCTAAGATTACTCTCCATTGTTGTTCTCCATCTTTTGCTAGTAGTTGTTTCATTGTGGCACCTCCTTTTGAGAGACTTAAGTAGGGAGCTAAAAATTGGTCTTCTACTATTGTTGGCTTCTTCATAGGGAAGTGGCCTGCATTTCTTCTAATCAAGACTTGGGCTTTAAAACATTGGAAAAAGTCGATGTTTGGATGATGTTCTCCTAAATGAAGATAGCTTGTTTCTCTTCAAGTTCTCTTTAATTGCAGGTGCTTAAGAGGTGTTAGAGGTTGGATTGTGGCATTTTAATAGTTTACCTCTCTTCATTTAACTCTGGAAACCTGATGTCAATCTCAATAATATCATACATAATCATATACTAATTTGGATAAATTTCTACCAGGTTCCCCTATAATACTTGTCCACCAAGAGATTGAGCATGTTGGCAAGCTTCATTGGGAGGCCATCTGTATCGATGAGGCTACTGCATCTAGAAGTATTATTGGTTATGTCAAACTTTGTGTTTTAGTTGAAATGAAACAAGAGCTCCTTGATTCTATTCCTCTACTAAGGTTGAGTGAGAATGATACCTTGATTGAGGATTATCAAGGTATCCTATCAGTGGAGACCTTCCCTAAAGCAACAAGGGATGATCTGGAAAGCTACAAGAAAATAGTGTCAAAGGGGCAATTTCAATGAGTTCATAGGAATTGATAATTAGGAGCATTTCTCTGGAAAACAAGGGTCTGAGGTGGATAAAGATGATGCTGTTCGTTTTGCTTCTCCTAGCTTGCCCAATGAGGTACTCTAAAAGTACAAAACATTCTCAAGGTGGACAGCAAGGGAATTCAATTTACTCAAACTTCTAACTTAGAAATGGAAATTTCCACAAGTAAGGGGCTTGGATCTGATGCTTCTTGCTCCTTGGTACAAAATGAGATGGTCCCTTCGGACACTATTTAAAAAGATACTAGTTTAGATGCCCGAATTGTCTCTTACGAGGAAGGATTGATCTCCCACGATAGTGGTAATGCCAAGGATGGGTTTAAAAATTGATGAGAAAGGAGTTTTAGTCGCAAGATCAAGGCCAAGCCTTCTAGTTCAACCTTTATGCTCCCCCAATGCCAATTGTAGCTTGGAACACTAGGGGCTTTAATAGTCCTAAAAAGCAACAAGTAGGATATGTGATGTAGGAAAAATAGAAGAAGTATTAACTAGCAGCTACATATCACAAAATTAGGAAATTTGACTGATATTAGGCTGTTAGAATATCAATTTTGAGGGCTGGATTTTGGCTAGGAATGCTAAAATTTTAGATTTTGTATAGCTGGGGTTTTAGGGTTTGATTGCTGAAAATTTAGGTTTAGAATTTCAGGGTTTAATATGGCTGAAATTTAGGATTAAGATGGCTAAAATTTAGGTTAGGTTTGTTGGAATTTTGTAAGGAACACAAATAATAGATAGTAGAAATCAAGAATCACTCTTACGATCTAAGAATCATTTTTAGTTGAGGACTGGATTTTGGCTAGGAATGCTAAAATTTTAGATTTTGTATAGCTGGGGTTTTAGGGTTTGATTGCTGAAAATTTAG
>JANPWT010000002.1:36836328-36848288 GCA_024678245.1 Erythroxylum densum | reverse complement strand
AATTTTGTAAGGAACACAAATAATAGATAGTAGAAATCAAGAATCACTCTTAGGATCTAAGAATCATTTTTAGTTGAGGGCTGGATTTTGGCTAGGAATGCTAAAATTTTAGATTTTGTATAGCTGGGGTTTTAGGGTTTGATTGTTGAAAATTTAGGTTTAGAATTTCAGGGTTTAATATGGCTGAAATTTAGGATTAAGATGGCTGAAATTTAGGTTAGGTTTGCTGGAATTTTGTAAGGAACACAAATAATAGATAGTAGAAATCAAGAATCACTCTTAGGATCTAAGAATCATTTTTAGTTGAAAAATTAAGTTTGTTGAAAAAATTTCAGATTGCTTGTTATTGAAGGGATGGATACACACTTATTTTTGGAGACTTTTTTAGAACTCTTATTCTACTAAGAAAGGATTCCTAACAAATTTAAATCTTATTCTAATAAAAATTTATAAGTCCTAAACAACTAGGATAACATATCTAAAATAGAATAACATATTGTAACACTACTTCCTATCTAATAAAGAATCCTAATAGAATCTAAATTTCAGCCTTTATCTCTGATATCAACTCAATTCTCAATCCTCATCCTACTAAATTAAAGCTTGTGGTTGACTAATCTTTCCTCTTTTATTTCTTTTATAGACTTTTAGTTCTTTTTTATCAATTCTTCTAACTTGTCTGAAGTTGTCCTTGGCGTAAAATGTGATAAATACTGATCATATAAGTTTGGATCCAAGTTCTGAAATTTTGATTCTAAAATTCAAGTACTATTAGAAATCGATCTTTCTTTCCACTTCACAAGAAATTGTCTATGTCTTCCATCTATTGTGGCTACAATTTGTTCTTTAAGAATATCCTCTGTCTCTTCTTTAAGATGGGGAATGGTTGGAATTCTTACAGCTACAATAAGAGATTGCGTATCATTATCCATGAGAAATAGTTAAAGTTTGCAATATTAAAGATATGACTGATTCCCATGTCATTTGTTAATTCCAAAAACATAAGCATTAACACTAAAGATCTTATAAGAATCAGCACTCTGTGAATGAAATTTCTTATATTTTCTTTTTTGAAAATGCTCTGGACGAATCCTAACCATCACCATATCCTCGTCATTGACTTCCACCAATGCTGATCAGCATGTTCTTTGTAAGACAACTTGTTGGTTATTATCATTCGTTGTATCTCATAAAAAATGTCCCTTATGTGTTGTGCAAAACCTTCAGCTTCAATACTAGTGTTGTTTGTCGTAAAGAAACTAGAACCACAGGCTTCTTTGGTTGAACTCCTGAGACTATCTCAAAAGGACTCTTACCATCAAACCAATTTATAGAACTATTATATGCAATTTCTGCCTCAGGGAGAATTAGGTCCTAATGTTTTACATTTTCTACAACCAAACATCTTAACAAATCCCCTAAGATTCTATTCACCACCTCTATTTGTCTATCAGTTTAAGGATGGAAATAACTTGAAAATTGAAGCTTAGTGTTCAATGTTTTCTATAGAGTTTTCCAAAATATAACTCATAAACTTCATGTTATGTCCAAATATGATGGTTAAAGGTAATTCATGGAGACGTAGAACCTCTTTGAAGAATAATTTAGCAGTGTGGATAACATTAAAAGTGGTGAACAATATATTTTTAAATGGTTTCTCTACAACGTAGGCATCAAGAACATATGTATTGCTGCTTCTTGTAGTTAGGTGCACTAACTTGCCATCATTGCTAAATTTTGACTTTGCATTTGCACTCACAGCTTCTTCTTTATTCCTTTGTTGTACTAACTGCGCATCTTCATTCAAGTCTGCTTCTCTTTCATTAACCACTACAACTCAATCTTCATTTACAACACTAATATTATCATCAAGTTTTGAACCAACAAGCTCCGAAACCCCATTTTGTTGTTGGTTAAACTTTTCAGCTCCATATTATGTTATTTTAGCTTGTTGTCCTATTCTTTTAACTTGTTGAGCTGTTTCTTCAGCGTATTGTTGAAGTGCTTGAACTTGTTTTCAATTATTTCAACTTTAGGGTTTGCCAAGACTTTGATCATCTCATATTGTCAAACTCTCCATGTCATGATCATCTTCCATTGCCAAATTTTCCATATCATCAAGTATTTGGGCACCTTCTACATGTAGGCTTGAAGATTCAAATCAATCCTCTAAATTGAAGGAATTAAAATCAATACATGATTTTTCAACAAAGATTTTTCCATACATTGTGTGCTGTTGATCAATATCAGGCCCTTCTTCTTGCTTATTACCACGTTGTCCATCAACTATAGGTCGTTGGTTGGTATAATTTTTTCTTGTGGGAGTTTTGACTTTTAGGGAATGTATATCAAGGTTGTCTATCATCTCCAAAATTTGTTGAACATGTTTTCTTATGGATCTTGTTACGTGTAAGTTGGATTTTGGAGCACCTTGTGAACGATGATCATCAAGCCCAATTTTTTTACAATATTTAGAAGTATTTCATTTTGCTCTAGGTTGTTGAATATTCTTCTATAAGCCCTTCTATTACATGTCGCAATTGTAAACTAAAGCTCTAATACTAAATTGATGGAGGAAAAATAGAAGAATTATTAACTAGTATCTAAAAATTACAAGGCACCTGGAATATCAAGTTTTAAGACTGAATTTTGGTTAGGAATATAGCTGGGGTTTTAGGTTTTGATTGCTAAAAATTTAAGGTTAGAATTTCAGGGTTTAATGTGGCTGGAATTTAAGGTTAAGATGGCTGGAATTTAGGTTAGATTTGCTGGAATTTAGTAAGGAACACAAACAATGGAAAGTAGAAAACTAGGAACCACTCATAGGGTCCAAGAATCACTCTTAGAAAAATGTATCACATCTTCTAGTTGAAAGCTCAAGTTTATAGAAAAAATTCAGATTGCTTGTTATTGAAGTTCTTAATACACACACATTTATAAAAAGGTTTTTAGAACTCTTATTCTAGTAGGAAAAAGGTTCCTATTTAATAAGGAATTCCAAAACAAGCTAAATTTCAGACTTTATTTTTTATGTCAACTCAATTCCCAATCCTCATCCCCACCAAATTAAAGCTTGTGGTTAACTAATCTTTCCTCTTTTATTTCTTTTATAGACTTTAAGTTTTTTTGCATTAGTATGACTACATGAAATCAATAAAGCCATTAATCTTTGGCCTTTTGGAAACCAAAAAGCTGAAAAATGCAAGCTACTTTGCTTTCTTAATAAGAATTGGAAGATTATCATAAATCATGAAGCTCACTTCTATGGAGAACTGTTATTGGATATGATCCTGAGAGAATTTTCATCCTCTAACTCTGTCATCTTAGATCAGTTTATAAATCTACAAGTTGAAATTTTGGGATCAGGTACAATTTGGATCCCTTTTATCTATGCCTCTAATTTTGCTTTCCAAAGAAATTCACTATGAAACGATCTAAGGCACTACTATAGCTTAATCAAGGAACCGTGAAAAATGAAGGTCTAGTACAAGTTAAAATATCTTGATCTCTTGTCAACAATTGATTTTGCATAATCAGCATCTATATATGTCTCAAATACTAGAACTTCATTTCTCTTAAACAAATGCCTGCTTGTTGTGTCTCGTTTAGATATTGCAATACTCGGTCAGTTGCTTCTTTTAGGCTATGCATGCATTGACTTTTCATATTCATATTCACTGCATATTCTATATTTGGTTGTGTGTAAGATAGATAAATGAGCCTCCCTACAAGGCGTTGATAATTTTCCTCGTCTACTGTGACATCCTTCTCTGCTTTTTCAAGTTTAATATTTGGGTCTGTCAAGAGTACTTGTTGGTTTGCATAAGAACTCATTAGTAGCATGGATATGATATTGTCCACATAGATTTAAACAATTTAACCTTTTTTTTTCATTTTAATAAGTCATTGTATACCTTTCCCTTTGAGAAACTATTTTCGATTAAATAGGGGCCTAACCTGTCATATCATGCTCTAGTTGCCATAAATATCTTTTGTCTATATGCTTAGGTGCATCATACTTTCAAAACCTAAAGATTGTTCTATGTATGCCTCTTCTTTAATGTAAAGGATGTAAATTTATTCCTTCTTTTTGGTTAAGCATTTGTACAGGTGGGGTCACAAAAATGATATATGTCCAATAAATTAATTATATCTATTTATTAATATTTATATTAAAAATGAAAATAATATCCAATCATATGTATTTCTTTATTAGTAATCAATAAATATTAATTTATTATACTTATTAATGATTAATTATATGTTTATTAGTTTTATATGCTTATAAATAGTATCATTAAATTTTCATTTACTATGTACTAATACTAATAAATAAGATAATTAATTCTTTTTGTGTTTTATTTTACAAATAATTAATGATCAATTTGATTGATTTTTCATTGTTAATGATACTTAGAACTCTATCAATGCAAGAGTAAATTAATTTAGTCTCATCATGCACATGTAGAGACTCACTCATGCATTGTAAATAATTCTTCAGCTTCCAGTTTTCCCTTTAAGCCTTCATTTAGTAATTTGAGTTTCCTTGCACTTGGAAAATAGTCTCTTGCTTTCTGTAATCAATATCTCACGATTTGGGTAATCATTTAATCTTTAAATGAGATGAAGGGCTATTTCAAAAAAAAAAAAAAACCAAGAGAGACCACGACATAAATTTAGATTAACAAGATCATAGAGAAATCATATAATCAATTATTAATTCATAAATATAGTAATCAAACCTAAAATTGCTTCTAATACTGAACCGGTCATGAAAAGCGATGATCAAACGAGGACTGGTGAGCAAATTTGATGATAGAAAAAGGAACTGTTTTGTATGCCCTTCATGACATTTTAATCTGTATATCTATTTACGCTATAGCTAGGTTTCTTCAGTCTTGTCTTATTAAGCTAAATAGTCTTTTTGTCTTGTTTGGTACAGTGCACTACACCTTGATTTCCAATTCATCATAATCTATTGTTTTTGTGTCTATGCATCAATTTGTACATATTTTCAATTATGAGTTCTCTTCATTGGACCAGCCTTTGTTGTTAAAGTATCACTTACGTAAGTTGAACTGGCCTTGGACTATCTACTGAGGGGAGAGGGAATTAAAGAAGAGGAACTGAAATCATTCAACGGGAACCAGCTATATTATCAAATTCATCGATGTGGAAGATAGATAATAACTGTCACATGTAGCCTGATAGTATTTTTGGTCCTTTAGAGTATTTGACAGAAAATTCATATATTCTCAGAGTGTACAAGTAATGGGAAGCTTTGATGGTTGGAGTCAAGGCGAGCAGCTGTCACCGGAATATGATGGTTCTTTCACCAGGTTTACTGCAACGTTAATGCTTAGACCTGGAAGGTATGTGTCCAGATGCTTGATCTTCTGTCTTCTCCATCATATGATGCTTAACATCAGATGCTTTTCTTTGTAAGGTATGAAATTAAGTTCCTGGTTGATGGAGAATGGCTACTCTCACCAGAATATCCTACCATTGGCGAGGGGCCGACAAAAAATAACTTGCTAATTGTTGAATAGTTTATATCCTTGCAGTTCTTGTTGTATAATAAAGTACTCGACCTTAGTAGCCTGAGCTTTCTCTCTATATATCTCTGCCAGCACTACCAGCTTATGTTCTATCTTTTACGTAACTACTGTAAATTGTAGAAGCTTGACAGAAAATGTACTTGGATTTGGTTAAACTGGTCAAGGAATTAGATGTAAAGGATACTTTGGAATGATTAGGTGTTCTCTGTTAACAGTAGTTGCTTTTTAATGGGGAAGAAAGATAGAGATCCAAGTTCTATTATGCAACTTAGTTGCATCTTTCTGAAATGGTACAAAGTTGCTCGGACTGATAACAGAGTCAGCCTAAATCAAAAAGCCGTTTTCTGGGCAATTTACACTCCACTGTATTGAATTCGTAAAGGCATATTGGGCTGTTGAGGAGGGAAAGATGTGAGGTAGTTTGCTGGCTGAAGGATCGAATCCTGTTCAATTTAACCGGCATTTTACAGCTAGAATAATAGTGCGTGAGAAAATAGTACAAAGTATCAAAATTAAAATTTTGTTCTCCTTCAAATTGAAAAGATCAGTAAATCTCTATAACTAGGTAGAAGTTTCAATACATGCAATTTTGGCATTACACATTAATGAGAATAAGAAAACATTTGGTTCACTTACAAGAATAGATAATGTTGAGTTAGAAATATATATTTAATGGGTAAATGATACAGACCTACTTAGTCTTTAAAATTGCCAAGAAAAAGGCTTTTATTTTTAGTGGCCAAAAATTAATAAATGAAATATACATGGAATTAATATTATATATAGACTAATCAAATACCCTTGATTTGGTAATCCAACTTAGTTATTAATTCTAACTCAAATTAATTAAATTTGACTTAAATTAATAATTTAATAATAATATTATAATTATTAATTTAATGTGGAGAGAGAGACTTTTGTAACAAAAGCAGAAATTTCTGCTAAAATCACGATGGGATGAGTTTCAGATTAAGGAAAATAAGTTAATTCAACAACTTTTCTTTGGAGTACTAATCCACACATGGGTTAAGCTACTTGGCTAGCTTAAAGGTAGGCCTTTAAACTTGGACAAACACAAAATAACCTTGAAGAGGAAGGCTATACTTGATATGCTTGGAGATCCGTAATTGTTATATTTGAGATTTATTTGTTGTGATTAATAGTTCGTAATCATTAGGCATATCATAATCTAGGTTAAATGACCTGAGCTTATGTGGTTGTTTTCTTGATTAATCTGTTTTGCTAATTCATAATGTGACTGTCTAATTAAATCTAGAGAGCTTGTTTTAGGTTATTTGATGGTTAGGTTTAATTAACGAGCGTCTCTTAATTAAACATGACCTAAGGAAAAATTGGGGTTAATTAAGCTTGTTGTTAATCTACGATTAATAATTGCTATGAGAGGTATAAGAATAACAATTTAATGAAATATATTTAATTAAGTGTAGATTGAGGTTAAACTAAAGAACTGGATTCCTAACAAATTCATTACTTTTATCATTTTCAAGATTTTATTTAATTTGTTTTCATTAGCTTAGTTTTATTTTCATTTTCTTATTTCAAATCAAACAAACCCCTCATAACTTAAACACCGGATGTTTTCATTTCAAAAGTTAACCGAATACTCCCTGTGGTTCGACCTAGACTTACTACTACTATAGTAATAGGTCTAGTTTATTTTGCATAGCGTTACAATGCGCTAATGTCACTATGGCAGACAAACTAAGGACAATTTTTAATTATACTAGACTAAACTTGGCAGGAGTGAAGTCCAGCATTGTTAGACCAACTGTGAATGCCAATATTTTTTAGATCAAGATGAGTTTATTTAGATGGTGAATAGTTTGTCCAATTTGATGGACTATAAGATGAGGAAACAAACACACACATCTCAAATTTTCTAAAGATTTATGATTTCTTCAAAATAAATGGAGATAAAGATGATACGATAAGATTGCGATTATTCTTTTTTTCATTAAGGGAAAAAGCCAAGCAATGGTTGAATTCGATGTCAAGATCATCATTTACTACATGGGATCAAGTTGCAGAAAAATTCTTATTAAAGTATTTCCTACCAGCTAAGACTACAAAGTTGAGGAACGATATCTCCTCCTACTTCCAAGTTGATTATGAAACATTATATAATACATGGGAGTGATTCAAGGAGATGTTGAGAAAATGCCTACATCATGTTCTATCGCTTTGGATACAGACCCCAACCTTGTATAATAGGCTAAATTAGAACACAAAGCAGTAAATAGATGCAACAGTTGGAGGTACTCTCAATAATAAGACTCCATAAGCATCCTAAGACCTTATTGAGGGCGTGACAATGAACAATTATCAATGGCGCTCTTCTCAAGCCAGAATTAATAAGCCAACGAGAGTGTATAAATTGGATATAGCGATGTAATGGCGCAATTGGTGAATTATGTGGAAGTTATAAGTAGAAAAATTGACAAAATAATGATGAATCCACCAGGGCAATTTATGCCATGTGTTGGCTAGATCATCTAAGCCAAAACTATCAAGCAATATAGCCTGAGCATGTCGATTATTTGGAGAATGCTCTTAGACCACAAAACAATCTATTTAACAATACCTATAATCTCAGTGGACGAATCACTTGAATTTTTCTTGGGAAAATTAAGGGCAATCAAGGAATAACCCTCAATCAGGATTTCAACAACAAGCATCTTAAGCTAAAAAGCCTACGTTAGAAGAGATGATGATGAAGATTGCTCAAGGTTTTGAAGTAAGACATCAATAATCGGAGGATTTTATATGTAACTTAGAAATTTAGGTTAATTAAATCGTCAAATTAGTCTTTGAAAGACCACAAGGGAGTTTGCATATTAACAGAGAAACAAATCCTAAAGAATGAGTAATGGTGATCACCATAAGGAATGAAAAAGTGCTTCCAAAAGAAGGAGACTACAAAGAGTTAAGTAAAATCTAAAGGTGAATGCCACTTAGAGAAAGTAAAGGAATATCACTTGTCATCCTTTATCCTACTAAAGTGAAGAAAGATCGAATGGATGTATAGTTTGGTAAGTTCCTTAAAATGTTTAAGGGAATCCAAGTTAACTTACCTCTTGTTGAAGCCTTTATCTAGATGCCACATCACTAGAAATTTTTGAAGAAGCTATTATGAAACAAGGGAAAGTTTAACCATATTTCAACTGTAACATTGAGTAGAAGGAGCTCAAAATTTTTGAAAAATAAGCTACCAAAGGAGCTCATTGATCCGAGGAGTTTTAATATCCCTTATGAAATTGGTAGTTTAAAATTAGATAAGGCTTTAGCCAACCTAGGGGCCAAAATTAACACGATGCTTTATACATTATTTAAGAAACTAAGTTTGGGTGACCTTAAAAGTACTACAATAAGTGTGCAGCTAGTAGACAGATTAGTAAAATATCCTAAAGGAGTTATGGAAGAAGTTCATATTAAAGCTGATAAGTTTGTCTTCCCAATTAATTTTGTGATTCTTAACGTAAAGGAAGATGTTGAAGTACCTTTAGGAAGATGTTGAAGTACTTTTAGTCCTTGGTCAACCCTTTTTAGCGATTGTTAAGTCAATACTAGATGTTAACGAAGGCAAGTTAAAATTAAGGGTGGAGGATTGTTTTTAAAGTGTCTAATGTCATGAATCATGCTTTTAAACAAATTGATGTAATTGAGTCTATTGAGTCTGGTAATGATTCATTTTCTATTAGTTTTCAAGACTCTACCTTTAAAGGATCACTGGAACTGGTATAAGTTCAAGGCAATAAATTGAAGGAAAAATAAGACAATTGGAAACAACAGGCAGCTTATTTGGAGGTCTTGGAACTTATGGCTTGACTACAAAAACCTAATTTGTATAAGCTACCATGAGCATGAAAGGTACATTGGGCTAGCAATGTTAAACAGTAGTTATATGTGAAGCAATCCATGAATGAGGATAGGCCTTATTTTAAATTCCATGTTATTTTATTTCTATTTGGATGAGTTTTGATGTGTTTTTATGTTAGGCAATTAAGCATCCTAAAGCGAGTGTGCATCATTATTATGTTAGGGTATACATGTTAATGTTTTGCAACTTTGATTGCAAAAATTTAATGTTTGTTCAATTATTTTTCATGTTTCATACATTTATAGAGAGTTACACGCCCATATAGACTTACATAGTTAATCACATGCCCTAGTAACAGATCGTATAAGTCTGTGATGGCTTACACGCCTTTCTTGGAGTCTGAAGAGTCTATGTCACGTAGCCAATCGTGTAAGTCCCTGACAACTTTAAATTTGCCTTATCTCTTCAATTTTCCCATTCTCTTTTCACTCTACTCTTCCGCCATCACCCTCTCAATCACCCAACCAATTTCTTGTGTTTTTCTTGCAAATTTGCGATAACCAAGTAAGTATTCTTGTTAATTTCACTTTTTTATGCATAAATAATAGGGTATTTTGCAATTTTAAGGGATTTTAAAAATGCTAGGGTTAGGATTTAGAGATTTTATGAAAATTTGCATAATTTTGTGATTAGTTGTTGCTTAATAGTTGAACTTCATCTTTACTTATATGATTTAATGATTCAATTTGATGAATTGCATGCAAATTGGATGAAATTTCGCTTGAGACATATAATAGATGGATGGGGGATCTTATGGAGCAGATGACAGGCCATCAAGAGATGACTTTTCAAGCTTCATCATCTAGAATGGCTTGGTCTTCAGCCCCTCCACATTTTAAGGATAGACGAACTGAGGACCCTCTATCGACAGATATACATATACTAGAGTCATAAAAGGATTGGGGGATGCTTCAATTTGGTCTTTCTTTCCTTTCTCTGATTATTTGTTTATTTTTCTTATTTTATTTCCTTTGTTGTTTTATTTTTATCTAAACATTAGTGCAATGTATTTTATGTTATTTCTAGTTTCATATTTCGTATTTATCTTCTTTTTATTTTTATTTTCATTAATCTTTTTATCCCTTTTTATTTATATTTTTCAAGGATAATTGTACATAATATCGGATGGATCCCTCATCAAAATCAGAACTTTGTAATTCTTATTAATCAAGGAAGTACCAATTTCTTACCCTTTCTTACTTATTATTTGATATGCTTATATTGTGGACAATAGGAACAATGTACAATTTTAAGTGTGGGAAAGGAGATTATAAATCTCTTAAGCTTATTATAATATTTTTATTAAATCTTATTAATTGATATTCCACATTAGTTAAATCTGTCCATAAATACTTGAGATCATTATTGAGTATTGGATTGAATTAGTATGCAAAAGGATGAAAGTTCGAACAAACTTGCTTTTATAAGTCATATTTTTATTAATTAGTGAGATAGTTAATTTGAATGAAAATTTTATTTTATTTACACATATAAGATCATATTTTGTTTGTGTGAGCTTTTTAACATCATGGCAAATTTCATCATTGTTTGAGCTCTTTTATTATTTCGTGTGTGTTATCATCTATGGTTGGATAATTCTAAAACTTAATTTTATTATACATAATGAGAACACATATGTTAAATTAGAAGCATTTAAATCATAAAGGCACTTAGATTAAGCCTTTGTTTAGCCTATTTTCTTAATAATTATCTCACCATATTTTTTCCCTTAGAAGTATCCAATTTTGAGGGTTGGCCTTTTTCATTGATTATAACCATGCTATTAGTCTTTACCTTATTTTTCTTGGAAGCTTTTTTATTGTTTTGAATCCTAAAAGTATTTACATTTACTTGATTTCTTGAAAGTTGAAATTTGAAAAGGTCTAATATGTTTTTAATTGATAATACATGATGAATGCTAAAAAAAAGAAAAAAAGTTTTTAAGTTATAGTACCAACAGACATGGTATGACGGACCTATATTGTGAAAGATTAGGTTTATTATAAGTTTGTTTTTGTAAATTTCTTTCAATTTTATCAATACTTAAAATATCCCAATCATACCTTGTTGGGCCTGGGCCCCGGATGCCTGAATCCCGAGGCGGCCCCTCGGGTCGCGCCCGCGCCGAGCGCCCCAAACCGCGGACCCGGTCCCAACATTGAGGCGCAAACGATCATTTAATACATACATACATACGTATAGCCAGTACATACACAACCATACATTAAAGACCCTATAACCATAGGGATTTCATATCATTGCAAATTAAAGGAAATTCAACAATTGTTCTCAAATGTAACATAACACAAAATGGAATTTAAAATCCAAAATACATGAAATATGTTCCATGGTAGTATGCTCGGAGGGCCAACAAAATACTAACTTAATACAAGGCTCCTAATTTGTCTGAAGTTTCCGATGCCGCGCAAGTCAACGATCGTCCTGATCTGCACCTGAGGAGGGAAAGGAATGGGTTGAGCTACACAGCTCAGTGGCTAATATAA
>JANPWT010000002.1:36806989-36821124 GCA_024678245.1 Erythroxylum densum | reverse complement strand
AAACAGGAGACTCGGACTGTTACTGAATATTTGAGTCTCTTACAAAGCTTGTGGCAAGAGATGGATCATTATCAATGCATCCAAATGTGTTGTAGTGAAGATGCAGCAATTTTGAAGCGTTTTGTGGAAAAGAATCGCATTTATGATTTTTTGGCAGGATCAAAAGTGGAATTTGACGTTGTAAGGATGCAGATTTTAGGAAAACTAGACCTCCCATCTCTAAATGAGACAATCTCTATTATACACGTGGAAGTGGGACGTCGAAATGTAATGCTTAAACCTCAAGGAGGGGATGGTTCTGCACTCATTACCAAGGCCACATAATTGAAAGAGGCAAACAATCCTACATTAGTTACCAGAGGGGACTCGTCCAAACCGTTTAAGAGAATCCCTATTCTGCACATACTGCAAGAAACATCGGCACACCAGGGAGAAATGCTAGAAACTTTATGGCAAGCCCAATCAAAGTGTGAACGACCGAAGTTAGGCACATATGGTGAGCATTTCGTCAACTAATGAAAAAAATTCCAAAAAATCTGTCCCTGAGTTTAACACCAAAGAAATTGAGAAATTAAAAACCTTTGTGGAGTCCTTTGAGAAGCCAACCTCAACAGCTACTTGTTCATTGGCGTTTTCAGGTATTTCTTCTTCCTCTAATTCTAATGTCTCAGAAAGAAATTCTCCTCCCATGTGGGTGATTGATTATGGAGCAACTGACCATATGACTTGTTCCTCCAAACATTTTATCTCTTATAACCCCAGTTGTAGCCATAAAAAGATCACAATAGCTGATGGATCCATCACCACCGTAGCTGACCAAGAGGATACATACATAAACAAGGACCTTACACTAAGAATTGTTCTCCATGTTCCAAAGCTATTTGCAAGCGTTATTTCCATTCAAAAATTAACCACATATTCAAATTGTAGTGTAATCTTTTTTCCTTCACATTTTGTCTTTCAGTAGCTAGGCACGAAGAAGATGATTGGATTTGCTAGTTAGAGGGACGCTCTCTATTTCGTGGAAAAACAACACAGTATATCAGAAGTTGGAAAACCCTTATCTACATCCTTCTTTTTCGAATTTGTCATGTCAAACAAAGATAAAATTTGGCTTTATAATCATCGTGTAGGTCACCCATCTTTTAGAGTTCTCAAGTTGATTTTTCCTTCTTTATTTAAAGGTCTTGCTTTTCAAATTTTTCATTGTGATGATTGTGAACTCGCCAAGCACAAGCGTGCTTCCTTTCTAATAAGCAACAAAAAAACTTTTGTTCCTTTTTCTCTCATTCATAGTGATATTTAGGGGCCTTCTACCAACCCAAATGTTTCCGGTGTTAGGTGGTTTGTTTTATTTATTAATGATTGTACTCGAGTCACATGGCTTTACCTTTTGAAAAATAAATCTGATTTTAATACTGTTTTTTTCTAACTTCTACAACATGATCAATACTCAGTTTGATGTAAAAATTAAGAGATTTCGATTAGACAATGCCAAGGACTATTTCAATCAAACCCTTTCTCCATTTTTTTTCAGAAAACAGGAATTATTCATGAGTCCTCATGTGTTACCACCTCATAACGAAACGGTTTAGCTGAGCGAAAAAATTTACATCTCCTAGAGATCACTAGAGCATTGTTGTTTCACAAAAATGTTCTCAAACAATACTGGGGTGAAGCCGTATTAACTGTTGCCCATCTTATTAACCGACTTCCAACACGTGTCCTTGGGTTCAAAAGTTCAATTGATATTCTCATAAAATTTTTCCCAAATTTTTCTGCTTCAAATAGATGTATACCTCGAATCTTTGGCTGTGTTGCGTTTGTTCATGTTCAATCTCACAATAGGAGCAAATTAGATCCACGTGCTCGTCGATGCATTTTTATTGGATATTCCTTTATACAAAAGGGTTATAAATGCTTTCATCCACCTTCTAAAAAATTTTGTGTTTCAACTGATGTTACTTTTGTTGAAAATGAACCTTTATTTCAGACACTTCTCTTCAGGGGGAGACCTTGAGTGAAGATAAAGCAAAGGATATGTTTCTTCTTGATCTTGGTTTTGTTCAACCTATATCGTAGAATCCACTTCTCCCTCAATTGAGTCAGCCACATGTGTTGAAATGATGAAAGATATGGGAAATCAAGATAACGTGCAGCCACTGCAAGTTTATTATAGAAGGAAGGTACTAGTCTCTCGACCAGCACAAGTCCAGTCTCCCATTTGTGTTGTTGCCCAAATTTCAGAAATCACTTTCAAACCAACTGACAATGTCACGCTAGGTGGTGAGCCAAATGTTGAGCCATTTGAACCCGCAAATGAACCAGAAAAAAAAGTAACGAAGACCTACCAATTGCACTTAGGAAAGGAACAAGAAACTGCACAAAACATCCATTGTCTTTTTTCATGTCTTATCAGAATCTATCCCAAAAACATAGAGCTTTCCTAGCCAATCTCCATACAATTCCCACACCGAGAAATCTAACTGAGGCATTAGGAGACAGAAAATGGGAGGATGTTATGAAGACCGAAATGGAGGCCCTTGAGAGGAACAAGACATGGGAGTTAGTGGAATTGCCGAGAGGGAAGAAACTAGTCAGGTGTATTTTCACCTTAAAATACAAGGCTGATGGCACGGTGGAAACATATAAGGCCAGATTGGTGGCCAAAAGTTACACTCAAACTTATGGCATCGATTATTTAAAGGCATTTGCCCCTGTTGCTAAGATGAACATGGTACGGATACTGTTGTCTTTAGTTGCTAATCTCGAGTGGAATTTGCAACAGTTTGATGTTAAGAATGCGTTCCTCCATGGTGATCTAGAAGAGGATATTTACATGGAAGTTCCTCCTGGATTTGAATCTAAAGAGGGAATGGTGTGCAAGCTTAAGGGAGTTTGTTACTGTACTTAGGTTAGACAATTGTATATATAAACGAAGCTTGTAACCTAAGATGTTTTTGTTTTTGACTTTACTTTTCTATTGTGAGCGAGGATGTGATAAGGACAATAGCAGCAATAGAAAACAGTACTTAAAAGAGTATGAAGAGATGGAAATGATAAATGCAAGAATCTCAACAACACATAAGGTTAGACCACACACAAGCCCAAGTAAAGTTTCATCCTAATACTAATTGGCAATAGGTGGGGTAGTCCACTATGCTTATATGTTAGTTTTCTTTCCCCTCTTTTTTCGATGTGGGACACTCACATATGGGTGTTCTCAACACTCCTCCTCACATTTAGTCCTTTTATTACTTGGGTAATCTGGAGAGATACGTAAACAATCCTCATCAGGGCTGAACTTTTGATTGAAGTCACATAGGTCCCCTCCTGGGCAAACAATGCTGCTGGGCCACTTGCTCGATGCAGACTTCAAATCCTTCTCCAGTTGGCCTTCTTGGCAAACAATAGGCTAAGATCTTCATTGGCTCTGATACCATTTTAAATTTGATGGACCTACGAGCCCACATGAAGAGGAAAGTTAGACCACACACAAGCTTAAGTTAGGTTCCATTCTAAAACTAATTGGTAATTGGTAGAGTAGTCCACTAGCTTATATATTAGTATTCTTTCTACTCTTTCTTCAATGTGGGTATCATGTGGGTATTTACAATAATATTTATAAATCAAAATTGACGTTTAACAACACATCATGACAACTCAAGTATTTAAAAATGTTAAAATTGTTTTGATTAACTTGGTTATGCATGATTTTTCATAACTTATTGAACATCTCCACTCAAAATAAAACAACTCTGACCACAACAATCCACAAAACCAACATCACATCAAGCTAGCTTCTCTTTTGCAAATTTTATTGAACTGAGTTTCATAAGCCAATAAGTGGTTGCGGGTTTCTAAGGGTTCAAAACTTGCTGAAATTTCCAAAAGCTTATAAACCCTGTCAAGGACTGCGAATTTCAAATAGTTGTAGTCACAAATTCCCACTAGATTATTGTGTTATGGATTAAGGGTTATGGTACCAGGAGCTATGAACATATTCACATTAATCTTAATGAATTTCTAAAATTATGAGTTTTTGGGTTTCAATCAAAACTTTTTCAAATTTTTACTCAAATATAGTTTGAGTGTAGGATTAGGATTTGCAACTTTTGCATAATCAATTCCATAATTTTCATTAGTAATCAGACAATTTTAATCAAATTATAGAATTAAAGTTGGCTTTAATACCAATGAAGTATTTTGAGGGATTCTGGGAAGAACTTAGACCAAATCCAAGTGAGCTCATATACAACTAAGAGATTATTTCTCAACCCAAAACCTTAAAGCAATAGGCTATGAGTCCTATCTTTATATAAAACTCACTTTATTCTTATGTCTCTTTTCGATGTGGCATTGCTCCACTTGTGAATTTCCAACATCCCCCCTCACCATTGGATCTATCCATATCAAACTATCTTCTCCTCAACATATAGCTTTTATGAAGTCATTTGAGTTGCTTCATGAATCACTCATTCTTTTGACTTACATTCATGAATCTCTATTCATCGGACTTCGCCAACCTAACTCTGATACTAATGAAGGGCTTTGAGGGGGTCTGGAGAGAACTTGTACCAAATCCAAGTAAAGTCATATACAACTAGGACATCATATTTCATCCTAAAACCTTAAAGCAATGAGTTATGAGTCCTATCTTTGTATATAACTCACTTCATTTTCATGTCTTTTTTCGATATGAGATCTTTACTTGTGGGTTTCCAACACTTTCAACAACAGAAATAATAACATAAAATCTGAAAATTACTAGTCCTAGATCTAAGGATAACGTGCAACAATTATGCACACTACTAAGAAACTCCTATTCTTAAGACTGGACGTGCACATGGTTAACTCCTTCCATCTAAGCTTGCTTTTCACGTTTCTGGCTCCTGGAGTATGTGAGCAAGGAAGCTTTTGTATCAGGATGTTGTCTTTGGTGTCTCATGTCTTGAATTATATATACAGGTTGGGGAAGATGAATTTGGATACATGCTTGCTGATATATTGAAGGAGAATAATGTCAACAATGAAGGCATGCGCTTTGATCCTGCTGCACGCACTGCCTTAGCATTTGTCACATTGAGGAGTGATGGAGAACGTGAATTTATGTTCTACCGCAATCCAAGTGCAGATATGTTGCTTCAAGAAGCGGAATTGGATTTGGATTTGATCAGGAAGGTACGTGATAATTGTGATTAGATCAGTCAAATGGCCTTTGACATATGAAGGAAATGAGGAAGTGAAAAAATGAAGTATCTTGGAGACTAAATAATTGTTGTCGCATTTGTTTGGGTCCAGCAAGTTTTTGCTTTTCTTAATTTTGTCCCACTTATTGCATTATTCTTTCATCATGCTCATGGATTTGGGTGAGCATGCCTATTATATCAGTAAGCTCTTTGTCTTCTTCATGGTCAAACTCTTTTTCAGTCTTGCATTAAAGAATTGAAATAATCACATATTTTGAAACAACAAAATGGTGATGCCAGCAGTAATGAAGAACAAGGTCGTGGTTGTAAATTTTATTTACATGCATTGACAGAGTAAAGATGGAAATGGATGATATTATCAGTTGTTCGACCAAAATACATCCACCTAAGATGACTAACTCTCACAATTTGCATGCTCTTGTCTGCTGTAGCGGGATACCTTCATCATCCTCTAATTTAATTTCTGATTTGTACAACATTTTTTCCCTTCTGTGGCAGGCAAAGATCTTTCACTATGGCTCTATAAGTCTTATAACAGAGCCGTGTAAGTCAGCACACATTGCAGCAGCAAAAACTGCCAAGGATGCTGGTGTTATTCTCTCCTATGATCCTAACTTGAGGCTTCCCCTGTGGCCTTCTCCGGAAAGTGCGAGAGAAGGAATTCTAAGCATTTGGGAAATTGCTGATATTATTAAGGTATTGATCTCTTTCAGATGCAGATTCAGTTCCTTGTCCTCCATAGCACCTGTTTCTGTACTATTTTATGGAGGCAGAACTTTACATGCACTTTTAATGAAAGCACTAAACCGTCTTCAGATAAGTGAAGAAGAACTCACTTTCTTAACCAAAGGAGAAGATCCATATGATGATGCTGTAGTTCGTAAGTTATTTCATCCAAACCTTACATTACTTCTCGTAACTGAGGGTCCAGATGGTTGCAGGTACTACACCAAAGTAAGTCCCAGCTATCTCTTTCTTAGTTACCTAAGTTTATATTTGCACAACTTGGTTATCTATGTGAGAAGGACCTAAGCTGTGTTATTTATCAATAATGTTGAATTAAATGCCCAACAAATTAACGTACTAAAATTGGCATTAGGTATTAAGAAAAATTTACTTATTACAGCATATTAAATAATCTGATATTATTTGACGTATTATTACAAATGGTATTTTATGGGAAATGCAGTATTAGGTGTAGCCAATTATCCATATTCTCATGAACAACAAGGTTGATCACTATTACTCCTTCATGTTATTTATCAAAGTGCATGTGCAAGGTGAAAATAACGGTATAGTGATTCCTACTGAAGTTTTAAGGGCTTATTAGGTTCTTGTAAGATTTTATTAAAATTGTATTTTATTTGTTTATAGAACAATGACAAAAATTACTCGCACTTGTTAGATTGTGATGTTGTTGCAGAATGCCCTAAATTTCTGCAACTGCCGTTTGAACTGCTCATTTTACCTTGATGATGGTCCTACCTTTTGATGGCTATGTACATTGGCCTTTGTTTACTACTACAGGAATTCAGTGGGAGAGTCGAGAGTTTAAAAGTTGAGGCCGTTGACACAACTGGTGCTGGGGATGCATTTGTCGCTGGATTATTATCAAATTTGGCTGTGGATTTGTCCATACTCGAGGTAATGCCATTTATTTAAGATTTTGCGAGCTAATGCTAGAATATATATTTTGTACAAATATGAACCTATGTGATTGCATACCTAGTATACTTTATTCATAGCTAGAAATGTTGTTTAAAGGACAGCATTTTCTACAATCCTCGTACAGTCTATAATTATAATCTGAAAATTGGAAGTATAACCTTTCCTCTTGGATCCAGATCCTCTGTTAACTATCACCAACGTTTTCATTGGAATAATATATCTGTACATGACAAAGAAATTTGATTAAAAAGATAGATAATTTGTATTTGGGGCGGTGAAACAAAATAATAATAAGTTAAGGTTATTTTACATATTAATGCATTATACACTAGATGAAAAAGAATAATCAATCACTTGTATGAAAAAGAATAATCAATCACTTGTAACTTGTGGCTCTATATCTTGGTAGACGGTTGTGTATTTAGAAAGCAGTGCAGAATTGACCTATTCCTCATAAGTTTACTTCTGCTATGTTACTGTTTTTGACTTTTTAAGAATTACTTCATACACAAGCCTCCTTGTGAACAAAGAAAAAAAGGTATCGTGAAGGCAGGTTTTAAAGAAATTTTCAGCACGACTGAGATTCAGCAGCGAATGGCGTTTCATTGAAATTTGCAGTAATTAAATTAATATGTGAATTCTAGTAAAGGTTATCTGTATGTAATAGTTGAAAAAAGTAGGCCGGCAAGGCCGAATTTATGTTAGTTGATGTTCATCAAAGTTCACATTCACAGCAGGCCGATATTCAGGAAAAAATTAACAGCTTCGTTTCAAAGATTTGTTTACTGTTCTGTTTCTATATTACAATGCCCTTTCTCCCATCCACCAGTACTGGTTAGATAACTTTTCCTTGCGTTGTAGTTGGTGACTTGGACATACCAATATGCTTTGACACTTGCTTATTTATCTTGTAGAATGAGGAGCAATTGAGGGATGCCCTCAAATTTGCTAATGCTTGCGGTGCAATGACCGTGACTCAAAGAGGTGCCATTCCAGCTTTGCCAACTAAAGAAGCCGTGCTGAATGTCATCCTCAAGTCGGTCAGATAATCTGTTTTAACCTCCAAACTTTGAAATGCTAGTGCCCCAGCCGTTAGCTTAGGATGAAATGCTAGTGCCCCAGCTGTTAGCTTAGGATCTAATTGTTTGCAGTGATGGAGAAATACTTGTCTCCTTGGCCTAAAACTTGTTAATGTATACCAATAAGATCACTTATTATCTTCTATTGATCCATCAGCCTCTTGTATCACATCATATTATAGTGCTGAGGGTCACAACTTATACGTAAGGCAATTATTTTGATAGCAGAAGGATTTGATAGAAAGAAGACGAAGGGAAATAAGACTGAAGACTGTAATGGGAAGCCAGCAAATTTTTAGTTACAGCACATGTACTTATTTTCCCTGCGTTCTAAATTTTCTAAACCATAAACTATCAGGGCAGTCTGTCAATAAACAAAACTGACCTAAGTACCATTGATATAATCCCTATTAGATATAATATTAGTTTTATGCTCATGCTTTTCTATAACAAAGTTTCAAAAATAGTATAATTTTGTAAAAGATGATTGAAAACTAGCATAAAGTATATAATACAGTATAAGGCAACTGGTAATAAGAGTAAATCATAAATCATCAATCATATTTCAATAGAGTTTTTTATTTAGATATTACCTTTTATCATTTCTTTATTAAATTTTGAGGTAATGTTCAATAGAGTTTTTAGAGGGTTTGCAAACTTTATAAAAATTTATATAAACACTTAATTTGTATGTTTGCGTGGTTTTTTTATGAAAAAGAATTCATTAATAAGCCTATAAAGGCAACCGGAAGCTAATTACAAGGCAGATTTGTCAAAAGATACAAAAGATATAACCAAAAGCCTTAAGATTACTAAAAGACAACATTTTAATTAAACCTAGTTCCATCTTCTCGAAGAGGAGCTCAAGTTATGAGTGACCTCATGCGCAACTAGAATATCTCTTATCCAATAACAAACTCTAGAGCATATTTGTTAGTTTTGATATTCCTAAAAATCCTTAAGTTCCTTTCTTTGATCTTTTTCCATTTTCTGTATTAGTTATCTGCCCTTACTAGGATTTCATCTTAATTGCTATGAGAACAATCCAGATCCATAATGTGAAGCATTCTATCCCAAATGGAGGAAGAATAGCAGCATTGAAAGAATAGATGAAAAGTTGTCTCACGTACTAAATTACAAAGGCAACAAACCTAATCAATGGAAACCTTAAGCTTGTCTTTTGTTTTCAATCTCCCTGTAGCAGCTAGCCATATGGTGAAAGAGACTTTAGGCATCAATGATCCTTTTCACATAATATTATACCTAGGAATAAAGAGAAGATAGGGTCTAATAGCTTCTAAATAGGAAGAATTAGAGAAAGCGATTCCGAATTGCTTTATTCTTCAAAAGTGGGTTACGAGATAAGTAGGAAAGTATTGAAGCATTATGTCTATACCTCTGCCAATAGTAATCCAAGACCTCTAATCAATTACTTTGGAAACTCTAGCATGAATTGGAATTGTTGTTACTAACCTCTTGACTTTAGAAGGCTTAGAGGAGACCATTTATCAAACCAAAACCAGGAATCCTCTCCATTACCAATATGAATTATGAAAAATGAGTAAATTGTCTACCTTTTCCTAAGCATGAGAATTAAAAGGCCAAAAGTGTTCCTAATTTTCACTTTATTGCCAAAAGTTGGAGTCTTTCAAATAATATTCATTAGTCCACTTACTCCAAAGAGCTTCTTTTGTCATTAAAGAGCCTCTAGATGCTCTTTGCCACTAAAACTATTTGAATCAAACTGATTAAGACAAATCCTAGACCTCATTCCTGCTTTTTCCAATATAATTCATCCTATTTAATTTTAGAACCCTTAGGATTGTTAGATTTACTAGACCATAGGAAGTTCCTCATGAACTTTTCCATCTTGTTATTAATATTCTTTGGCTAAAAGAGATGTGAGCTCCAATTAGTGTAAAGACTAATCAGCACATAAATAATAAGTTGCACCCTACCTGCCTATGAGAGTGTGTTATTTTGCCAAGCCTTGAATTTCCTCGTAAAAATCTCCAATAGAGGAAGAAAATTAGTGACCTCAAGCTTCTTTGAGCAGATAAGGACCCTAAGATATTTAAAAGGCAAGCTATTTACATTCAAGCCAAAAAAATTCTTAAAACTTTCAACATTAGTAACATCAGAGAAAAAAATAAAATTTATTTTTTTGTGAGTTAACACTAAGACCATATATCTTGCAAAATTCAAGAAAAAAGTCATACAAAATAGAGATGGAGTTGTGATGAGTTCCACTATTCAATATAAGATCATTTGCAATGTTGAGATGAGTGAGGTGCAAGTCCTTGCATTTATAATGAAATCTGAAACTTGATGTGTTTGAACTATTTTGCATAATAGCTTTGTTAAGGATCTACATGGCAATTGCAAATAGGTAAGGTGAAATTATGTTTCCATGTCTTATCCCATTGGAACATTCAAAGCTACTATTTGGGGCACCATTAATGAGTACTCTGTAGGAGCTAGTGGAAAGGTAGACTTTGATATAGTAAGCCATTCCAAACTGCTGAATAGGAAATTCCAATTCAAGTTGTCAAAAGTTTTGAGGAATTCGACTTTGATAGCACAACTGTTAATGGATTTGTTTACATTATAGTCCTTCATTAGCTCTTGCACTAGCAGAATATTATTAGAAATACTTCTTCCGGAAATGAAAGCACCTTGAGATCTGTGAATACGATGTTCCTTTAGCGTGTTAGCTAGCAGTTTGGATAAACTTTTGTAGATAGTTTTACTGTTAAGCAAATTTTACTTAATATAAAATCATTAATATTTGCAAGTATATGAATCGTAAACTTATAGTAATTGAGGTATCGATCCTACGAGGAATGAACTAAAACTAAATAAACTTAACTTTGTATAAGGTTGGACAATTAGATTTAAGTGAAAATAAAATTCAAAAATAAAAACAATCAAATAAAATTGAGCACTTAACCATTGAGCTATCACAATAAAATAAGGATGATCAAATATGAAAGTCTAGGATTTGTTTTATCATCATTTTGCTCTCTTAACCACTTTTTATTCAATTGGATGTCGATCCTAGATTTTCGAAGGGTTGGATTATTCTCTCTCAAGACCTAATCATTTAACCCCAATTAATTATCCCTAATTGATTGCGAAATTCCATATTTGCAATCTCTAAATTCATAAAAACAACCTAACGCTTTCAATCATTTCTTAAGTGATCTATCAGATAATCGAGTTTTCACGTAATATCTCTCTTCGTATGATTATCAATCTGATATTTGCATTACTTATTAGGTTGTTAACTCTCATTACCTAACCTAATCATATTACTTTTGACATACTCTCTCGATTTATTGTTGAATTATTAGCAAACACAAATACCACAACACCATAACATTGTATTGAAATCAACAATCATTAAGTCACAAAATAACTCAAGAACAAATCCTAATATGAAAATTAAAACAACATAAACGTGTATAACATCTTCAATCTTAGTTTATACATTAAGCTTAAAGAAAATAAACAAAGGAAAGAAGAAAGAACTTGATGTGGACTAATCTAGAAATGTTGGAACAACTGGAACTCTCTAATGCTCCCTTATTAATCTAATCCTAATTTTGTGAGATAGAGGTTGCTCTTTTTTAGAGTCTTTATGTTCTTTTATAGTTCTTAAGGCTTCTAGGGGTTCTTTTTAGGATTTATCCACTTAATTTGGTTCCAAAATAGCCCCAAAACTTTAAAATTATAAAAAGACACGCGTGTTGGAAAAGTTAAAATTCACTGGAATTGCTATTTGTGCTCTATGTTACGATCATGTACTGCTTCTTTGAACCTCCATCTTCTTCATTCTTCAATTTTCTAGTTTTCATCATAAACAAACACATCAAACACCCCCTTGAAACACAAAATTATGATCTAATTCTTACTATAAAATAAACAAACACTTAGAATACATACAATCATTAACAATAACATAATTCTAAGCATGCACACTTGATAATCATCTAATAAACACTTAAACACCTAAAAAAATATAGTATAATTTACATCTATCAACTACAACATGAAATAGGAAGAAAATCATTGATGGAATTAACATTAGGGATTTCAGGAATCATGCAAATATAAGTTACATTAATCTCCTTTAGGAGTTTCCCAGAGTTTAAGAATTTTGTACAACTTTAACAAGAAGCTTACCTATAATATGGAATATTTTGTAGAAATATGCATTGAAACCATCTGGACCTGAGGCCTTACTTGGATTTAGACTGAAGAGAATATTCTTGATTTCATGATGAGAAGTTGGATGTTGAATCCACTTTAAAGAATTTTGAGATACAGGAGAACCAATGAGAGCCATAAGAACTAGCAAGTTGAACCTCTCTAATGGAATTGAGTCATGCAGGTTGGAGTAAAATATAATAATCATGTTCTCAACAGAAGAGATGTTTGAAATCTATTAAACATTTTCAACTAGTAGATAAATAATTCTATTGTTATTTTTTCTTGTCAAGATTGATTTGTGAAAGAACTTAGTGTTGGAGTCACCTTCTTTAAGCAAAGTGACCCTTGTCTTTTGCAAGAGGAGAGAATTATGCTCGAGGAAAGCTTTGTTGTAAGGTCCCAAAATATACCCTAGAAGCATTATAGTATATTTAGGGTGTATTAAGAAGTGAACATAAAGAATTAAGTGCATCTAAGCATAGTAAGATATATAATGGTAATTAATTTAAAAAGATAAAGGTATTCGGTATAGACATAAATAATTATATGTGAGATATGGACTAGAATGAAATCAATTGAAGAGATTATATGCCAATGTGGGAATTAAAGGAAGAAGAAGGATCAAATGTCCAATTTTGCCTAAAGTTAACATATGGTCCAATAGGATTGAAGCATGTGTGTAAGTTTAGAATTTTCATTAAATGGATCACTAAGAGGGGGGAGAGGGATGGCACCTTGATGGTTTTAACGCCAGATTTTTCTCTTCTCATTTCCTCTCCATTCCATCTTTTTAATCACATCATTTAGCATAAGGAATCAAGCTAATCCTATGCAGAAATCAAGGTAAAAAGTTAATAGTTTTTCTTGCACTTTGATGGTTTTAACTCCAGATATTTCTCTTCTCATTTCCTCTCCATTCCATCTTTTTAATCACATCATTTTGCGAAAGGATTTAAGCTAATCCTAGGCAAAAATCAAGATAAAAGTTGGTAGTTTTTCTTCTTATCTATATCTTTTCTTGCTTTGCTCATGAAGAGTTGGAATTATAATGTTGGAATTGGGATTGAGATATGTATTTATGGTGTTTCTAATTGGTAAATCAAGCAAAGCTAAAGTGGAAGAGAAGGAAAGGCATCAGAAAAGCTAGTTGGCCAGTTTCAAGATTTGGCACTACACTTAGTTAAATTTCTTTTTGTGCATATTTGAATGTGTAAAAAGATTAATTTAGACATGGATTGATTGCTGGTAGGGACGGATCTACATTGGGGGCAAGTGATTGCACTTGCCCCCACAGTCTCTAAAAGATTTTATATAAAAATTATTATTTTAAGTTTTGATCTTATAAAAAAAATAAAATTTTACTCCCATTAAAATTTTGCCCCCACTCAAAATTTTCTAGATCCATCCCTTGCTGGAATGGTGTCTTGGTGTTACTTCATATGGAATTGGTTGAATATGACAAGAGAGTAACGTTTAGTGAAATTCTGTCTAGCGTTTACTTGAACTCGTCAAATTGCTTTTGCCATAACTTGACCTATAGACCTCCGACTTGGGTGATTCTAATTAAAGAGGAAATTTAAGACATAAAAGTACAAATATCTAGAAGAGTCCTTAACCTAGTTCTAGCTACATGACATTGTAAATTGAGATCGAAAATGGTAACTTGATGCTGCCATGTTTTGAAACAACTTGTGATATTTGGTACATATCTCATGATTTAAAAGTCTAAATGACCCAAATTTTGATACTATGGAAATTATACACATAAGGGAACAAATTTTTAGAAGACCTCCCAAAGCCTAATTTGAATGTTTGCTATGTGAAAATTTTGGAACAAGTGGTACCTATCATGTGACTTGCTTTTGGACTTATTTGTTTGCACCATTTTTAGACTCACCGTGGGCTTAGTCCAAATTACACTATTTTGAGTTTTTCGCTTTTGATTTTTACCAAATAATATCCAAAT
>JANPWT010000002.1:36769770-36781754 GCA_024678245.1 Erythroxylum densum | reverse complement strand
TTTACTTCTTAATACACCCTAGACATGCTATAATACTTACAGGGTATTTATTAGGGCATTACAATACATGCCCCTGTATGTTGACATACACAGTCATGTATGTTGCCTGTGTAAGGTTTTGCAGTTGTGTAAATTCATAAATTGAGGTGTTTTTGAGATACAAGATCACCTATATGACTGCGTGTATCGCAAAAACCCCAGTTTTTACTATAAAAGGATATTATTGAAGGCTACATAGAAAAGGAAGCAAATTAAGTCATCAGAGACATCAAAAAAGGAAGAGAAAAACACAAAAATAGGGTGCGCATCACATGAATAAGAAGATCAAAAGTAGAAGCATCAAGATCAACTCTATCTTTCCATATTTTCCTTATTAAGGCTTCAAGCTGGTTTCATTCTTATCTTATTCTATTTCATTGCCTTGTATGCCAAATATGAATAATTGTGTTTTGCACATAATTGTGGATTGCTAAATCTATATTAGGGTGTTATTCTTCAATTGTTTTGTATAACTTTATTCTTGAATTGTTTTGTATAACTTTTACCTTGTTGAATTCAATATATTACTGCTTTGTGATATTTGTTGTGCGTACGCTTAATTTAAATCGAGAGATTTAAGTCAAGAAATTTGTATTAAGTTGTGAAATGAAAGTTGGTACCTTAATATAATTACAAATATTAGGTTAATAAGCAATTAAAGAGAGATATTAATTATGATTTAATTATCCTTATGATTGCTTCAAATCTAATTGAGTAGTTAGGAGTAGTTTTGAGAAATTGAGGGATTACAACTTAACATTTATCTACTTCAATTGAGATTACTTGATTAGATCTCAATAAAGGGTACTCAAAACCTTTGGATATCTAAGATCAAACATAGTTGAATTAACAAGGCAAAAGGAAGACAAAACAAGGATGGAATAATCGAAAACTTTCCACCATTGATAACTTCAATTTCATTTTTATCCTTTATTTGTTTAATTATTAAGTTTTATTAGCTTACTTTAATTTTCAGTTAATTCAATCTTTGATAACTTTAGACAAAATGCAATTCAAATTGTTAGGTGACTATATTCAATCCTTGTGGAATCAATATCAATTATATTACAACATACGACTCATATACTTGCAATATAACATAAAATAAAACAAACAAGGCTTTTAGATTTTCAATGTAAATTTACATTGAAAATAACATTTCTTTTAAATTCATTTTTTAATGTTAAAAATAATATATTCCAAAATCAAGGCTTATCCTCACAAAATACAAGGAGAGTAGAATAATGTTACATCACAGACCATAAGCTTTAGAAATTAGTGATAATAGACAAGGGAAGCTAAGTTACATATCAATTCCGTTACTAAAACTTACGCAAGTTAGAATGACTATTAGAAACCCCATCTTTGAGCTAATATTGAAGATAAATATTTCACCTTTAAATTGATTACGAAGTAATCCTTGAATTTACTCAAGGTAGCTTATTGGAATTGGTTAGCATTCAACAGTTCTTGTTTGAATCTTCTCTTATTCCTTTCTTGCCATATGTTAGACACCCTTATCCATAAAGCTAATATGAGGAGTTTATAGTTACCAGCATGATAGTTACTGTTAATCATCTAATCTAAAAGGGTCTCCCATTAATTGTTGATGTCCTCTATATTGCATATATTCCTGATTTTCTCCCAAAAGAAATTAGTGAATGCACATTAAAAAAATAAGTGGTCTCCTATTTTTGGAAAGCCATGACATAAGCTACATCTAGGGTCTAAGTTGAGTATGGCTTTGGCCCTATCAAATTTATATAATTTTTTTTGTAATTATAATCCAGGTGGTGAAAGAATACCTACGAATGTTTCCCAGAAACTTGGTTAACTTGTGCCAGACCATATCAGGAGCTTGGGGCATGAAGAGCTTCATAACAGATGCATTGGTGAAATTGCCTGTAAACTCTAAAGTTTAAATAATATTTTCCTCCATCTCAGGATTTAGTCTGCTACTTGGAATTAAATCAGCTAGCCAATCAAATCCTCTGAGATTAAAGTTCCACTATTGGTTGATCATGAGATCACTGATTTTTGCCTTAGGTTTTAGCATGTATTTTAAGTGGTATAGATTAGGGTGTAAGTACAAGGTCCCTTTATCACGCCAATTTTCAAACTATATAGAAGTTTTCTCACTATTACCTATAATGCTTCAAAAAACTTTAAGGGAGGAACTAAGGGGCAAGAAGGTCGCTCCAGGTCTGTATGGATCTCAAGGGAAGTGGGAATGTCTAACATTATCACAAAGTAGCTAAGCAAAGGCTTATGGTTAGAGAAGTTTAAAAAATTGTTCCACAAACGGTAAAAGAAGATGGATGGGTAATGTAAATGATGAGCAGAATTACTAATAAGCCCTTGTCCCTTACAGAAGTAGTATGAGAGGGTGGAGGGGGTTTTTCTAGGTGAGCAATGACACAATGAGTCAGGCGAGAAGAGAAGAAGGGAAAGAGGATGGGAGCAACACACTGGTAGAGATAGGGAAAAAGAAGAAGGATTAAGAAGGAGAAATTTGTCTACCAACCATGATGAAGGTTGGAGATGGGGATAATGAACTAGATGTTTTTTTTAAATATAAAAATGGTAATATTTGACTAAGTCCATTTTGAAGTATAATTAAGCCAAAAACAATCAATCCAAGTTTGATTCTGATTAGATTTCAAACAGTTTGAAATTTAGATAGATTCAAATTTAAATCTGATCAGATTTCCACAAACCCATAATTCATTATTTATCAATATATAAAATGATGTTTTATTCATAATTCATTATTTGTCGATATATAAAATGATGTTTTATTACACATATAAAATGATGTGAGTGAAGTTTGAATTTTAGGCTGAGTTTAAACTTGGTTTGAAAATTTAAAAAGGAATTCAAACCTAAACTCAGTTCAAAGTAAAAGAAAATATCCGAACTTTAACCTGTTTGAAATTTGATTAATTAGAACTAAACTCATTAACTTCGGACCAAGGTAACACTATTGCTTTGGAAGGTAACTAAACTAGAGAGAGAGTAATAGAAAATAGCATAAAGGGCATATCTTTCCTTTCTTGTCATAAAAAGGCACATATAAAAATATAAATATGATAATTCCATTTCCATATCATGATAAAAATAAAATAATTGATAAAAAAGATGTTACAGTTTAACTATCCAAAATTAAGTGTTTCAAAAATTAAAATGTGATGAGACTGATATTCGCTCATCACATTCCATGAGTATGTAAGGAGCCGAGCCACCAAATGACACCAAATATTTAGGCATAGACTAAAATATCTTAGCCACATCTTTGATAAGCCCACGGTTAGCTGCAGCAAACTCTGTGAATTCATCGTATGATATATAGCCATCACCGTCGGTGTCGATCTCGGCCATCATTCGCTTAATCTCGTCTGCTGTGATTGAGCCGAGGGTCTTCAAGCAATCTCCGAGCTCCGACGCTGATATTTGTCCGTCACCATTCAAGTCGAAGCGCTTGAAGATGCGCTCACGTTCAGCCTTGTCGGCATCATCAGCCATCGTTGATAAGTTGGAGCTCTTAAGCTTTACGTAAATACTGCGGTCTGGTTTTCGGCCTTGTGGTTGGATATCCGAGTGTGCTGTGAGGCTCAGTAAGTTGGTCTTTAACGAGATGGGCAGTTGGTGTGTACTTGGCCACCCTTTGAACGAGGAACCATAAGCCTAACATGGATAGCCTAAATTAATGCTCTCAACTGGCTTTCCCCCGCAAACAAAACAAAACAAACACCATTTATTTTAACCACTTCTAAACTTGGAATAGGAAAAGGTCAAAACCTTTTGTAGAACAATCAATCACTGCTGTTCTTTCCCATCGTTATCATTTATTATGGGACAATCGATCTGACAGCGCAGGAGTGTGAATGATGGGAATAAAGGCAAATTCGAACATGTTAAATTAAACGTCATACTTAAAAGATAGTAGTTTAATTATATCAATTATATAAAATGCAGGCAAGAAATTATATCTTACGTCTACGATGATATGTATAATATGAATTATTTTTACGCTTCACCTTAGGAACATGAGCACATTTATGTCATATAAGACCAAAGTCTAATCTTTGTGCTTGGCTTATTCTTTTGATGTGTAAAAGAAAAAAAAAACTCACTGAAATTTGACACGTGATAGCACTATATATTATTATTCATACGGAAGATTACTTCAATCCAAATACTCCGTAAAATAATAAAACAAAAATCCAAAAAAGAATAAAGTCTCACGTGAATAAGCAAATTACAACTTATCAAATCAGTACTTAATTCTCTTCACATTTACTAAAGTTTATATATGTTCCTTTCCAAAGGCCTCATTAAAACCATTAAAAGATTATTAAAGGACTTCTTATGGAGTCATTCAAATGGCAGAATGGGAGTTGTTAAGGTTAAATGGTTTGACTTATGTTTCCCTAAGGAGGAAGGTGGTCTTGGTATCTCTTCCATTAGAACTCTCTTTGGCTAAGATGGTTGCATTCTTGCTTTCTCAAACGCAGGAGTATATAGGAAATAGAAAAATGATACTCAATCTCTCATTTTTTGAATCAGTTATTATAGATGAGGGATATGGTCTAATCTTCAGTTCCTTGCAAAATAGGAAATGGGAAATTAATTTCTTTGTGGTATGATAATTGGTATGGATTAAGACAACTAATCCATTCACAAAGGACACCGAGGCTATATTGATTTAACCTTTACATGTTAAGATCTGCTCTCTAATTAATGGAAGTTCTTACTAATTTCCAGATTGCTTGAGGCATCTACGACTTGATTACCCCCTAATCCCTCTATTCCTGACACCTTCTTATGGAATAATAAGTTAGTCCGCAACTTGTCTAATAAGTCCACCAAAGATCTGCTGAGAAGAAGAAACCCTACAGTTGACTGGCATAAGATAGTACGGAGCAAGGTTTTATTAACCAAAACCTCATTTCTTCTATATCTAATATCAAAAATAGACTAAAACTACAAACATAATAAGATCCCTAGGTTTAAATAGATCTTTTCCTTTATGTTTGGAGTAAGAGGAATCTAGAGATCGCTTGTTCTTTGAGTGCAGATGTTGTGTTGAATTTTGTTTGATTTTACTTGTTTTCATATGCAAAAATTGGTTGCGATTTAATTTAAATTTGATATGAATTGAGTGAAGTCGGTGTGGATGTTGCATGAATCTTAATTGGATTAATTTGTGAATGTGGGATGAACTTAAACAAGAAGAATTATGCATTAAAATGTCCATTATACAGTTGCATATTTTGACCATGTCACAGTTGTGTAAGTTAAGTCACAACTATGACTTAACTTGCACTTGCAGGGTCGTGCAAGTTAAGTCATGATCGTGAATTGCACTTGCACGGTCAAGTAAGTTAAGTCACGTCCGTGCAAGTTAAGTCATGACCGTGAATTGCACTTGCACGGTCGTGTAAGTTAAGTTATGGCCGTGCAAGTTAAGTCACAACTGTGAATTACATTTGCACGGTCGTGTAAGTTAAGTCACGACTGTGAATTACATGCACAGTCGTGCATGTGTTAGTCATAGCCATGACTTACATACCCTTTCATTTTTCCCTTAATGTTTACATGGCAGTTGTAGAGGTGGAGGTCACAAAACCCTAGACCTTGGAACATACTACAAATAGAAGGAGGGTGGTGGTGGACACTATCTTTCATTCACTTTACATTCCACACATTATAGACATACTTATTCGGCTGGGACAAAAGGAGAGATAGAGAGGGAGGCAAAGAAATAGAGCTTTGACGGAGAGAAGAAAGAAGAGAAACAAAGGAGGAAGAGAGAAAAGTAATAAAGAAAGTGAGCTCGAACCAAAGGCAGAAGGAGAGAGCCAATGTTAGAGAGGTGGCATTTGACTGGAGATCCATTGTCAGCTTCATCATTCGAGAGGCCATTTGTTTGTTTATTCCTTTTCATCTCTGCTGTTGTGTTGCAAAACATTTATGTTGAACTCATTTGTTGAACTCCTTTATATTTTATTTGCTGGACTTATTTTCTTTATTAAAGATTGATAATCCATTTAGTATTCACCATTTTATTACTCTAATACTTTTGTTATTATTAAACATGAGACTGAAGTGTATGGAGATAATAAACTGTGTTTATGCTATGATGGGTTGATCTCTTTTCTTGAGGATTAATGTAGTTATTTTAGTCAAATATGCATGATTGAAGGATTATGTTGTTGTCTTATATTTGCTATAGTTTCTTAACTGAATGGATGTAATAGCATGACTAAACTTTGCATCGTTTTAGTATTAAACGAAGGGCTAAGAGGAGAAATTTAATATGGAATAGAAACTATAGACGCTTAGGATAATAATTAGAAATATATTAACTTAAGTGGTAATTACTAGTAGGGTTTTCATAATTAATCCGAATAATAACTTGTCGAATGCGAAAGCTAGATTTAGTCTATTATTCTAGTTGATCTTAGGGCTGATAAGTGTAAATTGCATTGTATTTTTGGGCATTGTTTGATATGTGTTTAGCCATTAATTCAATCATTTAGTATGTGTTTAGGTTAGAATTGTGTTAGTTTGTTAATTATTTGTGTTTTAAATGTTTTAAGGGTTGGTACAAGCTTTTGAGCTTAAATATTATGATTTTGAGGTACCTTGATGTGTTTACTTTTTTGGAAAAAAATTAGGACGTGCTTACACTCGCCGTTACATGAAACATTATGGCACCATTACCTTTTTTTAAATGCCACGAATAAAAGAGTAAAAGGTTTTAAATTTTTACTTTAAAACTTTGTAAATTCTATAAATTTTGTAAAGTAAAAAAAGAGAAACCAAAAAGTTATAGAAAACCCTAAAACCCCATCGTCACTCCCCTCTCTAACGTATCTTCATTGTCGGCCATTATGCTCCATTCTTCGTGTAAGGGTTGTCTTACCTGGTTCACACATCTTGCCTGGTTCATGCATCTTCACCAAGGGTTGCCCTCGCTAGATCCGCACTTTATCGTTTGTTAAAGGGGTTGTGTTGGTTGGTTGATGCATCTTCACCGTCCCCTGATCCACGCTCCAGTCTTCATTAAAGGGGTTGGCTTGTTTGGTTCATGCATCATCTCTTGAAACTAAGGTAAGTACTATAATTAAAGTACTAGCCATTAGACTTAAGAGGGGTAAACATTTGATTATGACAGCTCTGAGGTTAGAGTAGTAAAAAGAAGTATGAGATTAGAGTAGTCTGAGGAAGATAGTATGAATGTGATGGGCAGAAGCAAACTGGTATAAGTTTGATCTTCTACTGAAAATGGTCAGTTGTAGAATGGGTAGTTTCTAGGACCAACTGCTTTTCTATTGTGCTGTAGAAAAGCAGTTGGTCGTACAAAATCTTAATTTGATGATTTTAATTTCATTGCCCTCTTACATCCTTTTTGCTTTACTAGTAGGAGTATTTGTCACATGAGTGTGTATTTTTTTAATAGCAACTGATGTATTATTTTTATGTTGTTGTTTACAATACTCTGACTATCATTAATGACAACATAAAGTTATGATTTTGTTATTCTAGTAGTAACTTAAATCTGAAAGACTCTAATTACTAGTAACTTAAAGTTGATGTAACAATTGAGTTGAATTGAATAAGGATTGCATTTAATATGGATATTTTTTTAAACATTAAGAACATTAGGTAGGTATATAAGCTCAAAACCAGTGATGTAGCTCCCATGAGGCTTATAGGTAAAAAATTCCATGAGCCTAAGAGCCATAGCGAGAACATGTTTCTCGATTCATAAGTGTAAATAACGCCACATACCTCAATTAATAGAACTTAGTAAGTTAGTTAATGGAATTGTTATGAATATGTTAAGCATTATTTGCTGTGCTAGGCTTGAATTTTTCACTTTCACTTCAGTGTTTCCTTTCAACATTCTGATTGAGTGTTTTCATTTTCCTAGAGTTGGTTTTTTCAATTTGGCATAATGACATTTGATGAAGTAACTATGAGGTTTCACATGCCAGATGTTTTATTAATGTGGTGATAATGTTATGTATGAGGGTGGTTTTGTGGATGAAATTGTATTTGATCCTGACTTACTGAGTTATTTTTAACGTGTTGATGTATGTAAGAGAAGTGGGTATAACAATGTGAAAAATATATTATATCTTATGCCTGGTTTTAAGTTATACAATGGTTTAAGAGTTGTACAAGATGATGTCAGTGTGATAGATATGGTTAGTGGGTACAGGTAGTATTGATATTTATATTGAACATAGTATGGATGCCCCTGCTGAAGTGATTAAGGGTGAATGTAATGAGGCTAATCAGGGTAATGTAGTTGAAGATAATAGTGAGGATGTTAATAATGAAGGGTTTGGAGGTAATGTAGGTAATTTAGACAATGTGCCAAATGTGGAGGATGAAAATGATGCATATATGGAGAATGAAGATGATACAAATATGAAGGTTGAAGAGGATGAAGAGGATTTAAAGCAAGGAGATGAAGATAATAGTCCGGATGAAGATGTTGAAGAGGATTTAGGGTAAGGAGAAGAAGGTAATGGTTCGGATGAAGATACTGAATAGGATTTAGAGTAAGGAGATGAAGGTAATGGTCCAGATGAAGATAATGGACCATATGAAGCTGATGCAGGTAATGCAGATGATGAAGATGAGGCAGTCTTGTCTAAATATTATGACAGCGATGAATATGGAGAACTTGTTAGTGACGTAGATGATATGGTAGATGATGCTACTAGGAGGAAAAGGAAATATCCTGTTTATGATGAAAATGCAACTGAGCCTTACATTGAATTAGGGATGATTTTTCTTAATCATTTGCAATTTAAGCATGCAGTGAGTTTGTTGTCCATCAAAACAAAGAGGGTAGTTATGTTTACCAAAAATAAGCCCAACTTTGTCCAAGGTAAATGTAGGATAGAGAACTACCCTTGGTATATATATATAGAGCATTTGATAGGAAGTTGTAGTCATTTGAAGTTAGCAAATTCAGGAACAATCATGACTTTAATAGGGTATATACAAATCCTATGATGAACACCAGCATCTTAGCTGACTTGTTGAAGGATAAGCTTAAAAAAGAGCCATTTTTGAAGAATGATGATATAAAATTTTATGTTAAGGATTGTTTACATTGGGCACTGTTTCCGGAACTCAACTCTTACTCTGATATCATAAGTGTTGGACTCCGCTTATAAACCACTCTTGTGGAATGATGGCTAATAAGGGTTCATTGAAATAACCTTACAGGATAATATGCTCACTGTTTATGACTAAGGATGTTGGACTCCGGAAATGAGGTTCAACACTTATGGTAGCAGAGCAAGAGTTGAGTTCCGAAAACGGTGCCCAATAGTTATGATATCAAAGCATAAAGATGAACCGATGGTGTTTAAGGATATTTCATTAGATTACGCTCATGTTTTATGACTCCGTAATTGAGCTCCGAAAATGAGGTCCAACAGTTTAGGTGTTAAAGTGTCCATGAGTATGGTGAGAAGAGCAAAGAAAAAATAGTAAGAAGTGTTGTGATTAACATTGTAGAGGAGTTTGGGAAGCTTTGGTCTTATGCTGAAGTGATTAGGCAGACCAACCCAGGGAGCACTGTTACATTGATAGTTTCTCGGCCAATTCCAACATCTCCACCTATATTTGAAAGAATGTACATATGTTTAGAAGCTATTAAACATGGGTTAGGCATGGATGCAGACATTTTCTTGGCCTACTGGATGATGGCTGAAAACCAAAGCTAAAGGTGAACTTTTATGTGCTGTGGGAAGAGATGGAAATAATCAAATGTTTCCTATTGCTTAGGCTATGATTGAAGTTGAGTCGACGGTCATATATAAGTGGTTTATTGAAAGGCTGAAAGAAGGTTTACCTCACTGGGGCTCCAGAATTGGTTGGAATATAATAACTGACCAACAAAAGGTAAAAGTTTCATATCAATCTTGTTTTTACTTTCATTGAGAGTGTAACTGTTATGAAATATGTAGAGTTGCGTCCACAGCTTATTCAAATGGTTATGCTTTCCATTGTAGGGACTTGATAGAGTCATTATCGATTTATGTCTAAATGCTGAGCACAGGTTTTGTGCTAGACATCTTTATCTCAATTGACATGGAAAAGGATATAAAGGGGAAGAGATGAAGGAGAACTTTTGGAAAATTGCAAAATCTTTCGCAGTAAGGGAATGTGAAGAAAATTTGGATAAGCTCATAGCTAAGAACCAAAGGGCAACAAAAGATATTGAGAGTTATGCACCAGTTCAGTAATGGTGTTGGACGGGCTTTCCAGAGGGAAGATTCTATTATTGAGCTGGTTGACAATAACTTATGTGAGGCCTTCAATAAGACTCTGGTTGATGCAAGGAAAAATGTCAATTTTAGGGTTATTTGAGAATTGAAGAGAATTGATAAAAAGAATTGTGAGAAAAAGGAAAGAGGTTGCCAAGTGGAATGGTAATTTAGGGCCAAGAATATAGGAAGCAATTGAGAAGACTGCCATTATTGCTCAACATTGTTCAGTGCATCATAATGGAGGAGGGTATGAGATTGATCATGGACAGAAGAGATATGTGGTAAGGCTTCAGAATAAAATATGTTCTTATAGGAGATATACCGTCTCTGACATTCCTTATGCACATGTCATATGTGCTATTATAGTAGTAGGGTTAATATTAAAGAGTACACTTCTAGTTGGTTATGGAACACTGAATATGTTAAAGCATATGGGAAGATAATTCAACCGATGCCTGGTATGAAGGATTGACCCATTAGTAATGAAGAAACTATTAGGCTACCAGAATTCAAACAAAGTCCTGGTAGGCCCAAAATATCTAGGAAAAAAGGCATTGATGAGCCTCAAAAGAATACAAAAGTTAAAAAAAAAAGCAAAATGTTGACCATATGTCTAGGAGGGGCATGATCATTACATGTAGCCACTGTCATACAGAAGGATATAACGAAAGAGATTGCCCTTGGAAGGGTCGAGAGTTAATTTCTAAGTTGTTTTGTCTTTTTATGGTACAACTAAGATTCTTTTCCATAGTCGTGGTAATCTTCTAGGTTTTTTTATTTTGTTATCACTGTTATCAATGGCAGGTTTCAGTCCAATTTTAAAATCCAAACTCAGACCAGTCAACTAATTTTCATATAGAACAACACACAATGAACTCATAGTCAACCTTGAAAATATATCCACAGTTGAAATTAACACTGACAACCTAATAAATGCCTCTAGATCTGCATCCAACATTGAAAGGGGGAAAGAAAGGTAAAAGAAGAGCAAAAGCCTCTGCTTTTGCCTCTGCCTCTGCTATTGTGTTCGTATCTGCTAGTTTCACAACTTCTTCAGGTACTACCAACACCTCAAGTATTGCTCATGTAAGTGAGAGTGCAAATGCAACAACCTCAGTTGTTCTCCCAACATTTGGAGGTGCTTCAGAAATAACAAATATCTATACATCTTCAAAGGTCACCACTAAGAACCAAACTAATGGGATAAGAGGGTCTGGTTATGGTGTTGCAGTTGATGGAAGCAAATTGAGGATGTTGGCAGCTGGCAGATGGAATTCCAAATTCTTAAGTGAAAATTACGGGAAAAAGGTCTATCACATACTCTTCTCTTCAATAAGAAGCAAATAGGAAGATCAAGAAATGGATGTAAGGGATGAGGGTCTACACAAATGAAACCACAAGGTTACAGATATTAAATGTAAGTGTTAAATTTTTGCAGTCTTACTTAACATTAATTTATTCATACAACTTAACAAACATTTGCATTTTATCTACAACCTAGAAGGAGAAGTCAGAGACTACTAAACCTTGGGTAGAAATCAATAAAGGGGAAGGAAGTTGTTACTGCGCATGTGAATCCAAGCCAACAAAGTCAAACTGTATCTTTAAAGGGAAAAGAAAAGAAATGTAAACTTAACATTAATT
>JANPWT010000002.1:36719447-36733954 GCA_024678245.1 Erythroxylum densum | reverse complement strand
GTGTATATGCATGAGTTGGGTGAACCATCGATGATGGTTTCTCATTGAGTTCGCAAACTCACCCAACATTGCAATATTTTTCAGGGCAGCGTTAGTAGCTTCCTAGCTCCCGAGATAGATTATTCCTGCCGTGCGTGCTCGTGGGCAAGAGAAGCGATGGCACACAGGTCGGTCAGCTAGGACGATTTTTGGGATGACTTAGTATAGACTTTTGTATCAGTTTCCTTTCTGGGATATTGTATTAAGACTGTAGGGGACTGATAGACTTGTCTATATTTCCGTTAGTAATGTGAAGTTAAAGTTTTAATGTGGTTTTAAAATGTATTCGGTTAAATTGTATTGATGCCATGCGAATATTTAGTGATTGTTTTCGTTAGTAGCACTTCCTTGCTGTGGGATATGTGTCGGAACGACCCACGGGCGTCCCGGTGCGTACCCTACGGTAAGGGGACGCTACACAACTAGATTATACTCTTGTTCCTTATCTTAGGGGTTGATAGCCTTAGTTGAATTAAGCGAGTGTAAGTCCCCCTTAATTAAGGTGGCCCCCTCTTTAGGCGCAACAACTTCTAGTTAAGGACTTTTGCTCCTTTTTTAGGACTAATTTATAGAGTTGAAAACTTGATGGCAACAATAATTGGTGAAGAGCCACAAGGCATGTTTAGACCCTTTAAAGCTATCGTTTCTATGCTTGTTGAGAATTTGCCTTAGCATATTGTCTTGGATAATAGAGAAGCCTCTATCTTCCACATTTTAGCTCACTTAAATTGGGTTTGGGATTTAGCATACGCTTTAAATAATAGGCTTTAGGAATCACACTTTTGGAATTGGTGAAGAATCTTTTGATAGTTAGAAAGTTTTAACTCACCTTTGGAACAATATAATTTAAGGTACACCGTACATTGCATGGTTTTGTGGAAATTCGATTTTAGAAGCATTTGTTAATGACAATCAAGGGTCAATTTGTTCGTAAAAGGACCTAAAGTATAGCAGACCAAGATTTAGAGTAGATCTGTTCCAAAATCCCAAAGGATCAAACACTAATAAATAATTAAGCAACTAATTTTCCGATTAGCCAAAAATTTACAAGCTTTCTTGAAGACTAAAGAAGGGGTAAAAGCAAGTGTGACGGAGGTCAAGAGACACTCTCCCTATCCCTCTCTGCGCTTCTTATTCTCTCCCATGGCGAGAATCTAGGGTTTGTGTACACCAAGAATCCCCATTCCCTTCTTCTTCCTATCTTTTTTCGCATTACAAATATACCTCAACTCAACTTCCATGGCAAAAACGCGGCCTGGCATCCCTACCAAGCCTAAACCTGGCAAGAGAGAGCTCGACTCCTACACCATTCGTGGCACGAACAAAATCGTCAAAGGTCTCGTTTTCCTATCTTAACTCTTTTGCACCTTCCAGGTATTCTTCAAAATTTTGACTTTGTCTCTGCTGTTTCCTTTATTATGCTAGTCGGCGATTGTGTGTTGATGAGACCGTCGGACACCGGTAAGCCGCCGTATGTAGCTAAAATCGAGGGGATCGAGACTGATGGTAGGAACAATGTTAAGGTGAGGGTTAGGTGGTACTATCGCCCGGAAGAGTCACTTGGGGGCCGCCGGCAGTTTCATGGAGCTAAAGAGTTATTCTTGTCCGACCACTATGATGTCCAGAGCGCTCTTACTATAGAAGGGAAGTGTATGGTTCACTCTTTTAAGAACTATACTAAGCTGGAGAATGTGGGTGCTGAGGACTATTACTGTCGCTTTGAGTACAAGGCTGCTACTGGAGGCTTCACACCTGATCGTGTTGCTGTGTGAGTCTTACTACTTGGTTTTGATTTGTGTGCTGAAATGTGGTTGTTTGGTTGAGATAGCGTTGATTTAATTTTGATTGGCTTCTGAGGTTTTCGTTTTCTTTTCTTCCTTCTACAAGGTACTGCACTTGTGAGATGCCATATAACCCTGATGACCTTATGGTGCAATGTGAAGGGTGCAAGGACTGGTAAATCTGCATTGTAATATTAATTTTAATTGCTCATTTTCAGTCATTCTTATCGGGGTGTTAGTTTAAGAAGTGATTGAATTAAGGACGGGATGTGGGGTTAACTTTATGTAACCACCCTATGACCTATGACATGGAAGTACTGAAGTATGCAGCTAATGCATATGAAGCAGTATGAGAATTAAATGTTGAAACATCTTGTCTATAAAGCATTTGAAGTTTCCTTGCTTAGGTGGCAAATTTTAAAGGTAAATGGATTAAGTTCCAAGAGTGAGGTTAATTCACTTGGTTGAGGGCGTCTTACCTGTCATGCAATTACTTATGTGTTAAGTTGATGCATAAGAAATAGTATGAGAATCAAAATGTTAGAAAATCTTGTATATAAAGCATGATGAAATCCCAAGAGGTCTTGCCTATGAAGAATTGTTAAGGAAATATGTCTACAATCTTGGACTAGTTTCCTCAAATGCTAGAACCTTACAATTTCAATAAAATTGAAGCAAAGAGAAACTTTTAATTTTGGAACCACTTATACTGTCTATTAATCAACAAACTGTGTTTATAGGAGATATGAGAAAATTAAAACCAGAAGGAATAGAGGGAGACGGTCCTTTTTCTACCGTCCCTATGTGGCTGTCATTTGATTACCTAGTTGCCTAGCCTAAAATTATCAACCTCAGTATTCATTTCAGTCATGATATGATCTAATTGCATGATACAAATGCCTTATTCCCCTCAGTTAATCTATGTTTTGTCAGTATTCTGTCAAATCTGATGTGAGAATCTTCCCTAAAATGGAAAACCTAGTGTTGTTCTGCAGTGAATTTCTTTCAATTTATGTGAGTATGAAATAGGATCTTGACATGGTCATTTAGGTATCATCCTGCCTGTGTGGGCATGACCATTGAGGAAGCAAAGAAACTAGATCACTTTGTCTGCTCTGAATGTGCATCTGATGATGATGTCAAAAGATCATATAATGGGTTTAATGCATCACCAGCAGCCGATGGCAAGATAAGACTTTTTGCTGTCTAGTCTTAGATCATTCTTGAAAATGTTTGGTACCTTAAATTTTGCTTGCATACTCTGCTTGTCCATGTGAAGAAGTTTTGATGTCATTTTTTATATTTAAGAATGTCAAAAGTTTGTCTCTTTCTAATCTATACGTTGTTGCCACCGTTCTTTGAAATGGTTAATTACAATTTCTGATTTTTTGATAGCAGAATTTTGTTGGCCATGATTTTTGATCAATCATGAATGTTTTGAATTGAAACTTTTGGGTTATAATATCTTCCCCAGTTTACTATGTCGATACCATGTTTCTCCTGCAATTTCAGTTAATTTTATTAAGTGTTTGAATCAAGTGATTTTGTGGCAGAATGTGCTCTAATCATCTTTGACTATTATCTCAATGTAAGAAGTTCGAATTCTGTTAATGATGTGAATGGTTGTTTTATAAAGAATTATAAGATTTTGATCTTTTAATTCTATACTTTGGATTGTGTGCTAGGTTCCTAGCTTTATGCTTGTGCTTAAGCTAACATTGTTCCTCACCACTGTATTGAATAAGACTTGCCAAGAGAAGAACCAATTGCGAATGAACCGGAGGCACATTTTGTGTTTGTTTGCAATATGCTCAGATTGGATTTCTCCTATCCTTAGACTCTTCCTTTCTTTTCTTTTCTGCTTTCTACTTCTTCTTGTTCTACTGTTTTTCATTTTCCTCTGGCATAATTAATGAAACAAGTGTCTAGAAGTATAATTGATGTTCATTCTTATCTTTGTGAATGGTACCAAGTAATTTTCAGTTTTGATCTTTTCCTTTATTCAAAAACACAAACCTTTTCTGCCAAGGACTCGTTGACAATAACATGAATGGCAGTCTGGGCCCGAATCCCATTCTCTGTGGTCCGAACCTACTCAAGCTGCTGCAAAACGATGCCGTTTTGGTGTAGTTGACCAAACGATGTTTTGGGCAATTATACTAAAATGACATCGATTCACATCGTGAGTTTGGGCTGGTCCCAAGCCTAATCAAACAGAGATTAGCCCATTCATTTCAAACTATTAATTGCCAGCCATGCTCGTTGTTTGTGGAGATATTCACCTTTTCTGAGAGTTTTGGATTTGCGTATTGGATAGCAAATAGATGTAGAATACAAAACTGGGTCTAAATCTTTTTGGCTGGGTGACCACTTTATTGGTTAGATATAACACTTACTTTTTAAGTATTAGAGAAGGCCTTTCTGCTTCTTTACTTGAGATTTTGTTGCTTATGCATATTGGTAATTTGCTGTTTATAGCTTCTTATCTGGAGTAGAACTGTTATGAAAGTTTGTTTCTCTTCTTCTCTTCTTCTTTTCTGTTTTCTTATTATTGGTTGACAACTTAAATTGAACACTACAGGTTGAAACGAAACGCCGGAAGAGATGATTGCAATGTAAAAGGCTAAAGTAAGGAGGAATTGCTTGTGTTTCCATTTACAATGTAGAATGTCTTTTGAGTGAGATGTATAGTGCAGAAAATCATCCGTGGTTGGCTCGAACTGTAAGCTGCAAGTAATTTTATGTGTTTATTGTGATATATGTAGCTGTACTGTACTAGGGTAGGGCATTCTATTAATCAATCTGTCTAAAAGAGAATTTTGAATGTAACTCTCTGACATCGAATTTGATGCGTGGAGTTATGTTAGATTTTCTGACATCTGTTCTAGTTCTTCAACAAACTGTTTGGTTAAACTATAAAATGGAACGGTATCTATTTACATGCCTGCAGTTTCTTGTGGGTTATCCCTCACCAATTTCTGAGTGCTACTTGTAAGCTGAGTATTGGGATGAAAAGCACGAATTATGCAGTTCCTCTCTTTCAGGTCTTAATTTTGAGTAGCAGCAATAACCCTGCCAGGTAAACTTTTGTTTCAGAAATGAAAAACTTAACCCACAACAACTGTACACAAGACACAGTTGTGAGTGCAGCAGATATGACATCAAAGCTAATGTACAGTGAAATGCATTTAAGGTGGAAATTAAGATAACTTTTCAATGATTGAAATTCAATCTAAGCACTGTCAATGGGAGGGGTTCGTTCTGATTAGAGTGTTTCAATTATGTACCATTTAATTTAGTTTGCTTATTTATGTAACTTTACGTAAATATGCGAATAAAATTTAATAAAACAGGGTAAGAACTGATTAATCTAACCGGAGGATTTGAATCTATGGAAGTTGAAACCGAACAAATTCTGATAATAAATCAGATCCTCTGTTGTTAGTGCTTCAGAAGTTGAAACGGAGCAAATCTTGATAATGAATCAAATTGATTTACCGTGGAGGTGATGAAAGATGTCAAATCTATATGAGCTACAGTTATGATGAGTAATCCTGGAAACCTGTTGTATAACGGACGATTGTTTCTCAAGGAGCACGAACAGCACGTTTCCAAAAGTTATTTAAAAGCAGATGCTTGCGTAAAAGGATGGTAACGGCTTGAAAAAAATGTCAAATGAGTAATTTCAGCTTTGGTCACGTTGACCATGATATAGTTTTACTGCAGGTTCGGTCAGTCTTGTCCATTATATGTAATCTCTGAAACTCATATTGCTGCCATTGATCGACGGCGATGGAAAGCAGAGAGGTTCTATCGTCTTCTTCAGCAATATATGCTGTGATTTTTACTTTGGGAATATTAATGGTTGTTTGCTCTGCGGAAGAGAAATCCATTTACTTGGTCTTGATGGAAGGAGAGCCCGTTGCCTTCCACGAAAGAAGAGCTCCTTTACCAGACAGGTACTGTTTCATATATAAAATATTGTTATCCCCAACGAGTATGAGTCCAGATTTTCTGTTCAATATTATGATGTCTTATTGTGTCCAATGAATCTCAGTCATTCATTTATGTGGATCCTGTATGAGTCCATCAAAATAAATAGTTGAGATTCTATAAGACAAAATAAGATAGAGTAATATTAGACAGAAGATCTTTTCTCAGCAAGTATACGATAAGTAATTAGAAAGTAGAAAGCTACTGTATGCTTTACATGATAAAAGATTTATGTAATTAATAAGTTGACTTATCTTTACATATTAAAAATTATTTAATACAAGCTTATTTGTATCTTTGTTATTTATTAAATAAATCGTAGATAATTTTCATGTTTTTTAATGAAAATTCGGTTAGCTTAGTTTCTAGATAGAGATCTTCCGGCAGTATTGTCCCATCACTGATACGAGTTCTTTATATGTATGTTTAGAGAAGCTTCAGAGGCTCATGCAAAGTGGCTGGTCGATTCTCATGACCAACTTCTACGAAGCACCCTCGAATCTGCCAGCTATAGCAAGCTCTACAGCTTCAAACATATTGTTAATGGATTCGCTGTTCACACCACTCCTTCCCTGGTACGTACGTAATTCCATCAAAATTGCTCCTTGCATCTTGATATTCTCTTCCATCATTAAGGAAAAAAGATAATGAAAACGGAGTAAAAGGAAAGTAAGTGCATGCACGTACTTCCGTTGCAGGCAAGCAAGCTCAGAGGAGCTGCTGGTGTTAAAGTGGTAGAAAGAGACAGAGGAGCGAAACTGATGACTACGTACACACCTGAGTTTCTAGGGTTACCTCAGTTAGGGTGGACGCAAGAAGGAGTAGACAGAAACGCGGGAGATGGGATCGTAATTGGATTTGTAGACACGGGCATCAACCCAGTACATCCAAGCTTTGCATTTGATCCTCTAAATCCATTTACGTCGAACATTTCTCATTTTTCTGGTGCTTGTGAGACGGGTCCTGGGTTCTCTGCCAGTTACTGCAATGGGAAGATAGTGTCCGCAAGGTTCTTCTCAGCGGGGGCTCAAGCAATTGCAACCCTCAATTCTTCAGTCGACTTTCTCTCCCCTCGTGACGCTGATGGACATGGAAGGTATGCATATCTTTCTAAGTCAAATATATTTTTACTTTCTTGAATATAATCTTAGTTCCATTATGAAAATTCTTTTCCTGGTTCAGTCATGTCGCTTCAATTGCTGCTGGGAATTCTGGGGTTCCGGTGGTTGTGAATGGCTTCTATTATGGTCAAGCTAGTGGGATGGCTCCCCGTTCACGGTATGATTTTTCTTCATATACATCAGAAATTGGAAATATTTTACTAAAATAGGAAGAAAAAAAATAAAGAACCTTCTCTTGGACTTGATACATGGTATATATAAATTGCGTTGTTCTTACATGGATACAGAATTGCTGTTTATAAAGCTGTGTATCCAACAGTAGCCACTCTAACTGATGTGGTTGCAGCAATTGATCAAGTAAGGCTTGGTCTCCTCTCCGTTGACATCTCTTAGATTCATTTTCTAAAATCTTTTGGAGCATACTTTATTAAGAGATAAATAAATAAATAAATCTATATAGAGAGAGAGAGGGCTTTGGTCCTACGTACTACAACACCATGGCAACATAGTTAAATTAATAAATTCGGTAAAAGAACTAATTTGTAAGATGCTTATATAAATGTAGTACAACACTATTTTTTCCCTTGATGCAGTCCTGTTCATTAATACTTAGCTGGCTATTTTTACTTTTCAATGTATGAAAAGTTAAATACTTGATTTTTAGCAAGAAATTAATTATTATTTGGTTCTTCATACCTTTAATTTGGTTTAATCTATTGTATAACTCTAATTAATTGATCGTAATAAATAGAAAATTTTAATAATTAATTTTTATAAGAGATGTCTTTATGTACTTAGAAAAACTTTTATAATTAATTAATTAATTTTTATAAGAGAAGCCTTTATGTACTTACCAGTCATAATTCATCTTTAAATTTGCACTGCACATTTGTCTTAAAAGGTAAATTAAAAATATAAGAAAGAAAGCAATAAGTTATTTACAAACAAGAAGGACGATATCTAATATCTAATGGAAAAAGGAGGATGAGAGAGAGAGAGTCTGTGTGAGAGTTTTTTTAAAAATAAAAATGGTATTGATAATAGATATTAAAAAGAGTACAACAAAATTAATGGAGACGGGAGAGGATTACTCAATTACTATTCTTACAAGGTCATGTAAGAAGGCAGGTCAAAAGAAGAGAGGGTTATAAGAGTGGGAGGACAACCATGTATTAAGCAATCATATGTTAAGGGATACTATAATGCTAGTCGTGCATTTCAAATGCAATTTCTTCACTAATATCAACTCATGAAGCTCTCTGATGATGTTTGATTGAAGAATTTCCCATGCTATACTTTGAAATGTAAAGCATTTGGTATTTCTTTCTCGCCATAGTGAGTATATTATGCAAGAATACATATGCATTTATTTTGTAGTTGCCTAGTGGATTTTGCTAATAAGTGTTGGAAAATGCCAATGATAGAGTTCCCCGAATCAATCTATAGGCACTTTCACTGAATATTCTGCCAAATAATGTGGTTGACAGAGCATGTAAAGAAAAGGTGGTTCCAGGTTTCGACTTAAACTTGACACATAGGACAATGTTGATCAATGGGTAAGTATGGCAGACAATCAGCAATGAGAAGTTTATTCTGAATTGCTAGCCAGAGGAGGAAGGAAAGTTAAGGAGTTAACGTAGTATTATAGACAAAGTTGTGCCAATCAATAACAAGTTGTCTGTGTTGTAGTAGTTCTTTCGTTGTTTTATTGGAAAGTGTTTGGATTGCATGTCCTTTCTAGTAAAGAGTATCAGTAGCATTGGAGTTAAGAAGGTAAGAGATGGTTGTAAGTGTGTCAACTATTGTAGGAGCTGCCAAGAGTTATCTTGGATCACTGAATTCATACGCATATGAAGAAATGAGGATGAAGTGGGGTGTCCTGTGGTGATAAGTGCTCTATGCCCCAACCTATTATTATATCATAATGAGGTTAATCTACCATATCCAACTCTATTTATAACGAGCTTGAATAATGTCTCTCAAAGTTAGTAGTTAATTCAGGAAATATGAATGTGACGCGCTCTTGGTGATTCTCCATATACATTTTCCTTAAAGGAAGTATGAGTGAAGCCATCTAATCTATAATAAACTTTTGTTAAGCAAGATCCAGCATAGGCATTTTAGGATTAAAACCTGATTTGTTGTTCTAAAGGAGGAAATATTTGGTCCACCTTCTTTCTTAGGTAGACATAGATAAAGGTGGAGGTTTGTTTAAAGAGTTTCTCTTAAAAAAGTGTGGGTTCTCTCTTGCTTTAATTTCCTTTAATAAGGAGATATTGGTCATTATGTTAGAGCTCCGAGGATCAACCTTACCTTTAGCCTGATCCTCTAGCACCTAATCCTTCACACATTCTCCTCTTCCCTTTTCTTCTTATGGTGTTACTGCTAAATTTTTCTCTTGTAGCATTTTCACATTCTCATTCACTGCCACACTATTGTAGCCTTTCTGCCATCTAATTTTTCTGATCTTATCAACTTATAGTAATCTCCTCTTTGGAAAGTCCTACTAGATAGTCTCCATTATTTTCTTGTGACACTATTGTAGCATTTCTACCATCTAAATTTTCTAATCTTATCAACTTACAGTAATCTCCTCTCTGGAAAGTCCTACTAAATGGTCTCCATTATTTTCTTTTGTGACTTTGTACTGGTCTCTGTTGAAATGAGACCTTAAACATGTATTCAAACAATTCCTCATTATCTCTAGAACTCAAAAGTGGAATACTCTTATTTAACTCCTGATGCAAGTACATAAGGACATACAATCTAGTATATGTTTTTCTCTTCATAGAAGTTATGAGCTTATCGATAAAAATTGATTTACCTATATAACTTAGCAAGATGAATCAAACAATTTGCACCCCATTTTAATTTGCTATTCAAATAATATGATGTGGGTACAACCATAAAATTGAGAAAAATTTTATATACACTTATTAGATTAATTATAAGAGTTATAAAGTGAGAAGAGTTAGAGGAAGAAACCTATTTTGAATTAGATTTAATTTTTTGATTTAATGTTAAAATTTTAATTGTAATTAGCTTATACTTGACCTATTTATTAAATCCAAAGTATTACTAACATAGTTTAGTAGTCATTTACTCGTTCTCTAATTAGAATATAACTAACTATAAGATTGAATTTCAATATTTAAAACATTGTTAAAATTAATACGTTTCTTATGATATTAAGAATCCTTATTGAAGTAAAATTACAAGAGTAAATATTCCCCTAAAGTACTGATTGAAGTATTCGAAATGGATCATTCTTATTCAAATTAAAATAGCAGTAATCAATATCCTAATTGAATTAGTTTAGTTAGTCTTTAATTTCAGTTGAACTATTTATTATTCTTTTTTTTATATTAAACTAATAACACTAAATACTTATTTATTGTTCCTGTAATTATATTAGATTATCTCTTACGATTTTTTATATTCAAATACGAGGGTACATTTTTTATCAATAAGGAGGAGCGAGAAAAACTACTAGGAAAGTCATATACTATATGAACTTATGAACCAAAGCGTAAAATTGAATTGGAAAGCCTTAATGTGGCGCAGATTCACTTGGCTTATGATTGAATCATAAGCTCCTTGAAAATGACGAACTTGTTAATTCCACCTAGGCTGCAGAAGATGGAGTTGACTTGTTAACACTGTCGGTAGGACCTGATGGACCTCCTGAAGATACCGCAACGTTTTTAAGCGTATTTGATGTTTCCATGTTATTTGCTCGACGAGCTGGTGTTTTCGTGGCACAAGCCGCCGGTAATCAAGGCCCTGCTGTTTTCACCGTTGTCTCCTACAGCCCCTGGGCTGTTGGGGTTGCCGCTTCCACCACTGACCGGATTTATCATGGTTATCTTCTACTTGGAAATGGCCAAAAGGTTGAAGGTATTGGTTTATCAGGTAGTTGACTTCGACAATGCTTCATTATTAACATTCATGATTAATTTACAAAATTATTTATAGAGAAAATAATTATGTATAATTATTAAATATGGTATATAATACAGAGAGACATGTAAAAGTTAAAATATTGTATTGTAACTTTAAAAAACCTACTTTAAAGGATGTTAATTGCTACTTTTATATGATATTTTTAATTATTATAATAGAAATTTAATTTTTGCAAATTAAAATAAAATTCTTTTTTTACATTATATAAATATGGAGACCAGTTATAATAATATTTTATAACTATATATTTATTAATAAATAGGATAACTTTCATTTTTATTATTTAAAATTAATTTTTAAATAATAAAAGTTGCTTTTATATCCGTTTAAACATTGACACATAGGGCTTAATAAAGAAATTTAAATTTTATATGAACAATCATAAGTATTTCCAATATTATCTATATACTTATTATATATATACAAATGAAATATAAAATAAAGAAGTTTAAATGAATTAAGGTTAATTATGATGATATTGATTCATTTTAAGGACGGATGCACATTGGGGACAAATAGGGGCACTTGTTCCCGTTGCATCCAAAAAAATTCATATAAAAATATTATTATTTTAAGTTTTGATCCTATAAAAATATTTTATTATTATTTTGCCCCACTCAAATTTTTTGTGGATCTGTCACTGTTCATTTTGATATGTGTATGAATAGAATCGAATAAATTTATTAAAATATGTATTATATATAAGTATTTATTCATATAATATATATATAATTATAGCTAGAGTATTATGTCAAATTCACTTTTTAAGATATATTAATTTTTACTTTTATATTATGAGAATATTATTATATTAATATTGATCATCAAGCTTAATTTTTTATTTGCTTCTAATACTTGATACAACTTTTTCTATAAGTAAGATTATTTTTATTGATAAAATCTTGCACATATAATCACAATAAATATCTAAATAATAAATATAACTTATATTAATTAAATTATTTATCATTAAATATATTTATAATTTATCACCTTCAATATTTATAAATTAATCTTAATTTTGTAAATAAATATTTATTATCTTAAAAATTTTACATTAATATAAAATAATTTTTAAAAACTAGAGTTAGTTTTTTCAAGATTTGTCACATGTCAGTCTGGCCCTCCTTTATATATATATAAAAGATAGTTTTGATCATGGGTACTTGTTTTTTTTTTTCTTTTTGTCTGAGTGCTTGAGAATTTTGAATTCCATCTCCCATACATTATGAGAAGGGCCAAATGCCAATAAACAGCAAGGCTTGTTGGATTGATCCCGAATTCTCTAACTTTCAAGTCCCAAATATGAAATACTGTTTAATGCTCTATTACCAAGAGATAATAACTTTTTATTGGTACAAATCTTACGTAGGGTCAACTTTTGGAGATGATTTGCTTACGTACAAGCTAGTTTTGGCTCAGGATGCAGTTAGGGCAAATGGGACATTCCCAAGGACACCCCCTTATGCTGAGGAATGCCAATATCCAGAAGCATTGGACCCTATAGTGGTGCAAGGCAGTATTGTCATCTGCACCTTTTCAGCTGGTTTCTACAATGGAACATCGACCATTAATGCAGTCATCGACACAGCAAAAGGTTTAGGATTCATGGGATTTGCCTTAATTGCCAATCCAAACTACGGCGATTTCATTGTAGAACCTATACCCTTCGCTGTTCCTGGCATTATGATACCAAAAGTTGCTGATGCACAGGTACTTTATATGTAATCCACAAGTCGAACCTAGTTTTATATGACATGAACGATTCATCTATGTTGTATGCAGGTTATATCAGCGTACTATGAACAAGAAGTCCTCAGAGATGAGACAGGAGCCGTTTCCAGCTTCTGCGGACGAGCAGCTATAGGTGAGGGCAGAGTTGCTTCATTTGGCATGCGAGCCCCGGTTGTTAGTCGATTCTCTTCCAGAGGTCCTGATTATGCGGACATTAACAGGAGTTATGTTGATGTACTTAAGCCAGATATTTTAGCCCCAGGCCACCAAATATGGGCAGCTTGGAGCCCACTTAGCGTCTCTGAGCCATTACTAAAAGGTGATCATTTTTTATTGTCCTAGTAATTTGACTATCAGTTCTTTAGATTGGTTTTGTGGTATCTGACAAGAGAAAATGGCATGATTCGGACGGACATGAATGTATTGATGAGAAAGAGTTGGTGATTGGTGAAATTGTTCAGGATACAGTTTTGCCCTATTGTCGGGAACAAGCATGGCCACGCCACACATAGTGGGAATAGCAGCACTTATCAAGCAATGTAATCCATCGTGGACTCCCTCCATGATTGCGTCGGCCATGTCCACTACTGCCACCAAATATGATAACTACGGAGAACTCATACAGGCTGAAGGATCAGATATTGATAGCTTCTATCCCTCCACTTATTTTGATTTAGGTGCTGGCCTGATTAATCCAAATCGAGCCATTGACCCTGGTCTTATCTTCTCATCAGGTAATCAATTTATCATCATATCACATTCTAATTTACTATTGTTTAGCGTTTGTGATTGGTATAACGCCCGCATATTATGGGATCCTGAAGCAGAATTTGATGACTACATCAGCTTTCTGTGCTCATTGCCGAAGATCGATCCCATGACAATCAAAGCTGCTACTGGAGTACGGTGCAATCAGACGCTCAACTACCCTGCCAACTTGAACCTGCCTTCGGTGACAATATCAGCATTAACAGGAAACCAAACAGTAAGGCGGACTATGAAGAACGTGGGTAGCAAACCGGAGACTTACTTATGCTCAGTAATATCACCTACTGGCACAACAGTTAGCTTGTCTCCGACCTGGTTTAGGATAGCTTCACAAGGAACGCAGAGTTTGGACATTCACTTCCAAGTTACCAGAACAGTAGATAAATTCAGTTTCGGTGAAATTGTTTTGACAGGAAGTTTAGATCACATTGTTAGGATACCGTTATCAGTTTTGCCTGTTTCAGTGATCTAATGTAGGGAATGGAATAATTTTAGTTTCTTATAATTATTTCAAAAGATAAGGGCAAATACCAAAGCTGAAACGCTGTTTCCATTGGCATCAACATACATTCAAAGCTGAAATGTATCGTTGTGATGTGAAACTGAAGTCTTTCACTCCTATACTTATACCATAGGTTGGCATTCAACTATAGTAAAAGTTCTTATGGACTTTGTTTTGGAGTTATCTAACAAGTATGAACGTCGTTGTGATATGAAGAAACTATTTTCATTCATTTATTTATTGTTTTCATAATTGTGCAAGGATTTTTTTTTATATGTTTTGACATTGTCATATGTTGTCTGAATTGTTTTTGTGTTAGACCTGAATTTGTGCTATCTAGTAAGCGAGCACATCAATATTGCATAAAAAAAAGCATTGTCATACTATTTATCAATGTTTTAAAAATCGGACCGGACATTGAACCGGTCGAAGGAAAGATTTAAGGTTTAGAGGTTCAACCGGTAATGAACCGCTATTAAACCGGAATATAATAAATAAGATAAAAATTTTATAAAAATAAATAAAAATAAAATATTTTATTGAACATATGCTAGCCTTGTCCACGTGACTTTAATTAAAGACTATCTTTAATTATCTTGTTCTTTT
>JANPWT010000002.1:36689933-36700905 GCA_024678245.1 Erythroxylum densum | reverse complement strand
AGATGTCAAACTCTTATCTTGAACACTTGAACCATCGACCCCAACATGTGATGCCACGTCACTAGCCCCTTATTGCATATCACTCTCTCTCGGTTCTCCCCTCCTACAACTCTACTCCTCAATGACTATCCTCTCTGGTGGCTCTCTACCATCATCTTTTCCTTCAGTTTTATCTCTCTCGCAACTCTCCACTCTTATTTGTGCACCATGCCACCGTCGGCAACCCACTACTCTCCATCCACCACTTCCAAGTTCCAACCATCCACAGTTGTGGCCCATGTGTAGAGTGCCACATAATCTACAGATTTGGAATTTTAATTTTCTAGATCCAAATCTAAATCTGTCCTGACCCAAATTGAATTGAACCGAACTGATCAAACTTTTAATTGCATTTTTTATTTTTTGGGTGTGCTTTTTACTATGAAGAGCAATTGCATTATATTTGGTTGTGTATGTGTATTTTGTGATGGTTGGAATTGTTTATGTGAGTTAGTCAAATTTAGCTTTGAAAGTTGAAATTGTTTGTGTGAGTTAGTTCAATTTCAATGTAATTTATGCATTCTTAATTTATGAAGAAAATTACTGCATTGGAAAGTTTGGATTTGAAAGTTAGAATTGTTTATATAAGTTGGTTCAATTTCAATATAATTTAGACATTGTTAATTTATGACGAAAATTAATGAATTGAAAATTTTGGATAAGAAACTAAGAATGTTGATGAAAAATAGTTATGAAAACAAACTACTTATAGGCATTATAAATTGAATTGTATAAGTACACAAAATATATTAGTTTATAATTGAATTGTGAGATTACATATAGTAAGTTGTAAACTTATAGTTATGAGTTATAGCTGAAGTTGAATATGTTACAATTGTGAGTGTATGTATTTAGTTTATGGTTGAATGATGTAATCATACAAAAAGTTATATTATATAAGATGGACATATGTATTATGTAATTGTATATGTTGAATACTTGAATTGTTGGTTTTTGACTTATTGGTAAAATGTGTTGGATGAAATTAAATTTTATATAATGTAATCATACACAATGATTTATATTATATAAGATGGACATATGTATTGAGTAATTGTGTATGTTGAAAACTTGAATTATTGGTTTCTAACTTATTCGTAAATTGTGTTGGATAAAATTGAATTGTGATTATGTAATTATATAAAATAAGTTATATTATATAAGATGTATATGTATATTGTGTTAGTTTCGACTTTTGAGTCAAAAAATACATATTTTGTAATAGTACTTGATAATGAAATTATGTGTTCCTTATTTTGATCTATGTCTTTATTTATTTTTACAGATAAATGGAAGGAAGCTCAAGTACTGCTGATAATTCAACCACTTTAGGAAAATACAATGATCCAGCTTGGGCTCATGCTACATTGGTTTTCGGTATGAAGAACCATATTAGTTTCTTATTTTGTAACAAGCATTTGAAAGGTGGAGGACTCACTAGATTAAAGAAGCATTTAGTCAAGTTTAAAAGAGATTTGAAACCTTGTACAAAAGTGAGCTATGATGAAAGTGGAAAATGGAGACTTTGCTTGAAAAGTATCAGCACGAGAAAGATAAAAGGGAGAGATTAAATTATGAAATTAGTAATGGAAGTTTGTTTGTTAGTGTTCAGGATGATAGTGAAAATGTTGAAGGTGGTATTGTTTTTACCCAGCAAGAAGTGAATGTTGAATCTGGATCTGATGTTAGGAAAAGAAGAAGACAGGTGTCAAATTTTTTTCCAACATAAACAAATCTTGGAGTTCAGCCTTCAATTCGTAGTGCCTTGCAATCAAGAGAAGTGACTCACAATGTAGATATGGCAATGAATAGATGGTGTTATGATTCAGGTATAGCATTCAATGTCTCCCAATCTTATTATTATCAACCTATAGTGGATGTTTTAACCTCTTCCGATCTAGGATACAAAGCTCCTTTTATTGATGATTACATATGTACACTTTTGAGTAGTTCTGTTTATAAAATTAAAAGTTATTTAGATGGAAAAAAATAACTTGAGCTACTTATGGTTGTTCAATTATGTGTGATGATTAGACAAATAGGAGACATAAGTCTATTATTAATTTTTGTTTTATTTTGCAAAAGGCTTAATGTTTTTGAAGTCCATTAATGCATATGGACTTGTTAGGAATGTTGATACTTTTATTTAAAATATTTGTTAAAGTTATGAATGAAATGGGGCCAGAAAAATATTGTTTTCTCAATTATTAACAATGATTTCGTTTATAAAGCGGTTGAAAGAAGATTACAAAGTAAGTACAATAGTTGTTTATGGACTCCTTGTGTTGCATATTATATTGACTTAATGCTAGAAAATATAGAGGATGCTAGATATTTTGCTATTATTGATGAAACTATATAGAAAACAGAAAAGATGACCAAGTTCATCTACAATCGTGAATGGGTCTTAAATTTAATGAGAAAGAAATTTAGCAATGGTAGGAATTTGTATCGTCCTACTTTTACAAGATTTGAAGCAAATTTATTATCATTGTATTGTTTTATTATGATGAAGAAAGAGTTGAGACAGATGTTTACAAGTAATAAGTAGGTTGCATCTCAACATACTAGGTTTAATACTAGATTGGAGGTTTCCAGAATTATACTTGAAGATATTGAATTTTGGTCCCAATGTCAATTTTTCATCTAATTTTGTAAGCCTTTAGGGAGGATGCTTCATCTAGTTAATAATGATGAAAAGGCAACAACGTGTTATTTTATGATATCATGGAGAGGGAGAAGGAAACAATAAAGGTAAATCTAAAAAATAAGCCTTCTTTATACACATGTTATCTTACAATCATTAATGAGAGACGAGAAAGACAACTTTACTCTTTGTTGTTTGTAGTTAGGGCATTTTTGAATCTTAGTGTCTATTTCAGATAATGTTTTACAAAGAATGTCGAAGTTAATAAGAGAATGTTATTAACTAATATAACAGTTGTTGCCTATGAGATGTTGCAAGATCTCATAAGTTCACAAATGGAGATTTATAAGGAGGCTTTTGGGGATTTTAGGATATTAATTACTATTTGACAAAGAGCAAAACTTAATCTAGGTATATTTTTTTTTCACTTGTTGAAAATTAACTATCACTTTATTTTGTTTATAACATAACTTTTGTTATGTTATGACTTATAGCTTTTTAATGGAATCAATTCGAACGTGGTGTTCTAGAATTATAGAAGTTTACAATTAGAATTCTAAGTCAATATGTAAGTGCAACAGGTTGTGAAAGGAATTGGAGTATAATTGAATTCATTAATTCCAAGAAAGGAATAGATTGAAGCGTAAAATATTGAATGACTTTATCTTGTTTGAAACAATTTTAAGCTTCGGGAAAGATATGTTATTATTATTACTTAGTTAGATATAATTTCTTATAATTTTTTAATAATTTAATTTTATTGTTTACTAGGATTCTTAATAGAACAAATAGTTCAGTAGATCCAATTTGCATTGATAATATCGATCATTTTGGCATATTGGGTTTCTGAGAAACCGGTTTTGATTTATGAGAGTGACTTGAAGATAATCTTAAATGAGAAAGTATTGACATATCATTTAATGCAATAAATTTGACTGATGATGATGATGAAACTCATTTTAATGATAAGAATTTTGTACCAAATAAGAATTTAGGTCAATGCAGTTATAGCGGGTATCTTGTATCTAATTGAATAAAGTTCAGAGTTTTTGTTTCTTTTTTTTAATTTACTAATATTTGATCGGCAGAGACTCTTTTATAAATTGTAATTATAAGAGAGTAACAAATATTTATTGTTCTTTTCATTTGATATTTTTGATGTAATTATTATTTATTATATGATGAAATTGTAGTATTTTAAATATTTTGTATTGTTCTTAATTCTGTATTTGTATGGTAATTAAATATTTTTTTTCAAATTAATTATGGTCATTATTTATATATGAAATATGTGAAAATTAATGTTAATAAAAATAAATAAATTATTGTTATTTTAAACTTCTATTATTTTAATTTTTGAAAATAAGGTTGATGTAAAAAAATTAGGGATTATTTTCTAAATTTAAAAATTATCTAAAATGGTATCTAATAGTGACCGATATTAATACACTACTATTATGAATACCATAATGATATTGATACCAAATTTTGTTTTGTACAATAAGGTGCTTGTATCATTGTTTTCAATTATGATAGTTTGCTAATAACAAGAGAATTAGTATATTTATCAAACATAAGAAAAGGGAAACAAAAATAGTATTGTTAAAAAATACTTTGGTAGAATTGTCATCATGAAGAATGTAAAAAGCAAGAATGTACAAATCCCAAAGGTTCATGCGGAAACGCACCGTTTTCTGTGGTCTTGCTGTTGTTGGTGAAAAACGATGAGCGCTCTGGAGGAAGAGTCGACTTCCAGATATACGGCCAAGATAGAAGAAGGAGAATCAGATATGGCAGCAGCAATGGACGGAGTTGCAGCCGCGGCGCTCCGCTCCGTTCTGCAGCGGGTCAAATTTGCGGCCGAACGGGCCGGTCGCGTGCCCCAGCAGATCAGAGTGGTGGCCGTTAGCAAAACCAAGCCAGTCTCCGCTCTCCAGCAAGTCTACGACGCCGGTCACCGGTGTTTTGGCGAGAACTACGTGCAAGAACTCGTCGAAAAAGCTCCCAAGGTTTCTCTCACTCTCCCTTACTCTGTTTCATTTTCGTTTATTTGTTTTGTTGTTTGTTTGGCTATGGGATTTGTATTGGTGATTACTTGCAGCTTCCAGAGGATGTAGACTGGCATTTTATTGGGAATTTACAGAGCAATAAAGTAAAACCTTTACTGGGTATGTCAATGTCTTAATTTGATTTGGATTTGTTGTGTTGGTATTTCAATTCAATATTATAGTCGGTGAAGTTTAGATAAGATAATGATTTCATGGTGGGAATGCGTTAGTTCATGGGCTTTAATTGTTCTTGGGCAGCCGGTGTGCCAAACCTTGCAATGGTAGAGACTGTAGACGATGAAAAGGTGAGGATTTTTGGAAAATTTCCTCAATTGGGTAAAAGTTTTCGCTGTTGTCATTGCGATAAACTCGATATTAAAATCTTTTTTCCTAAAATAAAGTTCTCGGTTGAAGTTTTTCTCCTAAAACTTGTCTGCTTCACAAATTTGCAGATTGCCAATCATCTTGATCGCACAGTTGGGATTTTGGGAAGAAAACCTTTGAAGGTCTTGGTCCAAGTGAATACCAGTGGTGAAAAATGTGAGTAAATACAATTATCTCAGTAAATGTGGTGCAGTCTTGCTTCATTAATATTTTTACCGTTGCTGCTGTAAATAATTATACTTCTACAACTGAATTGATGTTTTCAATTTTGTTGCTGCTTTTCTGTGGCCTTTTTGGAAAATTAAGGTTTCGGAAACTATGGTTGTTTTTCCATTACTTAGCAATTATTTGCATCCAATCTTCTGATCATCTAGCATTTAGAAATCAACTTAGTTTCTGGTGGGGCGGGAAAGTAGTGTTACAGTCACTTATCTGTTCTAAATTTTTTTTTATTGATTTATATGAGAGCACAGTTATGCATTTGATAGTTATCCATCACGTAGAGTGATCAATGATTACTTTTTACATTATAAGGGATATTAATAGTATATGCTTCTTGGCTCTATAGGACCTTATAAGACAATCAGGTCTCCTCCTCACCTTGAGAAACAAAATCTATATCTCAATGTCTGGCGTGAGGGGAGCCTTGCAGTAGGCTACTCCATCAGACTTCTCATAATATGAATTTTGTTTAGTTGCTGCAATATCTTAGGAGACTTGTATAGGAACTTCTACACTAATTGAAGTTTGGTGAGTTTCTTTTCTTCACTATTAAAGTTTTCTTTATCACAAAATATTACCCACAACCTAAGACAAGAATTTATGTGACTCTATCTCTACTACCTCATGTAACTCCTAATATCTAAATTATGGTTCACTAACATGTAAGTTCTCTCAAATCATCCACACGCAATGTAGGGTATAATTTAATTTCTGAATTTTATTAAATCAACATTAAGAACACTTCAGTTATTCTTATAAATAAAATAAAATCAATCCTTACAAAGATAATCATTAGGATTCTTTCCTATGCAAATGTATGAAATACTTAGTCATTGTCATGTTCAACGCAATACACTTGACAAATAAAAAATATATGAAGAGTCTAAAGTTGATCTCGATTGGTCAATGTGATTTGCATAATTGGGCTGAATTTCAAGCGTTTTCTCTTTTGAAAATAGCCTTCCAATGCTCTCTAAGGTGTTCTTCTTCTCTCGGAGGCTAACCCTAATTCTAAAAACAAAAGAATGCAAGTCTCCTTTTAATAGAGGTTTCTTCATCTTTTATATCTAACTTTGGTGGCAGATGTGTGTTTAGACCCACTACTTCTCATTTTGGAAGTTATATAGGCACAAACACATCTGTTTCTTCCGCTGTGTTTTGTATTCTTTTCGAATATAGATATGGGCATCGACACGTCTATGTCTCCAGCCATCTGGCCATGATTTCTGGGAAAAGATACGAAAAGACATGTCATTGTCCATAATCGTGTTTTGCACTATTTTTTCAGCTTCATGTGATACAACTTTCTACTCATGTAATTGGTCATAATTTTTTTTCGTGTGGCACGGCTTCTATCTACCTATTTAATTAATTGTGTTTTCAACTCTAAAAAAAGAACATGGGCTAACACATGAGTGTATGCATGTTTTTGTTAAGATTGAGATTTATGCTTTTCCTTGTAAAACTCTTTAATTCTTGACAGCTTTCATCCTTGATACAACATTTTCAATAATTTTTTAAAAAATAATAAAAACAATTAAATCAAGGTAATTTGTATGGAAAACACAGCAAAACTCTAACTAAAATATATGTACCTTTTACATACGACAAATTGTTACGTCGTTGACTTTTGTAACTGTGCAATGTTAAGAAGTTATAAAGATTGTTAGTGGGTTCTGTATGCTGATCAACACGATGTTTGAGCTACATAGGTTCCATATATGCTGTTCTTATCTTATATGTCTATGGTTTATTGAGTTTTCATTCATCTTTTAACATCCGGCCTAAGCCTAAAAGTCTACAATTAATATATCTTGGAGCATATATCTTTAGTTTTAAGTCAGTTTGGTTGTTATCACCTCTGCAACATTCCTCAATGTAAATGCATATTCTAGTTGGACAATCTCATCATTAACGAGACAGTCTAGGAACAACAACTTTCCAGTTTTGGGACGGAATGGTTTCCCAGTTCCTATAGTCTGCTTTGCCCTTCTGTGGATTTATTTTTCAACTGAGTTGGTCAATTTAATGGCCTTTTAAGAACATATATCCTTTCATAAATTAGGTAGTTTGTCAATTGATTGATCTCTATTAGATTGATGCAGCAAAATCTGGTGTTGAGCCCTCAGGATGTGTGGAGCTTGCAAAACATGTTGCCCAGGGCTGTCCAAACCTCGAGTTTTGTGGCTTGATGACAATTGGGATGCCTGACTACACATCAACCCCAGAAAATTTCAAGGTGATAGTGTCATATTTGATTGGGCTTTGAATTATTTCGTCATCCTTTCTATTCCAGCATTCTTATTGCATGAATATATCTTTATAATATGAAAAATAAAAGGGCCATATTGTGCTTTATTATCATAACAAGTATATGGTTCTTCTAGACATTAGCAAAATGCAGAAGTGAAGTTTGCAAAGCGCTCGGTATCCCAGAAGAGCAATGTGAGCTGTCAATGGGCATGTCGAATGACTTTGAGCAAGCTGTAAGGAATTTTCTTTAGCAAGTTTACCAATAACCGAAACCACTTTTCTGTCCTTGTGAACAAAATTATTGGAAGAGCTGATTTGGTAGATTGGGAGTATATTGCTCCACGACTAATTCGTTAACTTGTCTTTCTGCAGATTGAATTGGGAAGTACAAATGTCAGAATTGGATCAACTATATTTGGGGCTAGGGAATATCCAAATAAGAAGTGAAAATAGTTCCTGCATTGCTTGTCTTTCTTTCTTCACCGTACCGGAAAAGCTACAGTTACAGTCATGACTGATGAATCTCTTACATATAAACCATGGCAAAATCTTTCTTTGAGGCATAATGTCAGTATGTAAACTAGTATTTGTCTTTTTTAAATAAAAAAATAATTGAGTTGTAATTTTTTAAAAATTGATTTTCCAGAAAGCTATTAATTTTTGATGATCGGAATGTGGGACCTTTTTAAAAATTGTTTTGACTATCTTTTCTATTTATTAGTTTATCCCGCCTTCTACTCTTGACCCATTCTGGCAACCACCTCTAAAAGAAGGGCTCTATGCAACGTCAATTTTTTCCTCAGGTAATGGGGACAAATCCTTAAGAGTTTGATCAAAGTATTTTGTCTTTCCCACCTTTATTTTCTCTGTCGATCCTAACCCTCAAAACTAGAACAAACCCTCTGACAACAACAAGCACAAAAGGAATTGGTTTACCCCTCATTAATCCTTCGTTAAGTTGAAGGCAAGTGATTGGAGAGGATAATGTAGAATCTCTTAGTACACCTCTAGTTCTTATATATATATATATATATATAAACGGGAAATAAAAGACAAATTACATGACGTATCGTGGGTGACTTGCCCCCAATTCATCCTCTACAAGGAGAGGGATACAACCCCTAGGCGGGTGTTCAAAAATAGTGATGCCTAAAGAAAGCTGGCTTGCAAAACTGGCGAGTCAGTCTGCACTACGATTACCTTCACGGTAAACATGCCAGATCTGAACAACCTGTCTTAAATATGGAAGAAGCACAAAGGCACTAGATATCTAGGTATTGAAGAAAGGATCAAAGGTTTAGTTAGCCACCTTAGTTCGACTTTTCAATGGTAAACCCCTTGTCCCGGCTGTAAAGGAATGGGCAATGAGAGCATGGAAAAATAGGGATCTGATTAAAGTGCCCCTCAAATCCTCTGGTCCACTAACTCTGGACCAATCTTGTATTAACTCATCTCATCCATCTATTTATATGGATCCCATATAAATGGATGACTGAGATGAGTTGACACAGAGTTGGTCAAGAGTTAGTGGACCAGAGGATTAGGTCCCACTAAAGTGCTTCTATTTAAAGATAATTTGATATTTTTTAAATTTTATATACAGTCAACTACTAAGGAGATCCTAGAGGCTAAACCTTGGCATATAATGAATCAATGATTATTCCTTATGGAAAATATAAAGAAGGATCATATTCCCATCTGGATAAACCTGCGTAGAGTTCCACCGAAGTACTGGTCTACAAAAGGTTTGAGTGATTTGGCAAGCTTCACTGGACAACCAATTTGTATGGACAAAATGATAGCATTAAGGTGGAGAATTAGTTATGCCAGATTATGAATAAATGTGGAAAGTAGAAAGAATCTCCCAGGTACCATTCCAATTGTGAGATTGGAAGCAGTTGATCCATTGTATAAAGACACTATTCGAGTCTTCTATCAATGGAGCCCTAAGCAAGTAGGTCAAGGGAAAAATGGAGAGTAAAAGAAGTCAGGAGAGGAGACTATTTAGAGTTGATGGTATTGGACCAAGATAAGGTAGATTTGGATGTAGATGTGAAGGTCTAAATACTCAGGCTTTATAGTCTTAGGACTAGAATAGGAAAAGTATAACCTTTAAGGTTTAAATGTTAAAAGATAACACAAAAGGAGCTATAAAGGAACATCAATATGTGAATATTAATTAGTGAATATCCATTGATGATCTAGGAAATAAAGGAAAATGATATTCCGTTTTAGACAGATAGGAATAAGGTAGGAAACTTCTCTTCACCTAAATGCACTCCTAGTAAGGGAGAATATGGGGAAAACATCGATGACTTCATAGTGGTTATAAGAGGAAATCTTGATGGAATTGAAAGATCCCACAAAAACCCTTTTAATGTCAATTGTTTCATGGAACATAAAGGGATTTAATAGCCCTAAGAAATAATAGGCTCTCTGAGATTTTGTATCTAGAAATAAATTGATAGCCATTGGTGTGTTGAAATTTAAACAAGGACCATTACCCTTATGGAAAAATCATAATGTCTTTTGATACAAAGAGGATGAATGTTAAAGTTTCACATTTCTAGTGACCAATATATGCATACCATAGTCAAGTTTCTAAGGGAGGACAGGAGCTTTGCTATAAACTTTGTATATTGTTCAAATTGTAGTTTCCAAAGGAGAATGTTATAGAATCATATCCATCATTGTTGGTTAGTATTAGGTGTCTTTAATAACACCTTATTATGGTAATAGAAAGAGGGAAACATGTGTTTGACAAATCAGTCAATAGAATTTAAATAACGTGTGCATAAGTTGTGAGTAACAAATTTGAGATTTGAAGGATGTCTATTCACTAGGAGTAAAAAATAAGAATCTAGGTGTTTTACTAGAGAGAAAATTTATGGAGCCTTGGTAGAGTTAAACATATATGTAGGGAGTATGATATGTTTTCGAAATCGACAAGTCTTTGATCATTCCCTAATCCTATTGTATAATTTCCTTAAACAAAGTAACAAAAATTTCCTTTTAGATCTTGAGAGGATGAGAGGAAGAAGATGAAAACAAGTTTTTCAAAGCTTAACAATTAAACTTTCGGTTCTCCCTTCCTAAACCCACGACCAAGCCTGTTTCCATGCCTTCTAATGTGTATATTTAACACATTACAAGACACATGAAAGCTTGGTGGATGCTCATCCACGTAGATGGCATAAAAATGCCTTGAAATGTTAAATAATGATGAAGTTTGACTTTTCAAACTTATTTCTTCTCCATTGGTTTGCTTCCACCGAAAATCCATATATATATATATAATTAATTAATTCTTAATTAATTAATTAATATATATATATTTGCTGAAGAGGTCCAGTCAAACTGGGGTCGGTCCTACCGGCCT
>JANPWT010000002.1:36672070-36683723 GCA_024678245.1 Erythroxylum densum | reverse complement strand
AGAATCGGACACCCGCAATCTATTTAGACTAAATTATTTAATCCCATTAACCTCTTAATTGAAATTAATTCGCCACTCGATAGACAGCAATCACGGATTAACTAATCTATTCGGCAATTTATTATTAAGTTAATTAATTAACAGGCCTCATTAATCAACAAACTCAACAATAATTAATCGATCAAGCGCAGAGATTAAATAAACATAAGAAATTCACGAAAACAATTAAACCACGAGAGTCTCACGAACTACATGTATCAAACATCAAGTACCTTGTCTAGATTAAAAACTTAGCCACACATGATTCTAATCTCTAACAATTAAAGCTGAAATTAACAAATAAAAATCAGAGCTCAAACTTCCCTAAAATCGCTGCCCACTGCCGTGCGTATCACTGTGCGTTGATGGGACCATTAAAGGTCACCCATCAACTTAAAACATTGCTATCCACGTTGCTCCTTGGTCTGCCGCTATTTGCTTCTTATTCTCCTCAGCGCCGCACTGCTCTCCTCCCTATTGCTTCTCCTCGTTACTGTTGCTGTGATAAGACAAATAAAACTCAGTTCTTAAAACCCTAAAAAACGATGCCTAAACGCAGCGTTGCACGCTGCGTAACAAAGCAGCGTGCGCAACGCTGCGTTGTACGCAGCGTGAACGCAGCAGCGCTGCGTGAAACGTAGCGTGTGCAACGCTGCGTTGTACGCAGCAGCGCTGCGTGAAACACAGCAACCAAAATCCTTTTATTTTTCTTTTTTTAAAACCTTTTACTTAATGAGAAAATTGTGCTCTAATTTACTTTAGGAAATCTTGTCTTTTTGCTTTAAAAATATATCAATACATCCAATCTTATAGTCAACACAAATTGAACACAAATTGAGCATTTTATCATAAAAATAGGATTGAAATCACATGTGAATGTATAAGAAAATATAAGATACTTCAATCCTATCACTCCAATTAACTTTTCAAGCTCAAAAATCATATTTTTCACAAAAATCACATTTATGACCAAAATACCGAGAAATGTCATGAATGCATGCATAGTCATTTACATGTGCAAAATTCATTATTCACTTGTATGCGTATACATGAACATATCAAGGCAAAGTTTTGTGATGGGATGTTACACTCTTGGATGTACTTCAATGTTTTTCAGATAGTTTTTCACACTTCTCTTACAAAATTCACAAAAAGTTGTCTCATTTGAAGCTCGAAGATGTGAATAGAAGAGGCATGGTCTTCCTTTACTTGCTCAAACTTCTCTTTTAGTCTCTTATGGGCCTCTTCTAAGTTTATGAGCTCATCCATGGTCTTGTAAAATTTAGAATTCTATGAACTAGACTTATCTTACTGAAATCCTATTAGGTTTTGATATCCTAAGTGAGTCCTTACATTGTTAAACAAACAAAAATTTGGGTGGTTCTGCCACCCCAGATTTTATGTGTTCTAATAAGAATGATGACTTCCCCAACCAAAATGTGTCTCTTTGAAGTCCATAAGGGTCCTTTGCTCCTTATAATATATTTCGTCCACAATTTAACTTTCTAGACTCCTCATAGTTGCCTTGTGATGTCCAAATTGAAGTGTCTTCTACTTTATGCTCGAACTTCCTTCTCTTCTCTTTTTTTTTCTTCTTTTTAATAACTTCTTGTGATTAGGTACCACCAATCACAAGAGATAGTGAAAATTCCTTAGACTAAAACAATTAACTAATCATACTCCTCCGTTGCAATGGCACCAAAAACTTGTTAGGAAAAGTTTTAATCTATTTCTAGCCCTCAAATACCACAAGCACAGGGGTTATAATTTGTAGTATATGAAGGGTCGATCCCACGAGAAAGGTAAACTAATCTAATCCTAGGTTATCTAAGGCTAAAGAAATTAACAACTAAAAATAATAATTATAAGTAAAGTAAACACGAGAATAAGAATAGAAAAAATTTAAATTTTAAATTCAATATAAAAAATCAAATTGAACACACAAAAGTCACAATGAAAATCAACAAAGAATATTGCCAATTATGAGAGAGTGAATTTTTCCTATCATCAATGCTAATCTAGTCATTTATGTGTTATTGTGGTATCAGTTCTAGACTATTGTAGGGTGGATTACTCTCCCGAGTTATAATCATTAAACCCTAAATCGTAAACCCTAACTGAATTATAGAATTTGCGATCTCTTAATTAACAAAAGACCCACAACTCTAATTAGATCTTAATCCCTCTAATAAACTATCAGGTCTCACATTAGATCTCTCTCTGCATAAAAACCAGTATGATTAATCACGTGGTCTATTGGATCACTTAACTCTCTAATCTAACCCAATCATTTTTATTCAGTTCACACTCTCGATTTGTTACCGAAATATGCAAGTTCTTCAATTAATCACAATACTCAATCAAAATAACACAAAAAATGACTATATTAACATTGAATCAAGGTAAAATACCGAATGAAAAGTTAAAACATCATCAAAAATTTAAGATCCATCATCATACAATCCATCATCATCTCAAACATTAAATGAATGAAAATAAAGATGGAAAGGAGAAAGAAACTTGGATAGAATAATCCGGAAAGGCAATAATGTCGGAAGACCGGATTCCTCTCTCCTCTTTTCTTTCTTCTTCTCCTCTTTCTTGAAGCTTTCCCAAAATGGCAAAAGTGGAGACTCTCTTTTTTTGTCTTTTCTTTTCCTTCTTATAGTATTTTCTAATTAGGAAAACTCTAGGGTTTTTTCGTGCTTCAAAGGTCCGAAATGTTCTTTAAAATGAAGTTCAAAAAGTTAGGGGTGCTATTTGTCGCCTAGACCATGATCGTAGCCCATAATGCTATGATTGTCGCCTAGACCATGATCGTAGCCCATAGTGCTATGATTGCATCTACTTCTGTCAAAATCATGGCTTATTGGCCATAATCATGGGCCCGGGTTCAACTTCGGATCTTCTCTAAACCTCCTCTGTTTTTTTAAATTTTACCTGAAACATTAACAAACACATCACAATACCTTAAAAGCATAAAATTGAAGCCAAAACGTGTGCTCTAACCCACAAAACACTCAATACACAAATATATAACTGACTAACACAATTCTAACCTAAACATGCACCAATAAATTAAATTTAACTACTAAACACATCCTAAACTACCCACAAAATATGATGCAATCTACGATTATCATTTATCCAAACAAAAAGTTATCACCCTATTGTTTTCAAGCTTTATGCTTGGCTGTCATATTTGTAGGAATAAAGGAAATTGTGCTACATGCCAAAGATCTTCCTCCATAATCTTATTTGTTGCATCTTGAGAGGTAAAGGTGAACAAAACTTGGTTATCTTCTATAAGAAGTACATCGGTGAGTCCTATTCTTCCAATGACTAACTACCTATTTTTAAATGATAGGAAATATAGGTCTTCATTCCATAAAGAATCCCATAAGGGAGGATTCCCATATTTTTGCTCCATTCCTCAAGATCTCAATATTTGGTGCCACAACTGACTTGCCATCAATGACCTTTAGTGGATTATAGTGAAGAGTGACACTAGAGGGCTCTCTCACAACCTGTTTCCAGCCTTTGTTCTAGGGATGATTATGAGAAGAAGGAATAGGGGAGGGTTGTTTGGGCTGCCGGGTTATATTTTGAATGGAATGAGGGGGGAGTGAGATGGTGGAAGAGGGTACAAGGTTCTGCTTAATTTGGTGGTTAAGGATTTGAGTGTGAAGTTGCAACTGTATATAAGGGAGTTATTTGGTACGGAGGAAAGGGAAGGAAGATTTTGGGGAGGGTAAATTAGGAAAGTGATCGTTGGATTCAAGCTATATAAGGCTTAGCTTGAAAAAGAAAAGGAAAGTAACAACATTTAGGAAAAAAAAGATGGGGTGAGTAGGTGATAGTTTGGGAAGTAGAGTTAACTAGATGGGAGAAAAATTCGAAAGTACCGCTATGGAGTACACCCCAAAGGAGAGTTGGAACCAAACCTAAAGACACTCAAAGTAGTGAGAAGGCAGAGCATTTTCTCTCTCAAGCTCAAGATTTTACAACTTCACTCCGCATATGTTTGTGGTGTTCTTGATAAGTAGCGACATATTTAAGATGTTTTTAGTACAAAAATAATTTGTACCTAATAATTTTACTTTTTTATGATTCAATAAATTGTTGCCTAAACTGCTCTACACTAGGGAATTGACAACATTTAGGGTGATGATTATATATTAAAATATAATATGTGACATTTTTTTGGAAGAATTGGCTATATTTTTGTTCATAGCCTATAGAGCAATAACTTATCCAACTTCATTAATATCTATATCAAGTCAAAAAGGAGGAAGCAGTTGATTTTCATCATCTGACTTGAAATATTCCTTCACTAGAGAGAATAAGTAGCAATCTAGATGTTCTAAATATAAGCCCTAATTAAAATCATAATACGTTTAGGACATCAATAATAAGTAAACAAAATGTAGAAGTGAACCTTTAAAGGCTAAAAAGTATTAGACGTTGGGCATAATGAAAGCAGTAGATACTTAAAAGACAAATAAAAGGACTTCAAGGAAATTGCTTTAGTTCAACCATGCATACATGAAGGAAGGTAAAATTCATAGCTATTTTGCTCAGATCATAAGTTAAGGATGCCCACTGGTTGCTAAAAACCAAGTGTGTGTTTAGGTATGAACATATGCTAAACCAGGTTGGACACACCTAATATGGGAGTCAAGTGATTATTTGTAAGCCCATTTCTAGTCAATTATATTGGAAAATTTTATTATTTTTTAAAATATAAGGAATAAGGTACAAGGGACATAATGAACCCCAAATATCAAACCTTAACCATGTATCTTCACCACTTTTAATCCTAAATATGATAGATTTTAGTAAATTGTCCCACAGTTTCAATTTTTTTTTCATAATCTATAAAGAGCCTTATCCAGTATTAATAATTTGGTGATTTTAATTCCTTAAGTAATGTCCATAGATTGATTTTTCCTATAATGAATAATTCTCATTGATAATTCTATATAACCTCTTTACTGGAAAAGCTTTGTTCATTACCATTATGTAATATATCTTAAACCACCCTCACTTTTTTGTAAGAAGATATGCTTCCAAAAAACCTTAGCATAAGTTTTCCTTGTACCATCTCCTATCCAAAGGAAGTTTCTAAAATATATTTTTTCAATGTACTTATATAGCTACTTATGAAGGAAGAGCTGGGATGACTAGTCAACATTTTCTAATTTATCTTCTTATCATATTGAAATGGGGTTACAATCTGTATAGGATATTCTATTTGAGTTATTTTAGATACCAAGATAGGTGAAAGGAGAGAATTTAAGCATTATAACCAAGATATTTGCAAGATCTTATGAAGAATGAGTTGCATCCTTACTAACCATCATATAACTTTTATCTTTATTAATACATAATCTAGGGAGATTAGAGAAAACATTTAGGGCTTTTGTAAGATAGGAAACATATCTTGATCTAGCTTTAAAAAATAAAACGAGATTATTTGTAAAGGAAAACTTAAAGATAAACAATTGTTCACTCTTTTTTTAGAACTTGACATCAGTTTCCAAATTAATGATATGAAAGATAGTTTTGGAAAGGATTTCAATGTATATTGTAAACAAATAAGTAGAAAGAGGGTCTCCTTAGAATCTTTGAATAATTTAGAAGCTTCCCCATCAATGAGAATACTATAAGAAGGTGTAGTGATGAACAATCTAAAATATACAAAGAGCAGAAGATCCCAAAGCTTTTTAAAAGTGAAAGATGAAGTCTTGATCCTTATAATTAAAAGCTTTATATAGGTTAATCTTCAATGCAAAATTTTTACTAGTTCCTAATATTCCTACGCTTCAATGAAAGCTTCTTGTGAGGAACTAATGAAGGGCATCATGATTGATTTAAGTCCTAAGGCTAGCAACTTATAGATATTCTTATAAAAGTTATTACAATAATGAGTTGGTTTTTATTCCGTCAAAGAAAAGGTATTTGGTATCTTTAGGAATAAGAAAATATGAATTTTCTGTCTAAAAATTAAGCGTCATTGTGCTTGAAAACATTCCAATACTACCTGACATATTAGCATTTACAGAGATTGACAATGATAGAAAAAAGGCATTAAACACATTAGGACTGAAAGCCTTGTTTGGGTTAACGCTAGACTCAATCCTCTTAATATCCTCTAAAGAGAAATTTAAAATGCTCAATTGACTAAAGCTTTGTAATGTAAGAGCCTAAGGAAAAGGTAAAACTAGTGCTAAAGGTTAGAGAGCCCAAGGTGTTTATGATGTACTCCTTAAAAAGAGGTAGAATCTTATATTATTCAATCAAAGTCTCTTTTGCTCATCCCTCAAAGCATAAATTCAAGTTAAATTTCTCCTAAAAAGTAGTGATATGTAGAAGACCTTACTTTTGTAGTGCCTATTTTTAAGCCATGTAACTTTAAATTTTTACATTATTAAGGAAACATTATCTCTAGATCTTTATAATAAGCTTTTATCATTCAATTGCATAATACCATCTGCTTGAAAGTGATAGAGCTCTTTTTTGTTTTTAACAAGCTCTCCATAGCCTTGTCTAGAACCAAGCTTGTATGTGATTGTAAACTTATTTTCCTTCTTCATTTCCATAAGGTTCTTGCAGAATTTGTTGGATTCATAATATGAAAGTTACAACTCCAACCTTTGTCAATTATTTCTTAAAATCCCTTACAATTGGTTAAAAATTTAGAAGAATCTAAATAGGGAAATACTCCTCCGAACTATGGTATAGTCGTACATCTCAATAGGTGGTTGAATGGAATACAAGGAATTATTGAAGTTTGCTCTTTGAAATATCAAAAGACAGTCATAATTTACTATGACCTCTCTAACTTTTTTCTTATAAACTAATTCCTATATTTTATATTTCTCAAAGTATAAAAAAAATACATCAAATTTAATGTTAGTTACATCAAATTTAATTTTATTTCTTAAAAATTGCTTTGTTATCATCAAAGCTTAAATTGGAACTTCTCTTTTTTCAACATCATTCATATTGTATCCAAATACTAATTATAGAGCTATCCTAATAGGATAGATCTTAACTTGTAAAAGAATATAATCTTCTCATTTGAAATAGTTTGGAATATTTCACTGGAAGTATGCTGAGTGCTGCAATATATTTGTTACAGAAATGTCACAAAACAACAAAGAAGATGCATTAAAGTAGAAATATATTAAACTGAAAATTTTAAAAAAATCCAAAATGTAAAAGCATGCCATAAGTGGTGACACCAATCCACAGTGTCGTATATCGTTAAACACAGATTCTACTGCATACGCGGACGTCTCTCTGAATCCAGCAGCTTAGTCTTTTTATCTTGAAAGTTAAACTCTTTTATTTTTTCCTATCTTTACATATCGGACTCATTTTATATGCGTTTCAAATAATCAATTATCTGGCAACCAAGGTGATAGACTGAACATTTAGTTCGTAATTGTGCTCAACATGCTTGACCAACAACACACCTCAGAGGTCCCGAATCTGACGTTAGTGCAGGAGCCAAAGATCCTGGAGCTACTGTAAATGATTGACGAGCTGAATAATTTGGATCAATGCTTCCATAACCGGACTGTACAAAATAAGCACCGTTTATAAAGGCGTCCCTTGATGATCTCCATTTCCAATTCTTCCAATTTCTGGACACTTCTCTCTTGGTAACCTGTACAGTACGCATGCCATCCATAATCACCAACTAATTAGATCGTCGTTATTTCTATTACGAATATATATTACGATCTATATTACAATCCAAGATCGAGGGAACAATAATTTCTCAGTTGTTGATGGGAAGTTCACAAGTTGCGTGTCTAAAACTCTTTATACATACCTGTTTGTTATCAGAAGCTACATAGTAATTTCCTTCACTAAAGATTGTTGGGTTGGCACTGCCACCTACGGCGTACTTAAGCCATTGATCGTACCGATTGTTGGCTACGTGTGCATAACCAAATCTTACCCTGAAACGGGACAAACTCGAATATGATATGTTCAAAATTTAGATACCCCACCTAAATTTTACTTGGAAAATAAGTTGCTGTAAATGTAATCCATCTACATTGAATTTATTAGTTACTGTAAAGTAGAGCTTTTTAATCCACTAGAATTATCCCCTCGTGATTATTAACATGTTTCTGCACATACCTTGGCATTCTTTCGACAAGACCAGGGCCAAAATGGTTGAAAACCACAGTTACTTTCATAACTTTGTCTGCTGTGTATTGGTCATTGTGTCCCAAAAGCATCACCTGCATGTTAGAGCCATATAAGACATAACAGAGGAGTCCAGATTACGTTTAAACAATAATTCATTTTAATGAGGATGATCCTTTCTCCTCCACCTTATCATGTTGAGAGAAGTAATTATTCGATATCGTGACGCCGGTTGATGCATGAATCACATCTATCAGACCGTCGGTGCAACGAGCAAGATAGCAGTGATCAATCCAAATATTCGAAGACGCAAATACAGCTATAGCATCGCCGTCGGATCCTTGACGTTGACCAACATGGGTAGGACTGCTTCGAACCATCCCACGCTTCCCTGGCCTACAGTCATGGATGCTAATTCCATGCACTATGACATGACTAACGCCTTGGATTGTTATGCATGGTCCATATGCAATTTCCACTTTAGCCCCTCTTCCGTCAATAGTCTTGTAACTGTTCACAATTAGTTCGTTTTCCAGTTTGATTACCATGTCCTTGCTGAAAATGATCCACAGAGGCTGTGATTGGACGACGCCATATCGAAGTGTACCTGGTTTAGGGTTTACAGGGTCATCATACGGAGTGGTGACAACATATATACGTCCGTACTTCCCTCCCATGGCAGCTTGACCAAACCCCACTGCACAGTTGGCTAAGGCCTGGCGATTGGAGTTCCAATTTGAGTTTCTTCGCCAGCAGGAGTCTATAGAATTGAAAACTTTCTTAGTATAGCTGGGAAGATAGTTTGCCACAGATTTAAAATTATAAGTGTAATCTATTCCAGTGGCATGCAATGCTAAAGCCAAGTTCAGGAGAAGAATCGTAAGCAACAGACTATAGGCTTTAGAGGCCATGTTTTGACAGTAAGGTGAAGAAAATGTAGCGAATCCGACAGAATTATATGCAAGATTCGAAGAAAGTGGTGTACCATAATCTAGAGATTAGGTGGATTTTGGCTTTGAGGTTTGGTAGGATGATGTTAGACAAACGTGGTTGCACGAGCTCGAGCTCGAACTTGTTGACTTGCGTATTTATAATGTCTCCTCCATGGATCAAGAATTCTATGGTTCTGACTTTCCGACTTCCGAATAAGTAAAACATATTATAGAAAGTTGACAAAGTTATTGTAACGAATATATACTATAAGAGGAAAAATGTTCTCGTACATATTTTGTAAGAACTTGATAAAGATGTAAGACATCTTTTCAGCGGCCCAACATAGACATCTTGCACGTATTTTTCTAAATCTTCTGGTGAAAGTTAAATAAATATATGGATCCAGTGTTAATCCTTTCTTACATGATAAAATTGCAGAATCGTAGAATCTAATAAATTTTCACAATAGCATAAGCATTCTTTGATCTATCGTTTTTTCCGATACTTTCTGAACAGATAATCTTCGATAATTTTCTACAAGATATTCTTTAGATTTTGTTTTCTCTCTTTTGGCCTTTTTTTCGTAACTTTCCGTATATTATCTGATGGAGAGAAATACATGAAAAACTTTATAGGTAGAGAAAAAGAGGTAGTTATCCGTTTAAAATTCAAACAACACCTCTTTTCATGATCCTTATCTTTACGTTCCATCATCGTAAATACATCATGTTATCCTTCTACTCACAAAGTAAGAATATGAGTGCACAATTGACAAAGAGCTGTTCTGAAATTATGTTATTATTACGTTTTCAGCATCGTATCATTAGAGATGCAAGTCTTAATACACAATTTCTTGCAAGTCCTGACGGGCAAATCCGCAATCCACAATGATGTAGTTGCACTCTTCTTCATTTGTTTCGTTTCTGTTCTGGAGTCCAGTACAATATAACCTCCAGGTAAAGATGATCAAACAATTAGTCTAAAGTGGAAAGTTTCTTTTACATAAGCTTAAGATGACAGAGAGTAGCATTTTGGAGACGAAAAGTACAAAGGGCAATGGTTTTGAGCCGAATCGCTCAAGCTTCTTTTTGTTTTTTTCCCAGTTCCTGAGCGAATTTGTTTAGAATTGGATAAGTTTCACATGATCTGGCTCTGGCATAATTTATCTTAAATTCATCAAAATACAGGGAGAAAAAATTAAATTGCGTGTTTGTACATGGAGAGTTTATCTACTAATTGGTGTGCACTTTCTTACATCAAACCATATGATAAAAATTATATAAAAATAATCATCATAAACCAAATTTAGTTTTGAACTACTTAGGTACTTCTTAATGAGAAAAAGGACCCGATGGGACCTTGATATTCTGATTATTCCTTGCATTTTCTATACGTAGTGACGCATCCCCGTAGAAGCATACACTCACCTTCTATCAGTTATACCACAACGTAACATTAAATTTGATGTACTAAGAGTTTGTAATAATATTGGCTTATGTATTGAGTAATTAGTATGCGATATTAGTTGACTTATATGCTTATTAGTCAACTAGTCTGTCAACAGCTAGTGAATTTATATTTTTAGTGTACACTTGTTGATTAGTATGCGTAAATGATTGACCAGTGCTTTGTAAATAGCTATTATAACGACTAGTTCTTATAGCTCAAATGACTAGTAGATGTCCCAAAGAACTATACATATAGGTATTTTCATATGAGTTTTAGTATGAAAACATTTTTAGGATTCTTATACACACATCTAAAAGTTTTTTATCAATCATTTACGTTTTATTGTCTCATATTTGTGTGAGCAAGGATCTTTGGAGTTATCAATTAATGTAGTGAGATATTTTAAGTTGTAATATTGCGTGTTGTAATATTTGGTTGCGTATTCAGAGGTACCCAAGAGAGATTAAGGATATATTCACTTCAAAAGAAAACCCTTTTCCTCTTTACCTTTAAAAGATTGTGTAATGGTTTTTTATCACCTTGAGTAAAGAGTTATAATAAAATTCAAAGAAGAGTCTTTCGAGTGGATGTAAGCAAGGGTTGCTTGTTGAATAAATATAAATCGATTGACATTCTCTTTTTCCTATCCTCTTTAAATTATTACTCAATTGTTTGATTAATTTATATTAAGCAATTTCCTGGCCTTATTATATTAATTGTTATTAATCAAGTACGTTGCTTATAAAATTTTATCAAAACTTTTAAACATCTAATTCATTTTGAGTACCATTAAGGACTAGCATGTGGTATTAAAGGGGGTCTATATGTTGGCCTGATTTTTTTTTGTGTGAATAAACATGATTTAAATTGCTTTTAAGGGTTTAATAGATAAGCTTTTTATCAAGAGTGATTAATTTTGTTAAAGTATGGAAGAAAATATGACAGGGGTTAGTGTAAGTACTAAAGTAGTAAGAGAGATTAAGGGTAATTTTGGCAAGCCACATAAGTCTAGAAACCATAAGGCATTAAAGGAAGGGCAAGGTGGACTTTTATAAGTCATTAAGGG
>JANPWT010000002.1:36634369-36644981 GCA_024678245.1 Erythroxylum densum | reverse complement strand
TAGCATGTAAGAGCTAGAATTGATGTAAGCACATATATAATATATATACATTCATATGCTTGAATTTGTGCTAATTGTCGATGGCTATAATTATATTAGCCACTGAGCTGCGTAGCTCAACCCATTACTTTCCCTCCTCAGGTGCAGATCGAGGCGATCGCTGATCTTGCAAGGCATCGGAAACTTCCAGCTAGTTAGGAGCTTTGTGTTAAGTTAGTATTTTGATTAGCCCGCCAAGCATATCATCTTGGAGCATATTCATGTATTTTGGATTTAAACTTTATTTTTTGTATTATGCTTGAGAATCCTTACTTAATTTCTTCGGTTTGTTATGGTCTGAAGCCCCTTGGTTTATGGGGTGTTTACTTCATAGATGGAATGCATGTGTAGAATATGTGTATGTTGTGTGTTTGTGAATTATGTATGGATGTTGGGATCGGGTCCGATATGTTTAGGAGCTTGTCGCTGGCGCAGCCCGAGGGGCCACCTCGGTAATAGGGATCCGGGACCCGGGCCCAACAATATGTATAATCATCTTTAACTAAAAACGCCTTTTAAAAGTACTTTTTTCTTTTATTTGTTGGTCCTATTCCCTGTAGATGTTCCCTATACCTCACTCCTATTACTTAGACCTACACGGATTAACACTCGTGCTAAGTTTGTAGGTTAGTGGGGAAATACTTAGTTTGAATAACCATTCATAGTAGTAATCTGCCAAGCTCATACATTCAGAAATATCACAACTAATATATCATAAATTCACATTCATGTACCAAACATTAATATTCAATGCTCATGTAAACAATGATGACATATTTAAGCAAAGTACATAATGCAAATATGCTTTAATATATTATCCCTTACCGAAAATGCACATTTATAAGCCAAATATTGATATTCAACACTCATTTATACAAATTATCAATATAATTGCACATCATTACAATTCATCATTACAACTAATAAAAATGCTCATCAATACCAATTATTCATGTTGTAATGTTTTATTTCTTATTTATGAGTATTAAGTTTCTTTCTATGTTAAGCCTGCATATTTTTTGTGAGCATGGATAATAAGAGTTGTGGATATCCGAAGATATCAAACTATGGATACCTAAAGGTATTGAATTGTAGATACTTAAAGATATCAAACTGTGGATATCCAAAGGTATCAAATTATGGAGACAGTATAGGTCCAAATGAAGACACGATTAGTGTCAAATTGTAGTAGCTGCGCTGTAACCTTATAGGCATACCCATCTATCCACTACTAAGACAATAGAGTAAGCACTGTAACATTTCCTTTAACCATTTGCCAATTTCACAATTTATATATTGACAAGTCATATGATATACATTTCAAGTCATAAACTTTGTATCTATGTTCATATATGCAAGTCTTAACTTATCACAGTTAGAAAGGTGTCAAAATCACACTTGTGTAATCATACTATACACATATGAGCAATAAATCTGCATACAAATCATTTATGTACATATAAGTTTTCTTTGGAATGCATTATGCTCAATCTTAAATTCTCATGTTCAATCACCCAATTCACATATGGTACGTCCTATTTCATGTGTTTGTATGTGTTTAAATAGTTTCATACACATTTAAACTTGTCATCATTTTGCTTAACCGAGATGTGTTTAGTGAACGAAGTGGGTCTATCTCACGTGGGAGAGACCCTCTCCTGATGTAATCTTCTCTATTCATTAATGAATTTTTTAAATTCTCAAAACAAAAAGATGGAGTAAAACAAGAAACATATCAAAAGGTGAAAGCTTAACAAAAATGTCTGCGCCTAGAAGAACTTGGGGGAAGCATACACACTTATAAAAACCTTAGAGAGAAGACTTTAGTTTAAAAATATTGAAAAAATATAGTTATTTTTATTACTGATAATAATTAAATATTAAATCAAATTTAGAAATAAATTAATTTTTTGAATTAATTAAGTTCATTTTATTGTAATCCTTTGTAGAATATTTATTATTAATAATAAGTTTATTAAATTTTGTTAAAATAAGTAATTAAATCAACACTAAATAATTAAATAGCATATATTAATTAATGATTTTTATTAAATTTGAAACCAAAATCAAAAACTAAAAATAAACAGAACCTTAGTATTCTATTGCACTATTTTATAATTTCTATAATCCAAAATCGAATGTCAACCACTTGGTGACCTTGTTTCTTTCTTTATTTTTTTGGAACTTTTTTTATGGACTTGGAGGAAACGGAAACTTGATCGGTGGAGGAAGACAATTCGGCTAATTAAGCTTAATCAAGCTAAACTTATGTGTACCTTTTAAAACTAGTTGTCAGTTTTCAACAACAAAAATAGTTGTTTTTCATTTTCTTACACTTAAATTTTTATATCTATCACCAATTTCAAATAATTAGTATCAAAACGTTTACTATTTCAATTATGGCAACAGGAATCTTTTGTATAGAGAGAGTGAAATCTACAACGCTGAATAGTCAGAAAATACGAGTCTTGCACCACTAATGCAAGGGATTCTTACAACGGTTGAAGAGGATTATACCCTTACTTTCTGAATTGAACTTAAAGTGCATGTGGCCTGAGGCCTAGAAAGAGCTATCCTACTGCTCAACTTAATCAATTCAACTTGCCAGGCACCAGAAAGAACAATTTGAATATATGGAGAAAAAAAATGGACCGCAAAATGCATTTTACAGAACTTATGTACACTTTTGATGGAATGCAAGTAATCAGCCCTCAGTTCGGGAAAAGAAAGTATCTTGGAGATTCTAAACACATGCCTTACCCTAATTTCTCCCCAGTTGTCAGCATTCCATTCACTTCTCTTATATTAGATGAACAAATAAAATGGGATGCCCAAAGTATTGAATATGGATAAAACTATGCAATAACTCAAGTTGGCAGGGTTTGTTCTTCCAAAATCCCATTTGATGTGTCTGAAGACAGAAAAGAACCTTTCTTGCTTCGTTCCAAAGATGTTGCCTGATAAATACCTACAGCATCAGACCACGGAATATGTAAAATGAAAATGTAGTCATCAAGGGAGGGCAATAACAATCAGCAAATAATAAGAGTAATTTTGCTATGTTCAGACTCTTATAAGCTATCTTTCCACAAGCATCATAATAATAAAAATTATAAAAATTACCACAATAAACATTGTGTTCATGAAAATGCTTGTATTATAGCACCACAGAATTGCATATTTTTCATTTGTCAGTCCGAGTTGCATTCTTTCGTTTAGTTTTAATATCAATTAATGCCCCATGTTTGATGCAGAAAATTTGCTTTTGAGAAATAAAACAGAAGGAAAGAGCAGATTATAAGTAAAAAAATTACTCACAAACAGTAAAACCAGGTATTCCAATCTCAAGACGCAGGAAATATTTAGTCAAGTGGCCAGAGAAACAAAGATGAGTGTCAACTTAACTCCATCCAATATTCTTGCTCAACCCACATAAATATCTATAGAAGATATTATCTTCAATTTTACAGAATCAAAGAATGGGTAACACCCATGTAGAAACTTGCAATTTATGTCTTTATAGAAGAACCAGCACTTTTACCTCAAATGTCTTCTAATTTTATACAAGGTTTTTATCAAAATTTATGTAAGCTTCAGAGAGCCAAAATTATTGCCACCACTGAAAACAAATTCCATATTTTCTCCCTCCTAATTGACACCACGAGCAAAATGTAGAAGTCAGCTCAAAACACACCCACAAAAGAATAAGAGCCTAGGGAAACCAGTGGGATGTAGCTCTGTGCATAATGTGGGATAAGGAAGCTGAAGAAAAATGCTACAGGTTTTAAGCAATAAAGAGTTTCTAATATGACCATAATTACTTAATGGATTAGTCATGCAAAGGACATTCAAGTGATTTAGATGCTTAATAGTAGGGTTTGCAAATTTAGTTAGGAAGATTGAAAAATATCGGACAAAGATAAGAAAGAAGTTTAGCATTCTCAGAATCTTTGGCATATGTTCCCATATATGGGGGCGGGGCGTTGAGTACCCGGTTGGGCTAAGAAAAAGGGGCCCAAAGGCCCAGTCAACCTGGGCCTGGACCGTTGACTTCAGGCCCGTCCCGGTCAGGTCTGGGCCCTTTTGCCATCCAAGACTTGCTACATCAGCTACCACAAAGAAGGAGAGGAAGTATCTAGAATCCAATTGTTAAATAATTCAATCTTCTTATGAAACTAGATATCTTTTAAAAGGAAGTTACATATTGTTGCCTGATGCTGACTTCAATGACATGTTAAAAGACTATAGAGGGTAACAAAACAAAGCTGCAATCCATAACGATCATTCTGAATAGCTTCAAATCACAAGAGATCTCCTTTGACTTAATTAGTCTTTCTTTTAAACATCATATGCTGTCTTAAGAAAATAAGATATGAAGCTGATTATCCAGCAGATATATTTTCTATCCTTTTTAACAAATCCAAAGCTCACAGATAATCTAAGATATGAGAGAGATTGCATGCATACCAAAGCCCAAAATTGAGGAGCAAAGTACAAAACCAGGGAGAGAAAAATCCATTTTGTAGATGATTTCCATGATAATGATGCACCCACCAGCAACCATCAAATGCCTTGGAGAAGAGAATACCATGTGGAGTCTACAAGAAGGACAAGATTTATGGATTTATGACTTGATTTCCAGGTGAGAACAAGTTGAAGGAAACAATCCTACATAATGCTAAGGTGGAAAACTGAAAAAGAAGTATGAATATAAAAAGGTAAGTGATCTACTTGATAAATCAATTGATGGATTAACCATCAGTCAGTTAAGTGCCCTATTACCTGTAATGCATAAACAAACATACAATCTAACATGGACAATCAAACTAACAAGAATCAGGATTATAATAAGAAAAGATAAATGACTAATATAAATATAATACAGATAAACTTCTAATGAAATACAAAAGGCAATAGCTCAATTGTTAGTAAACTAAAAAGGATTTAGTAGCAATCAACACAATACTAGCAAATAACAATAAAAGTTACCTCTCCTCTGCAAGAGTGTCAACGTAGAATATCAAAATAACTCCAAAAAGAACAGTACTAAAAAATGGCCAAGCTGAAAAGGGCAGGCTTGCACTTGCGTCAGAAGTTGATCCCTGAACCCATCCAAATGTAGATAAGCACATAAAGGAAGGTAATGTAATCAAGAGTCCAAAATCATAAGATGAAACTAATGTCAAACATTTTCTATCAGGTCCAAAAAGGTCTGAGATGTCAACATATGACTTACTATAATGAAGTCCCACATGGCCACGGGAAACAAAAAACATGTTGCAGAAGTAATGCTTATTGCATGAAGTCTTCTTTTGAGTTGATTCTGAAAATAAATTAATAAAATGGCCAAAATAAAAGCCAGCAATCAGATAAAATAACCATTTTTTATGGTTAACCATTTTTTAAGGTGCATTACAAATATGAAAATCTGTCAGGATTTTGACAGTGTGGTGGAGGAGCTTTTTTTAAGTACTCTTCCATTGAACCAGTATGCCCAATGGTTCAACATCAATTACCTGAAGTTAACAAAGAAATCAGAAAACATCTACGTAGATTTCAGGGAAAATACCTTGAGAGATAAACGTCGTGCAATTACCCTTCTGAAAGCTGATAATATCCCAGCGAGGATTGGAATTGTCATTCCTTTCATACCCAAAACTACTGTCGTCTGGTCATCAGTTTTGAGGTCATCTTTGAATGGTATTTTTACATTAAGTTAACAACACTATTGCAAGTGGTTGCAGAAAATTGAAACAACCAAAAAATAGGTTGAAGCTGAAGATACTAAACTACAAAAATCAGAAACAGAAGAAGTTCCATATGTGCATCTACAAGGATATAAATCGGGAAATAGGTTTCCATGGCCCATCCTTGTGATAAGAGGTAGAAAGATGCCAACATCACAATCAGCCCACCCACCTGATAGAAGATTTGTAAGCGTGAACATGATGATTATGAAAATAATTTATCAGGAAAAGAAGTAGAGGTTCCTTTTAACATCCCCGTTATAAGTTTACTTATAGAAGACCCCTAAAATGCTGAACATTATTTATACAATTTGACAGAAATTAAAGATTTTAAACACTTAACTTGGATGTTGTTATGTTAATGTCTCCAGTTTTTTCATTATCAGGAAATCAGAGTTTGGTTTTTTATATTACAGTTTATCTTTCTAACTTTCCAAATTTCTACTTGGCTTTCAAAGTTATTCCAACCAAAAAGCTGCCAACATAAAGTTGCCCTCATCCAACATTAATAGATCCCACAAATTTGTTGATATATCATTCTCAATGCATCAATTTTGATATAATAATCACCAAAATTTTAATTATCTGTAATTAAAGCATAATAAGAATTTCTGGACCCCTCCTAATTCAAAGTAATAGCTCACAGCAAGTCAATACTACTGCTCTGCAGCAAAAAGATTAAGTGTTATTAGGGACAAGATTACTGAAAAAAGGAACATTTCTGTGAATTATCAAAACACAGAGACACCCATAACTAAATATATACCATTTTGCAACACTAATACTACATGGGTCTAGCGTATTTGTCCTCAATATTAAACAGTATTTGCAGCCTGACAACATTCAAAAAGTTGATGCTGATAAAGCCTTTATATTTAAAAGAATCATTCCTAGTTTATACAAATAGTGTTTTTAAGTATCAAAATGCTTGTTCATCACACAACAGAAAATCAGTGAAATGATAGTTACATAGAGGAATGAATTTGAGCTCCCGTACAATATCAGAGATAACCTTCTGAATCACACCATATGGTTCTAAATGCTGTAGAATCTATAATAACCTATAACTACAGTATGTTAAGTACCAAAATACTTGTTCATCTTTAACACCATGAAAGAAAGTGCTCTAAATGAAAAAGAATATATATCATGTAGAATATTAGACAACCTTTTTCCATACATGGCCTCTTTGACCATATAATGCAGCTGACAATACTCCAAGAACAGCACCAGAATACTCCGCCAAAATAGTTCTAGTGTCAGATTGAAGAAATAATTGATTACAATTAAAACGACAGAGGAAACAAACCAATATACCTTCACTTATAAACAACTCAGGGAGAAATCCAAGTATCAACTATTAACATATTTCATCATATATTAATGATTTAATAAAGGGAATGATCTCATAGATAGAGAGAAATAATCTCAACTCACACTAGCGCGCACTTTGCTTCGCTTTCAATTGGTCGTTTTAACCTTCATGACCATATACCACGTCATATGCACTTTGGGCATATTCAATATCATGAATAAGACTATCACAAATCTAATATAGCTGGCAATAAATATAAGGACATGTCCACATATGTTTTAAGTTATATATTAGCATGCATACAGTACCAGAAACACAATACTCGAGGAATGAAAATAAGAATTATAAAAAAAAATCATTTTTTATTCTACTTTCATACAAGTGGTAAAAAACATACCTGACTGGTCCGCATATCTTGAGGCCTTTTCCCCAAAAGAGGAAGTATAAAGCTGTTATTGCACCATTTATGATAGATGGCACTATCTGAACAACAACTAAATTGAAAATGTATGAGAATAATGAAATTGGACGCCATTATAATAACAGATTTCTTTTCCTTAACAAACTGACAACATGAACCTGTTGATTAGATAGCGATCTCCCCTTCCAGGGCTTTTGCAAGGCCAAAAAAAGGATGGAGGATGGAACAAGACAACTGAAGAAAAAGAGCACCACCGATGCTCCACTTTGACAAAAATATTGATACGTTGAGTAGACAGACCATATTCTCAAGAAGTTCCCTATAATATGAATTATCTGCAAAGGAGTGTGCCTATATCAAGAAAACAAGAACACTATTACAAGTCACTATTAGATTTAAAATTTACAAGACAAGACCAGAAGGGCATTTGAGTTAAAAGATGCCACATTCTATCATCTTTTTGCATCTGAGAAAACAAAGGATACTCAAGGAAGGAATTCCAAAAGTTTCAAGTTAGATTATCCAATGTTTTATATAGCAGATTTCTTCAAACCATGGTAGGATCTAGACATTAATCAAACTATTGCGAATTCACTGAATTTCATATATACCAAGAAGAATATAAATAGAAATGAAGGTTAGTTACAGTAGATGTTACTGTGGTTTGGACCTTTTTCACTTTAGTCCCTGATATTTAAAAACAATCATTTATCTTATGTTTTTGAATCAGCCAAATCCTCCCCTGCATCAGAATGGCAAAAGGATATCATAATGCTTGTGTAGTTGTTAAAGTGACACAACACCTGTCTTTGTTGAGCTACATTACACAAGCAGTACACCATTGTTTCGACGCTATAGGTAAGAGTAATAGATAACATAATATCATGGTAAATGATAATTTTGAGGAACTAAAGTGAGAAAGGTTCAAACCACAACATCCGTGTGTAATTTACCTACCAAATAAACCATCTAACATATTACTTCTCCGAATTGTAACGACCAATTCCAGTAGGCAACAAACACGCGGAAACCAGTGTCGCCTAATGGATCACAAATAACAGATGAAGTTTACAATTTTATAGCATTCCCAAGCCACAATATGATGCGTCATTTATGTAAAACGTTCATAAAGCTCTGGGTCTTCGAAGAGAGGTAGAGAGATTAGTTGTTAGGTGAGAGTCGACTAGTTTAGACGAAGAAAAGTAGTGTGGTGTAGAGAAATATGCAATTATATGGATTAAAAAAATTGAAGAGGAAAGAAGGGAAGAAAATTACCAGCGGTGCTACTGCTACTTCTTGATTTCAGTTGTAAACTGCAAGGATGGTTTCTGGTTCTTACGGAAGAGAAAGATACAGAGAAAAGCTAAGAATGACAGTAGAGATGATCAGTCGCGGGCAAAACTCGCGCCAAAAATCGTAACAATGACTCCCATTCCTCTGGATTACCAGAGGAATGGAGTATTACTGCAAATTAGGGAATCAAAATAATACCTAAGTAATGATAGGTTGATACCAACCATTAAGTTTGATTCCATACCCATACATTTTATCCCATTACCTCCAAACAAGCACGCCCTTACTCTTAACTTTAAACAAATCATAGTCATGAAATGGTATCAATGCTTTAATTTATGATGCATGATTATTAGTTTAAGTTTATATGGATTATTTTATCAATTTAAAAGTATTTAAGCACTTATTTTATCCTCTAATTGCAAGTTGTCACTCCTAACTATCATACTTACGTGTGTAGTATCCATTATAAATTTGATAATATCATTTAAATGTATGTTTTTGGTGATACACTTTCCTTTATATATTTGTTTGCAATCTCTAATGCATGAAATATTATAATTTTCAGTTGTAATCTAATTTATGTTTTGGTCATTATGGACACTTTTAGGAGACAATTGAAAACGACACTACACGCACAATCTGTTGACAAATTTTATTTCCCCTTTAATGTGAATAGGTGTATGATGGCCTAATTTAGAAGTACAAGGTTGTTTTATGGTGAAAAGTTAGTAGTAGAGCCAAAGTTGAAATATTTTGATAGGGAATCAAGTATTTTTGATAAAATAAAACTTGAATACTTGATTATGTTAGCTATAGGCTAATATGTGAGATGGGAAAGGAGTTAAGATACCGTCAAGTGTAGGATACCGTCAAGTGCATAAGACCTATTACAGGGTACATAGCTTTAAATTTAGTGAGTCAGTGAGATTGATTGAATCAAATGAAAGTTTTCTATTGCTCGTTAATCTGATGAAAGTTCACCAAATGATTGATGTTTATGTTGTAACACCCTATACTCGATAATGAAATCGGCATATTGAGTGTTACCATATTCTTAAATACCTAACATTTTGAACTACAACATTCTCTATTTAACACCTCATTATTCTAGCAACTACTATTCACTTTATAAAAATTTAGACAGAGTATCCTCTATATTTACTTAAAACCTCCTACAAAAAATTCAATACACTTCTGATGCATGTTACTCAACTATCCATCTCTGTTGGATCCCGCTTCCGAGACCCAACTGCTTACACTTACACACTATACTCTTAACCCCGCTGCTCATAATGACTGGCGAAGCGGAATGAAAATCCGAAAGCCAAAGCAAGTGAAACGAAACAAATGCGAAGCTAAAAGGATTGAATCCGACTGAAATCGAATATCAATGAAAATCGAATATGAATGCCAAACAAGTAGAGCAACTGAACTGGAGCGGAAACATATACGAAGTCAGAAATCAAATCAAATGCAACAATGTCAAAGCAAACAAAGGGTTCAACCGGACTTGAGGGCAAATTTTTTTTTTGAGAAATTTAACTTAATCTGAACATGTTACATTTTGGCAAGAGAGGGTAGAACCTACTGAGAAAATCAATGGTTCGAAAATCGTGACAATCGGAAGTCAAACGAAAAAGTTACAAGAAAAATAGTGAGGGGATATTCAGATATTTGACGAGGGCACGTCTAAGTGGTTTAGAGACTAGACGTGGCCACGTCAACCAAAAGAGTGAGAGGAGGATATTCAGAGATTAGGCGTGGGCACGTCTAAGGATGAAGTCTGGATGTGTA
>JANPWT010000002.1:36580495-36592341 GCA_024678245.1 Erythroxylum densum | reverse complement strand
AGTAAAAAAAGAAGAAGAACAAATTCACAATTTGTAGAGGAATACAGTATGCCCGTTATCCAAATGCCAACTTATGCCTTAGAAAGATCAAGTGTAACAAGTGGATCAGCTTGAGCCATGACCACGTAAGAGGCAGTATGCAAATTAAAGAGGAAATAATAAGATCCATGATTAAGGGACAATCGTATTAAAGGTTATATATTCATCTTTAAGAAATAATGAGATCAAACGACTTTGAAACACAGTTGTGTTAGAGCTCATGTCTATTAATGAAAAAAAAATCACTAAGGCTCATAGCTTGGTCCCCGAATGTGGGATAGTCCATGGGCTAAGTAGAATAAAATATACTTAAGGGTAAAAACCCTAATTGTTATGGGACTTTATCTATCTTTTAGAGAAAACACATCCAACAAACATTCATTTCCCTACAAAAGCCAAGGTTAGCCATCCAAAGGCTTTTCTAACTCTTGGGCTATTGATTTTAAGTTAGTTTTATTAGAGAATCAAGATCGAAACATCATCTTAATGGATCAAGTTATTGGTATTTAAGTAATTCATTTAGATTTATTCCTACTATGATTTCTCTATCTTTTTCTTTTAATCTCATTGTTTTGAACATATTATCTAGTTAAACATGTTTTTAATGTTTAAACAAGAAAAACCTAGTGGATATTTTATATAGATTAATTTAATTTAATTTATAGTATGAGATATATTTTTTATGAGCTATATTTATTAAACGTGATGTTGATTTATTCATGTCGATATCTAATTTTAATTCTAACCTGTGGATGACCCAAAAGGGCCTAATTGTAGGTGGACCGTGCCTTAGAAGTATTAAGGTAAAGCCTTTTACGAGATTTTAAAAAACTTGATATTGTTATAAAACTGAAACCAAAATTTAAGAATCTTTGGGAGAGAAGAATTCTTCTTATCAACAAATTGGTATATCTTACATCAAGTGAACCCTTCTATTTATAGTACATTTCAAACACCTAATACACATGTGACCACATACTCCATATGTGTTATTGTGTTAGGTAAAACCAAACCAATAACCACTTACTTCATTCTTGTGTTAGGTAAAACCAAACCAATCCATATGTACACTAACTATTAAATGGTGCATCTATAATTAGTGGTACACCATATTATTTCTATCTTTTATAACAAATATCATATTTTTTTGGATAATTAGTTTTCTCTTCTGTGTAGGCAAACTATAGTTGATTAAATCGTTTCGCGGTAACTTGCATGTTCATTGGACCGCGTAACTTACACTCCTGTGGTCGGACTACTCCTCAAATTACCGAATCTAAAGTCTGCATTCCCAACCGTCGGCTTTCGGAACTTGGCATCAGAGCAGCAATGGCGGCGGAAACTATTTGCCGGACACTGAGAGACGGAGTCCTAGAGGGAGAGCTCGCAGCAGCTCTTACCATAAAAGACAGCTCCACGTCTCCTCACGGTTTCCAAGTTTTCTCATATGTACTATCCCGCCTCTCCTCCTCCATTCTCGCGTCCAAGTCCCAGTCACGGTCAGTCCTCTTTTCTTTTCCTTGACAAATGATTCGCAATCTCAATCTGGCTTCCTTTGCGTTTGTACAGTGCTATTGTAATCGTTTCCTTCACGAGGAACCCTTCCTTTTATTTGGAGTTTTTAAGGAGGAGAGAACTTGATGTGGTTTCTTCTCATCAATGGTACATGCTCATCTTTCCTCTCCTCCCTTTATCTTTTCTTTTTGTTTGCTTTTTTGCTTGGATAATTAAAATGGAGCATTTTAAATGCTGTTATAGGATCGGTATATTGGATTGTTATACTGATCCTCTTGGTTGGAGGGATCGGCTTGACAATTTCAAGGAAATTTCACTCTACTCCTCAGCTTTGGTTCGTGTCTACAAGGATGTGAAAGACATCGACAAGTTGCATCTTTCGATTCTTGAACTGGGGAGACGTATGTTGTCCATGTGCAAGTTATGGATTCAAAGTAGATTTGTGCTTTGACAACTAACAAGCATTTCATTTTGTTACTTTTGTCTTTGACGTGATTTCAGGATTGGTTGGACAAGGAAAAATGCGTTTCACAGTTGCGATTGACTCGGTAACTATGTAAATCTAGTGTTTGTTGTTCTTAGATGGTCTGCAACTTGGGCTCCATGCCATGATTTTCTAGTTCTTTAAGCAGCTTTATTTGAATTGAAATTGCTGAACAAGAAGCTAACAAAAATTACTAGGTGTTTTATGATCAAAAGGCGGCTAATAACTTCCCTTCCCCTTATTTTCAAGGGAAAATTTTCCTTGATATGTAGCCACCTTTTTAGGCTTTGGATGTATAGTGAATCCCGATTTGATGTATAGTTGATGTTGCTTACTTTTATGAGCGACTTGATTGGATGTACACAATTTTTTTATCCATAGAAGTACTACCTAGTAAGTTATAGCATCTAGTACTCTTTTTGAACAATATGTGCAAATTTCCCATACACTGAAGTTTTACCAAGAAAATTAGTGTTGAATTGCATATATGCTAACAGGAATACAAACCCTTGGAAATTTCTTCACAATTATCAACCATGTAATAAACGACCTCATAAGGATAGTCTTATGTTCAGTCTACCAATAACGACAACATATTTTGCCTTTATATGTGATTGTTTTTATTACTTGCTATGTCATTTCTTGGTTTATTTGGACATATTTTTTTTGCATTTGGTGTCTTAGTATGTTAAATTGTGCTTCTATAATACTTGCTTTATTTTGTTAACCAATCTTGCCCAACATGCCTTAATTTAAATATATATATATACTACAGGCTTTAAGTGTAAGTAAATTTTTTTTTATATTACTCAATGCAATGGTGATGTTGGACAGATAGAAGAAGTATTAGCTAGTGGCTAAAACTAACAAAATAAGGAAATATGGATAATATTAGGCTGTTGGAATATCAAGTTTCAGGTCTAGATTTTAGCTAGAAATGATGAAATTTTATATTTGATATAGCTGGATTTTTAGGTTTTGTTTGCTGAAAATTTTAAGCTAGAATTTTGGGGTTTAATATGGTTAGAATTTGGGTTTGATATGGCTAGAATTTATGGTTTGGTTTATTGGAATTTAGTGAGAAACACAAACAATGAAGGGTAGAAAACTAGGAATCACTCTTAGAAGAAAGCATCATACCTTCCAGTTGAAAATTTATAGAAAATTGATGGGCTGAGTACACATATTTATATAGAAGATCTTAGAATCCTTATTCTAATAAAAAAGAGTTCTTAAAAAATTTAAATTCTATTATAATAAAAATTCTATAAGTTTAGGTCTCAAACAAATAGGATAAAATATCGAAAACTAGAATAACATATTTATCTTACTACTACTACTTATCTAATAAAGAATGCTAACATATTCTAAATTTCAACCTTCGTTGTTTTTTTTTCATCAACTCAATTCCCATCCTCCATCCCATCAAAGTAAAGCTTGTGATTGAATAATTCTTCCTCTTTTATTTCTTCAATAAATAAGTTCTTTTGTATCAATTCTCCCCAACTCGTCTAAAGTTGTCTTTAATGTAGAATGTGATAAATATTGATCATGTAAGTCTGATGTTGTGTTTTGGACTAGTTCTTGGAGCACCTTGTGATCGAAGGTCATTAATATCCATTCTTTCTGTATTTCTTAAAAGTATTTCATCTTGCTCTTGGTTGCTGCTTTTACATGCCCTTCTGGTATGTGCCATGATTGTGAATCAAAGATCTAATACCAAATTAATGTAGGACAAATAGAAGAAGTATTAACTAATAGCTAAATTTTTAAAAAATAGGAAATATGGCTAATATTAGGCTGTTGGAATATCAAGGTTCAGGTCTAAATTTTAGATGAAAAATCTGAAATTTTAGATTTGATATGGCTAGATTTTGGAGTTTGTTTGCTGAAAATTTTATGCTAGGATTTTAGGGCTTAATATGGTTGGAATTTGGGTTTGATACGGCTAGAATTAAGGGATTGATTTGCTGGAATTTAGTAAGAAACACAAACAATGAAGGGTAGGAAACTAGGAATCATGCCTAGGTCTAATAATTACTCTTACTTTCTAATTGAAAAATCAAATTTGTAGAAACAAAATTGAGGATCTATTCTTATTGAAGAGTTGAGTACACATATTTATAGAATTCTTAGAATCCTTATTCTATCATAAAAGAGTTCCTAACAAATTTAAATCTTATTCTAATAAAAATTCTGTAAGTTGAAGTCTTAAACAAATAGGATAACGTATCCAAAATTAGAATAACATAATTATCTTACTACGACTTCTTATTTAATAAGAAATTCAAACATAATTTAAATTTCAGCCCTTGTTGTCCTTACTGTCAACTCAATTCTCATCCTCCATCCCACCAAAATAAAGCTTGTGGTTGGCTAATTCTCTCTCTTTTATTTCCTCTATAATCTTTAAGCTCTTTAGCATCAAATGACCATCCTTTCAAACCATGCTTCATAGTTACAATACGTCAAACATCTATTTAGCTATAATAGATTAATGTACTAGTAGGGAAAGCAACTTCATGTAGGATGACTAGAGAATATAAGAACTAGCTCGATACTCCACCTTGAAGTGGTAACCTATCAATTTACTCACCCAATGTCGTTGATGGGAGGTAGATAGACGTTGTTCCGGTAGATATTTAAAGCTAAAATGGTTTGTTCCAATGAGGAATGTCCTCCCCCATAGATATGGACGCCAATGTCGCACCACCCTTGCCACCTCATTCAATTCACTCCTCTTCACATTCCGCCTACTTAAAAATGCAATATGGTGGCCCTTTTGGTGCAAAACAACTTTGATCCCTTTCTCGGAGTCGTCACATTCGCCCCAAACTCTTAAATTGGGTTGTTGAAAAATTGGGGATTTGACCAAGGCTTTCTTAATGGAAAAGGCCTTGATAGTCGCTTCATTCCATTGGAAGGAATTCTTTTTCAGCAACTTTATCAATGGAGTTGCTATCTCACTATGGCTTTTGATGAATTATTTGTAATATCCTGCTAACCCAAGGAATCCACGAAAGGTCGTAACTAACTAAGCAGTTTGCATGGACCTTTGGAGGATCCATCAAGACATTTACACCATAAATAATGTGAACCTAGTATGTCACCTAGACTCCCCAAAGGTGCACCTGGTTCTCTTAACAAATAAGCTGTGAGCACACCATATTTTCAAACAGTGCGTAAGTGTTGTAAATCCATGTCTTATTATACACCAATATGTTGTTAAAAAAGTCAAGACAAACTTATGCAAGTGAGATTGAAAGATCTCATTCATTAAGGCTTGAAAGGTTGATGGAGAATTAACAAGGCCGAAAGGTATGACCAAAACCTCAAAATGGCCATGATGGGTTCAATATGTAGTCTTCTCTATAGTTCCTCATCCATCTAAACCTTATGGTATCTTAACCATAAATCTAACTTGGAAAAATACAAAGTTCTATATCATTCATCCTATAATTCCTCCCTCATTCCTTTTCAGATTTAACATTTAATATCCAATAGTCGACACAAAATCTCCATGACCCATCTTGCTTAGGAACAAGCAACACTAGGAGAGGAGAACGGTGACCAACTCGGCCTGATGATGCCATGGGCCAACATATCCTAGCATTCTTGCTCAATCTTATCTTTCTGCGAACGCGGATATCTATAGGGCCAAATCAATACAAGTGCCAAGTTTAGGAGAAGTGTAATTCACTAGTGACATTCAAAGGCAGGATGTAACTCTATTGGTTTGCGAGATAAATATGAGAATTCAACCAATAACTTCTCTAACTCAATCGGGAGTGATGGATCCTTAAATATGTTGAGTTGTTGCCTTCTTATTCAATCATTTTCCCTGCCACTTAACTCTGTTCCCTTGAAGGTCAAAGCTCATAGTTAAATCAGCAAAATCCCATAAAATTGGACCCAAGGTATGCAACCATTTAACCCCGAAAACTAAATTAAATCTCACTAAAGGAATAACATATAAATCAATATGAAAAGTTTCTTGATTAACTTGGAACACATGCTGGAACTGGAAATCTTCTCCCTATTAGTTACAAAAACTTGTTCCTGGTTTGTATATGACCGAGAAACCAAGTTGTTTTGCAGCAACAGCACTAATAAAGTTGTGGGTGCTTTTGGAGTTTATTGGTACCCATATTGATCTTCCTTCCACCATCATTTTTAGTTGTGTAGTTTGTGTGTTCCATGCTCCCATTATAGTGTGCAAGAATATCTCTAGATCTCCTGCTCCTTTGTCATCCTCTTCTTCAAATTTTGTCAATTCTAACCGAAACAACTTCTTGCATCTTTGTCCTTGAGAGAATGCTTCGTCACATTTAACCCTCTTTGTTCCTCCATCTTTTTCTTGGCTAACTTTTAAAAAAAGGCATGTTTGTTCTTCTTCTACTGGATGTTGCCCCAAAATTTATCTTCCATGTGGTTGTAGAAATTCAGTTTGAACCCAACAAATTCTGGTATATTAGGAAGGTTTCTCACCGACCAAAGCTTCTTGAGAATTGGTTTCAACTATTTTCAACACCATCCCTCTTTTGCACTTGAGGTCAAGCGCATTCTTGATGGGGAGAGTAATGTTACAAGCTAGTAACGACAAACAGTCCAGTTGGACAGAGGGGAATTTGTTTGAATAGTCCCTTTTGACCAAGTTTTCAAGAGATTTACTCACGGGAAAAAGAAGATAGAAAGGTAGATAAGTTTATTTTTAAATTTTGAATTTGAATGTATAACTTCTGTTTTTCAGTTAAGGTTTTATAGCCTTTCATTAGTAGTTTGTTAGGGCTGTCAAGAGAAGTCTATTTTAAGTTTTTCAAAGCTGGAGATAAAGTAGAATTTTGCTTTCATAGTTTCTTTCTCCATCTCTAATGAGCCCTTGCTTCCTAACCTACCAAAATAGGTCATAAAGGAAGAAAACTCTAATAAACAGCCAACTTGATATTTTTTTGTAGGTTCCCATAACGAGAACCTGGTATAGGGCCTATAATAACATTGTTGCTTGATTCGGTGCAGAGGTGGAGTATCATGCTATGGCTCTTGCACATGTGAGTTAATAAGGGTGAGACGTTTACTTGAAGAAATTTGAGAAATGGCGACTAGAATTAGCACAAACCTTTGTGAACCTAGGATTCTAATTCAACTAATCCTGATAGACAATAAACCCTTTTGCTAAGAAGGATAAAGAATACTTGAATCTTGTAATCAGATTACCAATATTAAAAACTAATAATTAAATCTAACTATAATTAACTGCAAATGAGCAGTGAGCGTGAACAATGTATCTTCATTATTAAACCAATTCCCTCTCCCTTTCATCCCACCAAATCAGGTTGCATGTTGAATCTGCATTTCTTATTGCTCTTGTAGAGCTTGAATTGATTTCATTAAAAATTTACCTTCTTTTATTTAACTTTTTCACTCTTCAACAATTTGTTCTGACATTATTGTTTTTGAACTTTTGAACTTGTTGATCATCTAAATGAATTGTATATATGTTAGTAATTTGATAAAATTATTGGGGGTAATTTCCCAAGTATTGTGAGATATAAGATCAAATTCAGTGATATATTTCTTTCTGGTACGAACATCATCTGTTTTCCTGTTATTATGCATGCATATTTAGGTATTTAGGTGCTTAAAATTATATGAAACAAGGAAAAAGAGTTTTACCTATGTAATAATCTGATGTTCAATGTTTTTCTTCTGCTTCTTCTAATCTTGTTTTGGTTTTTTTTTTTTTTAATTCGGCTAGGCAAGTGAAATGCTAAGACATGCTTCTGTTTCAAAAGTTGCAGGGCTTGTAAGCAATCTACGAAGCCATGGTACACACTTTTATGCTCTTCTAGCCTGCAATTACTGGCTGCATTGCCCATGTTATTTCTCACTGAATATATTCTGATATGGCCTCATTATCAGGTGCAAGAATGTTTTGCATTGAATTTTTATATGGATAGCATGATGATCTTTTTATCTACTTTCTCCATTTGCGTATCATGAGTTGGAAGACGCTAATGCTTTATCTGGTGGTGGGGATGCATTGCTTTGGATACGAGTCATCTATTGTGTCCTGTATGTTCATTTCTGTTTTGTGGCTGCAGAGCAAATATCCAGTATCTTTTGGTTGTTGCATCTAGACCTGCATGAAGTCAGGGTTGCATCTTCTCTTGAATACATATCTTCTATGGTGGCTAGTACGGAACCATCTAACCAGGTTGACGCTAATAGGGAGAGAGCAGATGTGGAAAGTCCATCTTTGAGGGAACAAAATTTTGGAGAAGGAAAACTTCATGTTCGATTCAAACGCCGAAATGGCCGTGTTCGTATACTGGTAACTTGCAAACTCACTATATGCAATTTAACTTACCGTAAACTGCCGTTGACTGTAATAGCTTCTTGTCTTTACTCAGACTGAAGAATTTCATATTGGGCAATCCGGTATTTATTTTGTGTCCCTTTCATCCGACACGGGAAATCTCAGTCAAAGTCTCTCGCTTAAGGTCTGTTGTATTCTTAACTCTTCACGTGCATCCACGTATACCCCCTTCTGTATGTACATGCTCAAGCATTAATGTATAGTTAATTAAGATGCACTTCTCAGGCGAACATATGGTTAAACCTATGTTAAATACTTAACTCGTACTGCCACCAATATTGGGGAAGACCATGTTGTTAGCCTGTTTACCTAGGGGGATTGGCTTGTACAATAATCATTTGTGAGGGTTTTTGTTTGCTGAAATGGCACTTCTCTTAACAGGTGCAGTTTAGTCTACAACTGTCAGAGAAGGAGCGAGCTGAGAGGGCTAAAGTTCTTCTTCCTTTTGAGCACCAAGGTGTGGCGACTGGGACAAAGGAGACTTCAATCCTTTCTTTCATATAGAAATGTTGTTTGTTACTTGGAGATTCCATTATTTGTTGGGACTGTATTCACTTTCCTTGCATGCTTAAAAACGTCCTTTTTCATGCTTTTTTAGGAAATGGTAAACCGATACAAATCTATGATGGTCGAAGATCTCTACCGGAGAACAGCGATGAGGAGACTCTTACGTCAACTGAGATCTCAGCGAGAAAGGACGACAATCGAAGTGGAGAGATAATATATTATCGTGATTCCGATGATGAGATGCCAGATTCTGACGAGGATCCGGATGATGATTTGGATATTTAGTATTGCATCTGTTATTTTAGATTTCATCACATTGCCAACATTCTCTACTTGTTACACATTTTCTATCTAATCGTACATGTCTAATCTATAATGAGTTGCATGCGAGGCAAATTTCATGAAGACCCCTATGTCAGCGGTGGTCGGGCCTGCGACTGGGGGCTCTTGGAATTGGGGATTCAACCTTTTGGAACAAGAAGTATGATAGTCTTTGTTATACCCATCCCTGCACTAACACAAATACAAAAGTGATTAGGAGCCTGGAACACATATGCTCATGCTCGTTTAATATTTAACCGAAAGTTGTATGGCTTAATGTTAGTGTAACAAGTTGTAGTAATGCTTTTTCATAAGATCTTAATAGTTTAATAATTTGTAAAATATTTCTATTTTAAATGTTATTAATTAATATTATTAAATATGAGATATGTACCTTAAAACTCAATATAACGTTGTAATTTAATTAGTAACTAAATTAATCTATTTTGTTAATGGTAGAAGGCATTCTTTTCACAGTTTAAGAAAATTTTGAAAAATCTTCCCCTCTTTAAATTTCTTGAAAAAGCTTTTTTAAATTTTTAGTTTCCTAAAAAACATAAACCCGAAATATACATATTATGAATATTAAAACATAAATTTATCAAATGTACTAATATGGTAACTCAATTGAATTTTTAAACATGACCTAAATAAATTAATTTGGATTTAAATTAAGAATTAAATATCATCATCATCCAGTGCGAAATTCCGCAATGAAACATGATCTGAGAATATTCAATATTACGCAGCCTTACCATTATATAGTAAGAATTAAATATAATTATAATAAATTATTTATTTCTATCATATTTAATTATTTCGATTTGACTTTAAGAGTTGTATTGAATTGTTATATACATAATATTTGATTAGTTCATATATGATATTCATATAATATATATTTCCTCGTTGTGTTCTATCCGAAGTCTAAATGGAGTTTTTCTAAAGAAAAGAAACTAAGCTATTTTTTCAGAGAGTTTTAAAGATCTGGGAGGAGGGGGTGGGTTTCTAAGATTTATTAAACCATAGGGGAAGTTTATGTCTTTTACCAGTTTTATTAATTATTGAACAAAGTGACCAAATCGACTAAAGGATTTTGCGTGCCCAATTTAGCTGAAAAAGAAAAGGACGAATAGACTTGTTTTTCTATTGTTTTTAATAATAATCAATATTTTTAAAAATCATATCAAATGTTAAATTAGTAAGAAGAGAAATTTAAAGTTTATATTTTCAATCAGTATGAAATTATTATAAAATTGGTATACAGTAAATGAGTAAAATAATCAATGTATAATTAATTAATAATAAATTTAATAATTCAAACTAAAATACAATCTAATATAAAAATTAAAATAATAGAAACAATTAAAATTATGTTTCAGCAAGAAGTTGTATTTCATCATCATCAAAATATGTATAAAAAAGACATCAATTAATTATCAACAAATGTTCTTAATTCGTTGTAAAGAATATATTTTCATAAATCACCTTTTCAATTTTACTATAATCTGATAGCTCAAGGCTTATTAACGATTTTGATGATGACTTTATAATATTTTAAAATTCAAATTGAATTTAGTTCCTTTTATTACTAATGGGTTAATTTTTAAAAGGAAATAAAACTATATGATAAATGCTTCATTTCTTGCAGAAACCTTTTTTATGAACTTTATTTATTATACAAAATCCAAAAGGATCCTACTAATTACATATTTCATCCATTAACTCCAGATTTCTCTTAACGGTTGATTATTACAAGATTCTAGAATAAATAATATTAAAGATTCAAAGTCAAATTTAGAACGGAAATGAAGCAATGGTTAATTAAAGAAAATGTCTATTTAAGCAAGAGCCACAAAAGTTGTGAACCAGAGAAGCATGGAAGGAAAGAAGAGAGAAAGCCAAATTATTGAGATACTTCAATACTCTTGAAAGTCACATCATTATCAAATATCTTGTGCCTTAGAAAGTGATAACTCTTTTTTAAAGAGATCACTGAAGCTCATATAGAGCAAATTATTTCTTCATTTGTTAAGAGCTAGTAGAAGCTAGCAAAATACTACTAGTTTGGAAGGTTGAAGAACCTTGAAAAATATGTACTCGTGTTAAGGTTAGAGAACCTTGAAAAAATGTACTCATTGAAAGGTTATAGAACCTTGAAAAATAAGTACTCGTCAGTTTGAAGAGCCTCGTCAAATTACTACTTGGTTTTTTAGTGAAACACTGAAATTGGATACTTAGGGACTAGACATAGGCTTGGGTTATAAGTCGAGCCAGTATAAATCGACTGCGTCCTTCTTTGTATTTTCTTAACTTTTTTTTATTTCCATATTGTATTATGTGTGTGTTCATTTCAACAAGAGGCTCTTTCAATGTTATAATAGGCTCCTTCTGTTTTCAACTTGCTAAAGGTTCTTTTCATTTTAACAAACGCCTTTTGTTTTAAATTGTCTTAACTAGATTTATCCTTTAGCATGCTGTTATCATTTAACATACTTCTATCATTTGTCAGGCTCCTATTGCTTAACAGAGCCCTATCGCATAATAGGCTCCTCTTACTTTGCAGGCTCCTGTTGTTGTTTCATTCGAATTAAAAGTATCTCT
>JANPWT010000002.1:36518429-36531408 GCA_024678245.1 Erythroxylum densum | reverse complement strand
GATGACAAATTCTGGAATTTTAATTTCAGCCTTGTGTACATGTCGAGCCAGCTGAGAAAAATCACTCTAAATTAGTATATTTGGACTTAATTAAAGCTATGAATGAGCCTAGATTGTTGCTTGATTAATTGGTTAAGATCTTGATAAGTTTATGTAGTTAATGAATGTCATAATCTAAAGACTGGACTATTTTGATGTGGTTGTGTTCAAAGTTGGAAATTATGATTTGTTAAAGGAAAAAATGGGTTCTTTTAATGCAAACATGATCTTAAGGACATGAATAACGTGTATAAGGTATGGATGAATGAGCATTAACAAACTTGGGATATTTATGAATGAGAATTGGGTAAATGTATGAATATATATTGCTAGAAAAAATTTGGTGAATGCATGGATCTAGCTTGCTGAAATTCCAAATTTAAAGTAACAATTATGTGTGTGTGTTATAAGAGGCTTTTTGATCATGAAAATGTTCAAGGATAAGTATAATGTATGGTTGATGAATTTAGAGTAAATCAAGCTAACTTAAAGTTATAAACCTGATTGCAAAATGGTAGTATACAAGATAAAATGTTTTAATAGTCTTAGGGTGTATAAGCACAAATTGAATAGTCAAGATCTATGCATAAGAATACATACCCAGAAAGTCAATTGAGTATGCATTGAAACATGACACATATATATGTGCATGATTTTATATTCATATGATTAAAAAAATTAGTGATTTGTTAACTATGTGTGTATGTATTGCATGATGACAGACACGCAAGGTGATCATCAACATCCAGACATTGTCAAAACATTGAGGCAATAACTTTTCTAGAGCATACTGTGAGTAACTTAGATGCACAAACTCATTTATATGTGCTTCTATATGAATTGTATTTTAATATGGAATGTGTGTACAACTGACTGATAAATGTCAAACTTAGATTCGAGGAGTTTAATATATATGGCATGAGTACACAGAGATGAAAGGAAATGAAAAAATAACATATAAAATGATGCATCTCATCACATTGAAATGTATGATCAGATAAAGAAGTTATGACTAGAGTGACCGATGTGTAGAAAAGAGCTTTGAGCTCAGAATTATGAAAAAGACTCTCAGGCTCTAATAACATGGACTCGATATCCACAATGGATAAGGGCCAGAAATGATCCTGATATCCACAACAGATACAGGACAGTAAATTGGGCTGATAGGCACTTAGTCACAACAAAACAAAACTAGAATGGAAACGCATTAGCATGTACATCCCTACATGCATCAAATGATTGAATTGTTTTGAAATAGTGAATTATAGTTGAAGTTAATATAGGATGTATTATGATATGCAATGTTAGCTTACATGATATGCTTGAGAAAGTATGATAAACTTTAATAAACTTGTTTTTGTGATCTGACTTAAGTAAATACATCGATGATGGTTTACTCACTGAGTTCGCAAACTCATCAAAATTGTAATGTTGTTTTTCAAGTTCAGGGGAGTTATAGCTACTAAGGTGATATAGTAGAAGTCTAGTACTTGCATTTTGGGGACAAAAATGGTTCAAAGGTCTAATTAGTTGAATATGAGGAGTCTAGTTAGAGTCATATGTATTAACATCCCATTTCATGTTATATATTTGGTATTGAGGTTGAACTCAAAAAAATGTTGTGTAATGTATATGTGGATTCTGAATTATAATGGTATATGTGACTTTTATGTTGGTGAATGAAATGGGAAGAAATGAACATTTAGAATGCTTATGATAAGTTTGATGCCTTTAATAAGTTAGTTTGATTATCTTAATGTACCATTTTCATAGAGTATATTCTCGAATATCCTCTGGTATGTTCGAGCTTATGCTCTATGAGAATCGTATGTTATAGTTTTGGTATCAGAGCATATTTTGGCATCCTTAGGGACATATATGAGCATTTCAACGTGGCATAATAGGAGACCGTGTCTCAAAATCAACCGATCTTAAGTCAATAGGAGCCAATAGAGAGTCCCCTATACGCCGGTCTGAACAAATGCCTTAGAGAGTTCTTGAGAGGAGAGAAAGGAGGTATGATAAACTTAGAAAGCAGGGGGCTATAGACTTCTATGAAAGTACATACCCTACCAAGGCAGAGGGTTGGCTGGAGAGAACAGAGAGAGTATTTGATCAAATGGATTGTGAGCCTAATGAGAGGTTCGACTACGCAGTCTCTTTATTTTAAGGTCTAGCCTATCAGTAATGGAAGATAGTTCTAGGTAGTTTTGCCCAACCTTGCAGACTGACTGGGGGACTTCCTAAAGGTCTTTAAGGATAATTACATGCCAAAGATCTATTTGGACAGTAAGATGACAGAATTCCTTAATCTGAAACAGGGAAATCTCACGATAGTTAAGCATGAGGTAGGGTTCAATGAACTATTGGGGCATGCTAATGCTCTAATCTTTAACGAGAAAGATAAATGTAGGCTATTTGAGGATAGATTGAATATTGAGGTCAGGACAAGGTTGGCTATTACAAATTTGAAACATTTTACCGAGCAACAAGTTGCTTTGATTCAGATTGAGCAGTTATTGAAAGATGAACAAGGAGAGTATATGCAGGAGTTTAGGATTAAGAGGCATGGTGAGTTTCAAGCTAACTTTGGCAAAAAAAATATAATAAACATCATAATAAAACATCGTGATCAAAGTCGAGATTGAGGAAGTCAGTTCTGTTCATTCTGGTGGTGGTAGAGGTCAAGCATCTGGAGGACTTACTTATGGTGGACAAACACAACAGATTCCTAGTTGTGAATATTGTGGAAAAAGACATGGTGGAGTATTTTGGAAGGTTTCAGGAGCTTGTTTGTGTTGTGGCTCCTTAGAGCATCAAATTAGAGACTATCCAGCAACTTTAGGAGCACAGTCTAGGGTGAGAGGAGGATCAGTGACGGAGATGACTGTCCCACAGAGTAGAGCAAGTGGAGTAGGACAGAGAGGCAAAGGTAGGGTAAAGCTAATTCAACAGGTCCTAGTGTTAGGATTGAGGTACGAAGTAACCAACTATAGTCGTAGGCCAGGATCTTTACTATTACAAGATAGGAGGCACAAAATTCTCTAGATGTTGTTACAGGTATGTTACATGTCTTTAATTTTGAGGCATTTGTATTGTTAGATCCCGGATCTGCACATTCATTAATTACCCGACATCTAGCATCTAAATTGCATTGTGAGAGAGAGATGTTAAAATTTAGCTTAAAGGTGAGAACTCCAGTAGGTAGTACTATAGTGATTGGAGAAGTATGTAGAAGGTGTATTATTCAGGTTGACCAGGCTGAGTTGAAAACCGATGTGATAGTACTACAGCTGAAAGAGATAGACCTTATTTTAGGTATAGATTGGCTTATTTTTTATAGGGCTATGATGAATTGTTACACTAAGGAAGTTATTCTTGAATCTCCTACTCAACCAAGGGTGATATTTTGAGGTGTTAATCAAGCAATGCCAACCATATTGATTTCATCAATGAGCACTTTTAGACTGATTCAAAGTAGATGTATGGCCTATTTAGCCTATGTGACTAATACCCTAGTTGAGCAAACATTACAAGATATTCCTATTGTTATGAATTTTCTAGATGTTCTTCCCATTGAATTACCGGGATTACCACCAGATAGGAAAACGAAGTTCACCATTGACCTTGTCCCAAGTACTGCTCCTATATCTATTACTCCTTATAGGATGGCACCTTTAGAACTTAAAGAACTTAAAATTCAGTTGTAGAGTTGCTAGATAAGGGTTTTATTAGACCCAGTATGTCACCTTGGGAGCTCCAGTTTTGTTTGTGAAGGAGAAGGTTGGGACTTTGAGATTGTGTATTGATTATAGGCAAAAAAAGGTGAAAGTGAAAAACAAGTATCCCTTACCAATAATAGATGATTTAGTCGATTAATTACAAGGAGATTAGGTGTTTACTGAACTAGATTTGAGCTCAGGATATTATTAACTGAAAATAGCAAAAGTTGTACTAAAGAGAGCATTCAGAACCAGATATGGACATTTTGAGTTTTTGATGATATCTTTTGGATTAACGAATGCTCTGACGACCTTTATGGCCTTGATGAATAAAATATTCCAACTTTACTTAGACCACTTTGTTATTGTATTCATAGATGATATCTTGATGTACTCGAAGAATAAAGAGAAGCATTTTGAGCATTTGAGATTAATTTTATAGATGATGAAAGAGAAGAAATTGTACACCAAGTTTAGTAAGTGTGAATTATGATTTAATCAGATGGTGTTCTTAGGTCATATAGTATCTTGACAGGGTATATAGGTAGACTCAAAGAAAGTTGAGGCCGTGATGAAATGGGAAACACCTAGAAATTTGTCAGAGATTTGGAGTTTTCTTGGACTAACAGGTTATTATAAGAGGTTTGTTGAGGGGTTCTCATTGATCTCAGCCCCTTTGACAAAGCTTCTGAGGAAGAACGTACCTTTTCGATGGACTAATGAATGTCAAAAGAGCTTTGATGAGTTAAAACATTGATTAACTATTACACCGATGTTGGCTATTCCATTTGGATATGGAGGATATGTTGTATACAGTGATGCTTCACACCAAAGGTTAGGGTGTGTTTTAATGTAGTATGATATAGTGATTGCTTATGCTTTGAGATAGTTAAGGCCTCATGAGTTCAATTATCCAATTCATGATTTAGAGCTTGTTGTAGTAATGTTTACTTTGAAAAATTGGAGACATTATTTATATGGCGAAATGTTTCAGATTTTTACAGATCATCGAAGTTCGAGATATCTGTTGAGTTAAAAGGAACTTAATATGAGACAAAGGAGGTGGATTGAGTTGCTTAAGGATTATGATTGCACGATGGAGAATCATCCAAGTAAGGCTAATGTTGTAGCTGATGCATTAAGTAGGAAATTTAATAGTAGTCTAGCACAAATTCAAGCATCGAGGTTACCAAATCTAGTTCAATTGAGAGCACTGAATGTTAAGCTAAGTTTGGGATAGAATGAAGCATTATTAGGTACGCTGAAGCTTAGACTGGTATTACATGAAAGGATCAGAATAACTCAATGCAAAGACCCATAAGTAGTTAAGATTGTAGAGAAGTTAAAACAGAATCCGAGTTCTGAGTTTGAGTTGAGAAATAATACATTGTGGTTGAATCAGAGATTATATGTACCAAATGTTGATGGTTTGAGGAAGAAAATTTTGGAGGAAGTACATATATCAGCCTATGCTATACATCCTGGTACTACCAAGATGTACAATACTCTAAAACAACATTTTTAGTAACCAGGGATGAAAAGTAAGTGGTTGAGTATGTTGCTAGGTGTTTGACATGTCAATAAGTTAAGGCAAAGCATCAGGCACCAATTGGGAAATTGCAGTCATTACTTATTTTATAGTGAAAATGAGAAAGGATTATAATGAATTTTATTATGAGTTTGTCGAGAACTCCGAGGTAGCATGATGCCATATGGTTCATTATTGATAGATTAACAAAATAGGTCATTTCTTACTTATTAGAGAGAATAATACACTAGATCAGTTAGCTCAGAGATATTTAAATGAGATAGTGAGGTTACATGGGGTCCTAGTGTCTATTGTGTTAGACGAGATCCTAAATTTACTTCTAGATTTTGGGGTAACCTACAGACAACATTAGATACAAAGTTAAATTTTAGTACAATGTTTCATCCTTAGATAGACGGACAGAGTGAAAGGAATATTCAAACTATTGAGGATATGTTTAAGGCTTGTGTTTTGGAGTTTCAAGGAGCATGATATGAGTATATAGGTCTCATTGAATTTGCATGCGATAATCATTATCATAGTAGTATTGGCATGGCTCCATATGAGGCGTTATATGGCAGAAGGTATCGAGCACCTTTATATTGGGATGAAGAAGGCCCAAGGATTGTTGAAGGCCCAGAGTTGATTCAAGATATCATTAATAAGGTAAAATTGATCCATAGTGGGAATAAGGTGGCTCAAGACAGGCAAAAGAGTTATGCAGATCAACATCAGAGAGATATGGAGTACCAAGTAGGAGATAAGGTATTTTTTTAGAAATTCGCCCTAGCGAGAAGTGCTAAGGTTCAGTAAAAAGGGAAGATTAAGCCCTAGATATATTGGTTCTTATAAGATTACTAAGAGAGTTGGACTATTCACTTACAAATTAGCATTACTATCAGAAATGTCTCAGATTCATAATGTATTTCATGTTAATATTATAACACCCCGATCTCACAAGACACGTACCAGACATCCTAAGTGATATCTAAATATGTACCCTACAAAAGTAGCATGCTAGAGCACTCACATCACTAACTTAATCATGGCATCATTATTTAATACAAAAATATCATATTATTTTAAAACCGAATTCCTCATTTCATTTCATAAAAACTGAATATGTACAATGTAATTTTACAAAATAATCTAAATATGTACATTATCAAAACTAAATACAAACATTCAACATATGTGAGGAATTATACAGAAATTTCTATCTAATCATTCAATCTCAGCTGATTGACCTTTGAGCCATTTTTCTAATCTAAAAGTACAAGAATTGTGCTTCTTATAGAGTCTCTCTGTCACTAGTGTCCTCTCTCGATCATGAAATTTCAACATTGTAATTTTGGTGAGTTTTGCAAATTCGATGAGGTAACCATTTTGGATGGTTCAATCAATTCATACAACACATCAACACATATAATCACATAATTCACATCATTTTATTTATTATCATGTAGTATCATTTAGCACTTTCTTCACAATTGTCACGTTCTCATCAAATACAAGTCAACAATACATTTCAATCATTCAAACATACATAATAAATGTATATGTGATGCTCATGAGACTCATTTCTAATTATTACGTTGTTGTGACCAAATGCCTATAGCTGTCCCTTATCTGTTATGAATACCAAGCTTATTGATAATTTTAGCTTAATCGTTGGAGATACAGGGCTTATTATACATAGTGACCCTTTGGCTTACAATCACATTATGAGCTTTAAGCTCATTTTTGGTAGCTACTCAATTCATAACTACCTTTATCTATTCATGCATTCATGTAATAAAATGCATCACATAAATTCAATTAATCAAAAGTGTTCAAAATTACAAAGTCATTTTCACTATCATATTTTCATTCACATTCATCATCGGACCTTGGTCCAACATTCAACATAAATGTTAAGAATCATTTATTTTATCAAATTCACATACAAGGAGTACTTCCAATATCTCATTTATGCATCAAACACCTTGGACATTTGATGTCTGGGATCAACACAATCAAATTCACATTCATAAGATAATTTAGAACATAATTTAAATCAAACAATTAATTAAGTAAGACCATCTAGGTTATTCACAGGTTGCTCCAAAAATCTATTGTCTCGAAGTCCTGGTAAAGTCTGGATGTGGTTTCTCAAATTGCTCTTCTATATTATGAAATATACATTTACACATATCACAAATTTGTACAATTTTATAAGTACTTATTTATGCACATATGTGTATATAGATCATGTACTATGCATGCTTAATGACAATCCCGAGTATATTTCCATTATTCTCGTCACGTGATCATTCATATATCAAAACTCACATAATTATAATTTGAACTTAGGTTTACAACTCAATAAAACAAATTGAATCTAAGTTCATAACTCAATTGATCATTCCAACTTTTTCTAAAAATAATTTTTTTCGTCAATTTTGCGTAATCATTTTGACAAGGAAAATGAAGTATTTAGGCGACACCTTCTTTTAAACAAGTGTTCTCATATGTCATTTTGACAGCACAATGACTGTATTTTGAAAATCTCAAAACTCAATTAAAATACCTATAAATAAGTTTTAAACACACTTTTATATTCATATTTAAAACTCAACCACAATTTCTAGACTTTTAAGTCCACTCAAGAGCAATCTCAACAACAATTCAAAAGGTTCATACATAAGGTCATTTACAAATCATAAGACAGTCAAAAGTTAATTTACAAAATCATAAAGGATATTAACATAACCAATTTAATAAAAATAGTTCACAAGCCACTATATAATACAAGTACAAAATAGAGACTACCCACGTGCGGTAATACCCCGAAAATGTCAAAAAACTGCACAATCCACTCAGAGCTTCAAGCTCACTAAATTAACCTGCATGGTTGGAAAGCGGTTGGGTTGAGTACATTATGTACTTAATGAGCAAGAAAAACATATATCGCAAATAGAACTTGATACACACTAAGATGGTGTAGATAACCTATGAAGTGAATATACATGACATAAAAACACATAGGCCTAGCCTATGACTCAATGTATATTGGTTATGAACCACATAGGCCAAGCATATTAATCAACCATCCGGTGAACATAGGTTCCAGTTCTAGTACATAAAAACAGAAAAATATCACAAGTATAAATCAAATCTCGTCAGAAAATAAATATCAGACTAAGCCAAAAAAATTATATATGTCACCACTAGTCGGCCAAACTAGTGTGCACACCTACTAATTCTTGATGTTGGCTCGACTTTTATCCGTAGTGAGTCCAGACTACAATTGACAAGAGCGTCATGCCCCTAGGTGATGACCTCGTCGGTGTCCAAACCCTAGGTGTGGAATCACCCACAATTCTCTAGAAGGTGTCAATACGAGGACTCAACTTTTATGTACCAGTGTCAAAGGTATGGAGGTCGCTTAATCTGTTGTGCTTAGCACACGATTGGCCAATCATTACCTCACTAATCACAAATATCATATAAAAATATTAACTAAAAAAATCAAGTAAGGCACTATGCCTTTATATATCAGTCCAACTAATAAAATAGAACCTTTCCATGACTTTAAGCTAAAAGAGAACACATATACGTAGCATACATGACTCGATTATACATATGTAAGTTCCAAAACATTATTTCATGCAATAAAAGTCATCTTTTGAACTCCAAGTGCAAAGTTGTTCAAAAATATAGTTTCAGAAAATAAATCATTGTCTTTTGCAATTCAAGTGCAGGTTTATTGAAAACAATATCATTTCTCAAAATACGTAATAAAAACATTAGTTGCACTCCAAGTGCAAAGAGTTATTCAAAACAATGTTGTTTATTAAATACACAAGTATAATAGCATCCATTTGAGATTCAATCCTACTAAGCATTACTTAGGTTCAAAATTCACATATAAGTCATCATGCATGTCTTGGGATGTCCTAATCCCATCTGAGAGATATGGTTTCCCCAACTCACCTTAAAAGATGTACACTCCTTTGACTTCAACAATCCTCAGTATGAGCTCCTTGATCCACATCTCGTGAGCCTTTATACATACAAATATATAATGTATTTACTACTTAAACATGTATCTCATATTTATACACCACCACAAAAAAATTCTTCCCTAATCAATCATCATAAATGTTATTCTAACATATGTCAATAGGTCAATAATTCACTTACTAATTTAGCTCAATGTCTCCTCAACCATCAAGCTAATCTTATCTTATGTGCAACGTTTACATCCTTTTCTTCCTAATGTTCCTTTATGAATAAGCTGTCTTCTTTTAATCCTAAATCTCTCTAAAAAGATCCAAATGCCATGATTCTTGTGCCTCTTGAAACTAGACTTCCATTAGTCTTAATATATCTAAAAGTTACACAAACAAAATCTCCCTTTAAAATATAATCTCCATCCAAATTATGTCCTGTTTTGGTAAGAAACAGACTGGCAACCAATACTCAAACCTCAATAAATCAATATCGATACATCTCCTAACAAAACCGTTTCATAGAAACATTAATAATACATCAATAATCATGTTTCATGTTTTATACTTTCACTAATTCTGACTCTAAGGTCCTCAAAAATCAGGAAATAATACAAGGTTCCTGTACAGGGATCTATCACAGGCAATATTAGGGAAACAAGCATAACTCGAGCTCTAGTCACTATTTTGCCAAGCCATTTTCACAGAGGTCAAGTTAAGACCTATATCTACAACTTTTATTCTTTGAATTTCTTCATATTCATGCTCTAGGAATATGAACAATAGATCGAAATCGACTAATGAAATTGAAACCAAAATTTCAATTTACCTTGATAACTTCTTGCCTTCCCCTCTTCTCTTCCCCTTTTTCTCTCCTTCTTTTCTCATTTTTGCTTTTCTCCCTCTTCTAACCTTATGGCCGACTGTCACTCTCACTTTTATTGCCTTTTCAACCATTTGTCACCATTCTAACTCGTCTACCAATGTTGACCTTGCTTCCCTGTGCAATCTTCATAATGCTCTCTCGATCTCCGGATCAAGTTGCTCAGTTTTTCTATAAGGAGATCTAGTCACTACCATGCATCAACACTAAAAAATAATTAAAAATTAATAAGTAACAAAAAAATGACTATAAATAAATATGTTCACAAAACACTAATTAAAATCAAATACAAAAATTAAACTACCATAATCCCCAGCAACAGTGCTAAAATTTGACAACGTGTGTCGAATACGCTGCAAAATTTACCTAACTATGCACACTAAAATTTATAGTTAAGGTAAGTCAGGATCGAATCCACAAGGAATGTTTGATTAATTTACTTAACCAAAATTAATTGATGCAAAGAAAATATAAAAGGGGGGTGTTTTTAGATTTTTAGCAATTTAGAAATTAAAGTAAAAGAAAACTATAAAAACAAATTAAAACAAGCAACCGAAAATGATTAAACTGTCAAATATGCGTAAGGTCTGGTTCTAGGTTCAATATCGGGATCAAGCATATTTCATCATCGTAACATCTTTACAACTCTCTTCGGATTATTGATCTGAGACTAATAGAATACTCGCCTAACCTCAGTTTTCCCTTAGGTTTTCTTTAATCAAGAAAAGATTATTAATCAAACCTAACTACTGAATAACCTAGGATATGATCTCTAGGTTTAATTTGGCAACCACATTATGAAGTGAAAAATGATCAGTACAAGTAGTAACCTCACACGTTCGGGTTATTTAACTTAAGTTATGTTGTTCCTAATAATATTGGATCATTAGATGCTACTAACAAACATCAAAAGTAACGATTGCAGATTACATTCAATGTTTTAGCAATAGATTTGAAATAAAACAATCAAAATAATGTATTAAGATCATTTATCCCAAAACTCAATCAAATCAATACCAACAATACAACAATCCAAAAAGAAATTACAACCTTAAAATGATAATAAAAAAATAGCTTAACTGTGACTTGGCATTGATATTTCCAGTTGAACCGGCATCGGGAAGCTAGCCTTCCATTTCTATTTTTATGCTCCAAACATAAGACATCTTCTCCATGCTTTGGTGGTGAAAAAAACGAAGAAGATAACCTAGCACCTCCCTTCTCTGTTCGTTACTCTCTATTTGATGCCCCTTCTCCTATTCACTAATGTGAAAAATAAACCTTATCTTCATGCTACTATTCACATTGCATTTTTAAGTGAGAATGCAAACAATGTGTTTAGTGTGTTAAATGCACAACGCATCTGTGTTCAACATATAATGCTTGCATTCTGGGTTTAATGCAGAGTGGCATGCATTATTTGTGTGAAACGCAATACGTAATCCTTCTTGCTTCTGTCTACTACATCGTTTTAACAAATGGAATGGTGCCATTTAATTCATGCTATGCATGGGGTTATTCACGTAAAGCAACATTTTGCTTCATTTTATTCTCTTATTTTCTTCTTTTGTTGTTGTTTCGTGCTTCCACATACTACCTGCTTTCTATTATTCTTCTTCTTTATGTTCCATTTTTCTTATCTTCCTCTTGTCTTTTAAATTATTTTTCTTTCTTCTTACTTCATGAAGACAAGTAAATATTAATCCTCACAAAATGGCTCATATATCGTGCTTTTGATTCACTTTAACTTCTTTGCTCCTGAATTATGCCTAAAATCACAAATGAGTCAAAGAGAGTATCTTAAGCATTTTTAAGACATTAATTACTAAGTGTAGCATATCAAATGAATCAAAATTTAAACACATATCATTATCCTATGCTTATGGATTTTGGTTTTCATGTATGGATAATCATATTCTCATTATCGTTCAATAATTTATGTATGAACCCATATCTAGAATTTCAATATAATCTTTAATTGTTATATTTGAGATCCGTTTGTAGCGAATAATGGTTCGTAATCATTAGGGATAACACAACCTAGCTAGGTTAAATGACATAAGCATATGTGGTTGTTGCTTAGATTGGTTTGTTTTCCTAATTTGTAATGCAGCTGTCCAAGTAAATCTAAAGATCGTATCCTAGGTTATTTGATGGCTAGATTTTATTAACGATTGTCTCTTAATTAAACACGACTTAAGTTAGAATTGGGATTAACAAAGCTTGTTGTTAATCTACGACCAATAGTTGCTAAGAGAGTTATAAGAACAACAATTCAATGAAATATGTCTAATTGGGTGTAGACTGGGATTGAACCAAAGAACTAGGTCTTTCATCATTTTTAGATGTTTTCTTCAATTTTTATTAGTTTAGTTCCATTTTATTTTCTTATTTCAAAATCAAACCAACCCTTGCATTATTTGTGTGAAATGCAATACGTAATCCTTCTTGCTTCTGTCTACTACATCGTTTTAACAAATGGACTGGTGCCATTTAATTCACGCTATGCATGGGGCTGTTCATGTAAAGCAACATTCTACTTCATTTTATTCTCTTATTTTCTTCTTTTGTTGTCATTTCGTGCTTCCACATACTACCTGCTTTCTATGATTCTTCTTCTTTATGTTCCATTTTTCTTATCTTCCTCTTGTCTTTTAAATTATTTTTCTTTCTTCTTGCTCCATGAAGACAAGTAAATATTAATCACCAAAAAATGGCTCATATATCGTGCTTTTGACTCACTTTAACTTCTTTGCTCCTGAATTATGCCTAAAATCACAAATGAGTCAAAGAGAGTATCTTAAGCATTTTTAAG
>JANPWT010000002.1:36486092-36502919 GCA_024678245.1 Erythroxylum densum | reverse complement strand
TTATGAATAATTTAATTCAACATTATATATTTACTAAATTAAAATAAATTACCAATAAAAATTATGAATAATTTAATTTTTATAATTAAATTAATACGTAATTAAATTTTAATAACTATTAATAAATATAATTAAGTTTAAAATACACAAATATTCAAATAAAATTTGATTTAATAATTAAAATATATTTCAAATAAATTTTTAATTTATAAATAAATTTTTAATTTTCAAATTATTTAGTTTATTAAAATAACCTAATTTTATTAATAATTTGTTAATAAATATTATATAAGAGTTTAAATAAATTTATTTAATTAAAAATAATTTATTTTTAAGTTTTATCTAATATGCAATCATTATTAGTAATACAAATACAACTAGGTTAACGTTAACAACCAAATGGATTTTTTTTAATTTTAAAAAGTAAAAACAAAAAGTTAAAAATTGCATTAAAAAATAAAAATAAAATCAAACTATCCGTATTTTGGTATAAAAAAAAACAGCCCGTACTTAACTATATTGAATCTAGTACGGTGAAATAAGTTTACCAGGCCAATCATATAGCTTTGATTCATAATTTGCTTCTTTTTTTCTCCATTTATAGTAATGGATATTGAGACATATGTGCCTCCATTATAATTATTTTTTGCAGTTGCTAATTCTTAATGGACTCACTTTCGAAATTGCTGCAATGGAAAATTTTCATAATAATTGACTATTATGTTATTATAAGCCCCAATAAACTGAGATTTGTAAATGTCTAATTAAAATCATATGTTTTGTTTCTTCTAGAAGTCTGAGTTCAAACATTGTGAATGTTTGAAATCATACGTGAGAAATATCTCTGTCGTGTTTAATTCAACATCTCTGTCGTGTTTGACTCAACCTCATGAGAATGAGTTGATCGGCCCACACGCCAGCCTAGGGTTGAACCTGGGTCTAGGATGACCGACCCGACCAGAGTCCAATTACCATTTTGATGAAAATATCTTGGATTTCGCTTTGATCTTGTGATGCTCCATTGTGTTCTAAAATCTTGTTCATGTACTATCGAAGCTATGATACAGTTTGAACTAACAATGTTTGAACATCGTGATTGCAGATAATATTCCTACAACAAAAGCCATGCTATTGCAAATATACGTTGCTATGAAGGCTATGCCATTTTACTGTGCTCTTCCAACACTGTCCGAGTTCATGATAGAAAGTGGGTGGACAAAATGTTTCTGTACGATCTCTGAAGTTGGTTGGTTTACATACATTCTGTATTCAGTTAGTTATTTCGTCCTAGTGGAGTTTGCAATTTATTGGATGCACAAAGGACTGCACGATATTAAGCCTCTGTACAAGTATCTGCATGCTACCCATCACACCTACAATAAGCAGAATACCCTGTCTCCTTTTGCTGGTAAGTTAGTACATGCATGGTTTTCAATGTTCTGTATTGTATTGAGCTCGCTTTTTGGCAGAACATTTGTATAAACTGTCTTGATGATGAGTGGAGAACATTGAGAGAACAATGAGCTTATGACCTTGAAAAGAAGAAGATACTCTTATTGTGGGATCTGAAGAAAGCTCCTATTGTCAGCTGAGATGCTTGTGAATCTCATTGGTTTTTGTTTACAAGTAGTCATTCTTGTCAGGTTAACAATGAGCCTGTCAACTGCTAAATTTTATCTGAGCCATTGATTTTACTTCAGGTTTGGCATTTCACCCAATCGATGGGATACTACAAGCAGCACCGCATGTGATGGTTCTTTTCTTTATACCGACCCATTTTAGAACACATATAGGTCTCATATTCCTCGAGGCCATATGGACAGCAAATATTCACGATTGCATCCATGCGAATATATGGCCTGTCATGGGTGCAGGCTACCACACCATTCACCATACTACATACCGCCATAACTATGGTCACTACACCATATGGATGGACTGGATGCTTGGAACTCTACGTCATCCTGATGAAGAAGATGCAAACGAGAAGTTGAAGTAAATACTCATTCGGGAGGCATACTCACGTTTGGTAACTTCTGTCTGTGATATGTCCATGTCCTGAGCCCCCATTGCTTTGTTCTGGCTGGTTAGATCTTTGATATACAAAACAATTTGAGGGGCATACTTTGTATGGAATATAGGCTGTTACATACTACATAAATAAATGTAAAGTTACGTACTATCAGACCTTACGTTTGTATCAGATTTAATGGGTATTGACGATTATGATCAAAAGCTATAGAAATCGATTTTTTGTTTGTTCTTGAAATTCATGAAACATGGAAGTGTAGTCTTCTGAAATTCTAAAGACTTTGAAGAAGCATTGAAACAAGCACACTAAAACAACTGAAACGAAGGAAACCATCTAACGATAGAAAATAGAAAGAAATAATAAAAGTGTGCATCTCGTGTTTTACCTCCCACAAAGATCTATCCTATTCGAGTGAAAATTAGTGAATGATCTTCTTACAATTGAGACATTCTTAAAATACCTCTTTTAAGTCCCGTCTCGTGTTAAGTATTTTCTGCAATAACGAACTTTGATAAAAGCTCAACAGGAATTAGTTTCTTCTTTCCAAATAATCGGTAGAGCAGCCACCAGCACCACACGCTCATGCCTTCCGCTCTCTTCCTTCCCACAGTCCCGACATCCTTAAACGCAACAACAAAAGCTACAAAAGTAACAACCAACGCTTGTTCTACCGTAAGCAACGCTCACACTCCAACAAAAACTACACATCTCAGTCTCTCATCCCCAGACCCCAATGCTCCCATTAAAGCCCCCTCACCTCCATGGATGAAGCGTCCCATTCTTCTCCAACCCCATGAACTCCTCAACCCGTTAAAACCCAGAAACACTAGCCCTTTAAAGAATGCTAATCAAGAAAAGGCCGATAAGGCTCTGTTGCGCAAGGAAAGTGGGCTCAGGGGTAAGAAAGCAATCGCAAAGATTGTTAAGAGAATCGAAAAACTCGAACCAAAACAAGTTTTAGTCGATACCCAAGAGAGTTGTGGGGAAGTTCATGTTGGAGAGAGCTTGAATGGGATCGGAGGAGACAATGATGTAGTGGTTGGTCGGAATTTTCCGTGGGTTAGGAAAGATAAAGCTGTGTATTGGAGAATGAAGAAGGAAAGGGTAGTCACTGAAGCTGAATCGAAGCTTGACCCTGAGTTACTCAGGGAATTGAGAACGGAGGCTAGAAGGATGAGGAAATGGGTCAACGTGAACAAAGCGGGAGTGACAGAAAGTGTAGTTGATGAGATAAATTTGGCTTGGAAAAGTAGTGAGCTTGCTATGGTTAAATTTTATCTCCCTCTGTGTCGAAATATGGATAGAGCGAGGGAAATTCTCGAGGTATATGAATTGTTTACTTGGTCTTATTCATGTTCTTGAAATGTTTCCACAGCAGAAGAGAGTGATCAGGAATTTAATCATGATTACATTGCTTGCATAACGTATTTGTTCAGTATATACCGGTGTCAGATTATCAATAATAGCTGATGTTGCCTTTTAAAGCTGTATTCTAAAGCTATTAGTCAGATGGTTCTAAACTATTACGCTAATAGAATGAGCTAAGTAGGTTTTTACTTATTTCAAACTTTCAATTCAGAGTAGGATTATAATTCTTTTAACAAGAAGAAAGCTGAGATGTAGATTACCACTATCTGCGTGTTAATCTTATTGGGTATCTGTCAATAAAGAACTGAATTATTTTCTTTTTACACACAAGAAACATGGATGGAAAAAGCCATTATGACCAACCCTTTGCAGACAAGCTTTATATTTTGGGTGATGGGGTTCAAAACCCTTGCACACAAATCTTACACGGGTTTAAAGTGCTTATCTAGATCCTTGAGAGTAAATAGGTTCGTTTTGTAATTGCAAGGGAGATTATGGAAAACATAAGTATTTTGAACTGTGTTTTTCTTTGATGTTGCATTTATGGAGATTACTTTTTGCTCGTTAAGTTTATTGTCTATATGAAGTTCCTTATTGCTTTGCTTTGTAATCAGATGAAGACTGGAGGCTTGGTTGTTTGGACTCGGAAAGATGTTCATGTTATTTATAGAAGACACAATTATGCGTTGATGGAGAGTTCTAATGCAGTTACTGTCCATGGAAGTGTTTCCATCAAAGATGGAGCACTGGAGTCCATTTCAAGTGGAAACGGTGAAGAAGATAAAGATGTTCTATCAATTAATGGATCTCTCTTTGAGAGGGAAACTGATAGATTATTGGAAGGCCTAGGACCGCGTTTTGTTGACTGGTGGATGAGGAAACCATTGCCAGTTGATGCAGATTTACTTCCAGCTGTGGTCCCTGGATTTAGGCCTCCTTCAAGGCGTTGTCCTCCTGATGTTATTCCTAAGCTGAAAGATGATGAACTGACATACTTGAGAAAGCTTGCTTTTTCTCTACCCACTCATTTTGCTCTTGGTACTAATTTTTCCATCTCCAATCCTTTTATGCCAATGTTTCTCTGCAATGAAAAGTTGGCCCGTTATAAACATGTGACATGTTGGTTAAAACAAGAAGGGAATAGCAAATAATATGACTATCATTCTACAAATCGCTTAACCAATTGTAGAGATATGGTATGAGAAGAATGGATCTATTAACATTAAATTTTACAGTTATTAAGATTTCCACACAATCAGAAATAATGATATCTGCAGAGACTTGCATTTCTGTTGAAGCTTTTTCTTGTTGCACCTTCTTGATAGATTTCTTATATCTCATGAAGGAAGGAACAGACAACTTCAAGGCCTTGCTGCCGCTATCTTGAAACTTTGGGAAAAAAGCCCTATAGCTAAGATAGCTGTAAAGTGGGGAATTCCAAACACTAATAATGAGCAAATGGGACATGAGCTCAAGGCAAGTTTATTTGCAACCATAGTAAACATGAAAATGTCTTTTGAATATGACCAGCTGGATTTGATTTTATACCTAGATATTTACAAAGTTATCCTACCAACTTAGTTATTTACTTTTAGTGCAGTGATCTTTTGACTGAATAGGCTACCAACTTAGTTTTTTTTTTTTTTTTTTTTACTGCAGTGATCTTTTGACTGAATAGTGCTTAGAGCTGTTTAATTGCCTTGATTTCAAATTTTACAGCTCCAAAAATTATGGTGGTAAATTTCAACTTCACTATATGTTGATGCTGTTATGTTTGTCTGATCTTAGTAGGAGAGCACTCTTGTTTAATGCTGTAGTGTGAAACATTGATGTTTGAAAGGTCCAGCAGATGGTTTCCATTCCTTAAGTATGATGTGCCATGCCTAATTATCTAGCCTGTTGCATGAGATTTCAAACATATATTTTGACAGCAATGTCCTGAGTGCAGTACCTTACAGGGGGAGTTCTTTTACTTCGGAACAAATATTTTATAATACTTTATAGAGGCAAAGACTTTCTCCCCTGCAAAGTCATAAAACAGATTACCCACAGAGAAATTGAGCTTAAAAGGTTTGAACTGAATGAAGAAAGTGCGCGACTGAAAGCAATAGAGATATTCTCTTTTGCTGATGAACCATTGGTACGACCTAGCAAAGTTGGAACTTTGTGTGAATTTGAAGATCTCGAAATCAAATTCGGAGAACAAAAAAAAGGAAGTACTGAATTAAAACTTCAATTAGAAGCTGAAAAGAGAAAATTAGAAGCAGAACTGAGATTCGAAGAACGCAGGCTTTTCCTTGTAAGATCCATTTAACCTCCTTAAACCATTATCATGTTTGTGGACAAGATTTTGTTTTTAGAATAATTAAAAGTATGCATCTGGAGAACGTTGATCACTGTTCTTTCAGCTTCAAAGAAAGATAGAGAAATCGCAAAGGCAGTTATCGAAGCTAAATAATGTGTGGATACCTGCTGTACACGACGAAGACCAGGAAATGGTTACACAAGAGGAAAGGGAATGCTTGCGCAAAATTGGACTGAAGATGCATAGTTGCTTAGTTCTTGGTACTTTATAGCTTATTAGCAGTAAAGGTTTTGTTTTTTGTCTTCTGATTCTGTTTATTCTTCTAGGTATATTATTCTTTTCTTTCCCCGACTCCCTCCGCCCTCTGCCCTGTCTCTTTTATTCCCTGCAGATGTCTCTTGAGCTGTTAAGTACCTGATTGACTTGTCTTCTGAGTTAACATTTCAGGTTGATCTGTAAAATGCTTGATTTGACTGTAACCTTTATGTTACTTAGTTTCAAAATAGTTTTTGTTCCTCAATTTATATGTGATTAGGTTCACAAATATCTGTCTCTTCTTTGTTTCAGGTCGACGAGGGGTTTTCAGTGGTGTTATTGAAGGTTTACATCAACACTGGAAGTTCCGGGAAGTGGTTAAGGTCATTACAATGCAGAGAAACATTGCACAGGTCATTTGCACTGCAAACATGCTGGAAGCTGAAAGTGGTGGAATTCTAGTCTCAGTGGATAAGCTTGGAAAAGGTCATGCTATTTTGTTGTACCGTGGGAAAAATTACAAAAGGCCTCCTAGGCATCTTGCCTTGAATCTCTTAACTAAAAGGGAAGCATTGCAAAGATCACTTAACCTGCAGAGAATTGGAGTAAGTGGATTGTTTTCTGATTCTGATTTTATTTCGCCCGTAAATATAATCACGAGTTGGATATTCGACTCCTGAATGAACTTATAATACCTTTTTATGTTCTTTCTTGCTCTATCTCTGTACTTTCCTGGACCTGGCTGGTATTGCTCTCAGTCGCTTAAGTTTTTTGCAAATAGAAGACTCTGTGAAATCTCAAAGATCAAGCTGAAATTGGTAAGATACAGAGACTTCGTTTTCTTTTCTCACTATAAGTTTTTACTTAATCAGGATGCTGCATCAATTTTATAGTGTTATTACTTGAAGGTGGTTGCATCTCCACTGAAGTAAGATACCTTGCTAAATGAAATGGACTCCAATAAGGATGACCTGTGTTTTCTAAAAGATCAACTCAAACTAACAGTGCATTACCCTTCTTATTTAACCTGCAAAGTAATTTATTATTCGACTGTTGAATTTGTAGGCAGAGCTTCAGGAACGCAAGGAATCATTCTAGAAACTTTATGAACTTTGATGTGATCCTGCACTGAACTTTTGAAATTGCTCAGCTTATGTAAGGCTGAGTAGATGCTTGATTTCCATGGGATGAAAATCTCTACATTCCACCCAACCTGCTTCTTTTCCGGCATTACTTATTGTTGGATATTGTTGATTGAGCAGAAAGGTTGTGTTGGTTGCATAGTTTACTTCCTATGAACTCCAATGTGTTGGTTGTTCAACTGTCAAGTTTTGCATGTAAAATTGCTGAACAGCTTAGTTCTTACTCGCTATGATGCATGTGATCCACTTGCTATTTTAATACAGAAATTGGAGGATGGAATGCCATCTTTGTGAGATTATTAGTGATCATACATATTTGTATGTTTAGAGCAGATGATAGCACGCCATGTACACTTATGACCAGTGAAAACTAGTTGAACTACTCTTAAGGTCACTCAGGATTATCCCTCTTGAGGCTGTGCCTCAATAGTTGTCAACCTTTAGTTCGGGCGTAATGATTTTCTGCTCTGCTGTGATTGAGTGTATGAGTTACTTGACCTACAAAACACTATACAATATATAGAAAATAATTTTCATGGTTGGGAACGACTTAAAACACCTTTGTTTTAACCTAAGCGGTTTGCCAATGTAACTGTCTGCTATCATGTTCATTTTTGTAATCGCAAACAGGTGTTAAAAACTGGGGGGAAAAAAAAGTCTGCTTATAAGAGTTATTAAAGCAAATTAAACTGAAAAATAAAAATCAAAATAAAGAGCCAATCAATTCAAGATTTTTACGACTAAACCAGTTGATTTTTTAATCATTGTTGATAACAATTCACTTCATAATCAAGAGTACAGTATCCTTAATACAAATAGCAACTTATGTCCCCCTGGAAGCAAGTTATCAATGTAATGGACATATTCGAATTAGTTTAATTGATCAAGAATAAATTTCAAAACAATTACAGAAAATCCCTAAAGACAAACGATCAAAAATTGGTTATATTCATTTACCAACTATACAAATTCTTTTAAAATCCACTTTCCAAGAAGGAATAGATTCACCGATAAGAATGGCAATAATAGATGAAAGAATGAACAACTTAAATGATCAAATAATAGGAATGATGAATGGAAATTTACCCTATGGAAAAATTAAATTCAATTTAAAATTAGGAATTCCTCTCAAATCACCGAATTTAGATGATACAATTACTATAGCATATAAATTTTATAAAGAAGATTTGATGACCCAAGGACAATATCCTTTTTCTATTACTTATCAAATAAGTTATGCATTAACCAACTCTCATCATAGTATTGAATTTAAAAATATCGATACAATATATCTAGATCAATTATTTAATGATGTTGCAAAAGTAGGAACACATTTTAGAACTAAATTAAGAACATTACCTGCAATCCAATATCCAATCCACATAAATCCATCTGTAAACAGAAGGCATTCTTTTTCAGAAGAACCATCTTCTTCAAAAACTTCTCCTATATTAAAATCACAATCTTTACGATTATCCAAACCAATTCGATTTATAGAACCTGGAAAAAACATAACACAAGATATTAAAATAACTGACCCTACTATTCCTAATCCTACATTAGAAAACTCTATAAAACTCGAAGAGATTAAAAATCAAACTACTGATTTAACTACTTATATAAAACATACATTATGAGTGTTACGCAATATATTAAAGAATTAAATGAACGATAAAAGAATTTAGAAATAAAAATTATTGAATTAATACAAGTTCAATCAAGCATTGTACAAATAATTCAACAGTTAGTCAAAGAAAATAAACAACAAATAGAAATTATTCAATGGCTTATAAGATTTGGTTCCGCCCTACTTTCAACTCGAGTTTTAGGTAGATCAGTGGTATTAAAACTTTCAGGTAACCCCCACGTCTTGTGTTTGAATCGCAGTAAAAACCATCCTGCATTCCACAAGTTTTGGGGTAGTATGTGCTATTCTCAAAAGCGTAGGCTGCCGCGAAGACGTGGTGGGCTTATCAGATTTGATTTCGCCCTACCTTCAACTCGAGTTTTAGGTAGATTATATATATATATATATATATATATATATATACATTTGCATGTTGAAAGAATTTGTGCTAATTGTATTATATGTAGACAAGCTAAGTCTAAGGTTATGACATATGGTTTGTATACTCCTTCGCTAGTCCCTAACAACATTTGAGTTGATATTTCTATGGATTTTATTTTAAATTTTCTAGGTCTAAAGGGTTTAAAATTTCCTTGCACTTTTACATATGCAAATTTAGTTATAAAATGGGCATGTATCAATGAAACTCAACCACATACGACCTCCTTTGGCATCTACAAGTAAATCGATCTCTAGATGCAACTAATTTTTTTTAGATAGACTTTATATAGATTAAGGTAATCAACAAACAACCTCAACCTGTCATTGAACTTCTTCACCATATCCATACTGACTAGCCAATATGGGTATACTATCTCTGTGATAAACTATGTGTTTAATTTTATCCACCTTTTTTTGCACTATTTATTGTTGTTCCTTCATAAAGACTTTTCTTTGGCTTAAGCTTATTATTAGGTCTTATATTTGTTATGTAATTTATTAAATATGACTTAATTCTCCTATGTTTAAGGAAAACCACCAAAATTCTCTTACTTATGTTTTAAAAATTCTACCATTTTTTAGAATGTTTCTTTCAATCCATTTTGGTTCATATTAATTTATAATACCTCGTCATGGTTGACATCCTTAACTTGAATGTCTTAAATTTCATCGACTACCTCAACCTTATTTTCATTCTTTATAAGCCTAGGTCTATTTTGGTAATGCCCGTCTATTTTATCGACTATAGCATCATTTTGATGTGTGGTTCTATCATGCCTATCTTGATTAAGAACTTAATGAGTAGATTATATGGTGTCAAAATGGCTATTGATATGTATAGCAAAGATTTTCGAAATATGTAGTTGCACATAAGGGCCAAGCGTACAATTTATAACTCAATCATTTTGGTAGTCTACTTAGGATACTCACCAATTATAAAAAGTTCATCTATTTTTCCTTTAAGGAAGACTTAATCTCCTCCAAATCCAACTAAAGGAAAAGATATTAGGCAAAGCTATTGTGATTTGAGTCTCATTGCTTTAAAGACCTCAGAAATCATAATATCATTGGAGCTACCATTATCCACCAGAATTCGGTTTACTTCAAATTTGTGATTTTCTTTTTAGTGATCTTCTTGTATTTATAAAGGTTACATGGTCACGATATTTCCTCTTTATCAAATCTATCTTTCTATGGTTGCATCAAGTAGACTTATTTAGTTAAGATTTACTAAAATTACCATCTTCATTAACATTTATGTTAATGACTCTAATTGGTCTTCTTTCCTATCCTTTAGTCTAAAGTCCTTGATTTAGACCAAAATACTACTTGGTCTAGGGCTTGAGACTGATGTCTCTCTAGATGGACATCTTCATTCCTTCTAATAAATTTCTTTAAATGTCTCTTCTATAAGAGTTCACAAATTGTTCATCTAAGGTTTTTGCAATCTTTGTTTCATGATCATAATCCTAACAAAATATGTAGTAGCGTTTTTATCACTTTCTAGTGTTATTGGCTGATGAGGGTTTGCTACTCACTCCCTAATGAAGTTTAAAATTTCATTTATGGATGCGTTTAGTGCAAGCAGTTTTACTTCTACACTTCCTCCAAACTTCCCTTCCTTCTTTGGACATTTTATAATCCCACTTTTAACAGCATGCCTACCAAGTTGTTTCTTTTTATTGTTCAATTAGTTCTACTGTACACGCCTGAGATGTTGCCTATGTATTGGATGACTATTAGGATGTTCTAGGGACAACTCAACTTCCTTTAGGTTGATGTACCTTCTAGCCCTTTCTTAAACTTCATTAAAGGTATGCATCTTATCCTTTTGTAGGCATTTCTATAGGATTGTCATGATTGGCAAAGCTTTCACGACTTGGGATCTGTTGTGGTATGCTTCACCTGATTTTAACATAGTATGTTGGGTATCATAAGGTGGTTACTACTTGACCTCATAGGTTTTGGTAGGTGCAAACCTAGATTGGAACATTTATGGTCATTAGTTATTGATATATTTTCTTGATTGTTACTGGCAAACTTGCACAGTCAAATTAGGAAGACATTCATGAGGAATGAAAGGGTGGATTCGAAGGAGGTTTTGAAGGCGGATGAGGTAGTGTTGTTACTTCCATTTCATGTTAACAAATAGGGATATGGGTCAATGATTCATAATTTATTGGTTATCAAGATTAAAATAATCATGGGTTCCACCCTTAACATCAAATGATAAAATATAAACTTTCGAATATTAAAATAGATAAACATGTTATATTCAATGGCCACAATTCACTTTATGTTCTTAACATATTGCAAGTATACCTAAAACGCTGGTTGACTTTTTATCTTTTCGTTAGGACAGTGCTCTGATTTGAGTACCGCTGCCACCGTTACAAGGAGCGATTAGGTGTTGAGCGTTGACACTTGACAAACTGAATAAAACAATAAGTTTACAATGAATGTCTATCAAAAAAAGATTACATTCAATATGGATTAAAATCTCCTAACATATCAATAAATAATTTTTAAAATATGTAAAAATATTTTAATTTATAACTATCATGATAAATATGTAGATTATTGACAGGTCGTTCTTAATTTTTTATAGACTCTAGGTAAAATAAAATAAAAATACATATATCTTATCTCTTTTTATTCTTTACGAGTGTCAAGAATGGAGTCTCATAAATAACAAAATTAGGCAATATAAGAGATAGGTTAAGAGTGAGCTATGAGCAAGTACCATTTCTGCCCTTGCCCAGAATTAGCCCTTATTAACGAATGGATAGTCATTTACTTTTTCTAATTAAAAATTTTATTATCATCTAAACATTTTCAAGATGGTAATCTAATTTTAAAGTTTAAATGCTACATTTAGATAATGAAAAAATAATAGATAACAATTAATTATTTATTCTCTGAAAATATAAATTCCACTTAAAAAGAAGAATACTTATAACTTTAAATTGCTTGGTCTAATAGCTTAATGAATATTTGTTTGCTTGTATATGAGCATTTTAGGAATTGAAATATTATTGGTTACTCTATACAAGTATTATAAATATTAGATTCATATAAGTTACACAAGATGATAATCATAATTTCAATAGATATAATAACACTATGAGATCGTGTTCTATTGGACGTCATGCAGTAAAATGAATAATTAGATAAATTAGGTTTTAAAAAAAACTTATTCACCGAATATATTTACATAATTAGATAAAAATTACTACATTAATACATTTTCTTTAGAAGCAAGGATTGGAAACGTATAATGTTATAGCAAGTAAATATTTACGAAGGTGTACTACGTCAGACGAAGATAGCAACTTTCTTGGCGATTTATGTTCCTGTTCAAGTAAAAAGCACAAGAAGTGAAGGGAACATGGAGCGTCAAGGACTGTTGTCTGAGACAGAAGAGAGGCCATGGGTACTCACAAAAGATGCCTTTTTGGCGGAGCTCAAGAAAACCGGCGCCATGGCCGTTCCTATGGTGGCTGTGTCCGTATCAATGTATCTTTTACAGGTTATATCTCTTATGATGGTTGGTCACCTGGGTCAACGTGCTCTCTCTGGCGTTGCAGTAGCTTCCTCTTTCTGCAATGTCACCGGCATCAGCCTCCTGGTAAAGTTTCCCTTTCTTTTACTTTTCAGTTTACTGTTCTTTTGTGGATGATTGCTTATTACCCTTTGTATTTAGAGATGCCAAGTTATGAATAATCTCTCCTGAAATTATTCAGAACTTTCACTTTAATTGACAGAGGTCCCATCAACCAACCAGTGTATTTCTTTCCCATAACTTGCTCGCAACTGTGTTAAATTTGAAAGGTCTTGATTGAAGTAATAAGTTTATCTCCTTGTCTGTGCTATCATAATTTGACACACAACATTGCATCTTGCAGTATGGACTGGCTGGAGCTCTCGAAACTCTTTGTGGGCAAGCTTATGGAGCAGAGCAATATCAAAATGTTGGAGGATACCTCTATTCTGCTATAATATCACTCTTTCCAATATGTTTCATGATATCTTTCTTGTGGATCTTCATTGACAAGCTGTTGATACTATTTGATCAAGACCTTCACATCGCAATTGTCGCACGAGAATACGCAATTTGTATGCTACCTGTTTTATATTGTGCTGCTATACTGCATCCTCTAGTTCTCTATTTTCTAATTCAGGGTCTGATTCTCCCAATGCTCTCAATAACTTTGGTTGCCATTTGTTTCCACATTCCCATTTCCTGGACTTTAATTTATAAGTGGGAGCTGGGAGTCAAGGGAGCAGCATTTGCCAACGATGTCTCAGATTGGTTAATAGTTATATTACTTGCTATATACATGAGATACTCTTCATCATGTGAAAAAACTCGCAGCCCATGCTGGGGCAATTTTGTCTCAAGCATCAAGGAGTTCTTCCGCTTTGCTGTCCCTTCTGCCGTAATGATTTGGTACATTTTACTTTAATGATGTTTTTAATTAATAACTTCAGATTTTGTTAGCTCTTCATACTCAATGTATCTCACATTTCAAATTCATTTCTTTCATGCAAATTATCAAAGCCTCGAGTGGTGGACTTTTGAGATTCTAATATTTCTCTCTGGACTCCTGCCTGATTCAGAGCTTCAAACATCCGTTCTGTCTATTTGGTATCTTTCTTTACTTGATACTTGGAATATTGGCTAAGCAGGCGCTTCAATAGAAATGCTTCTGATTGTTTTAAAGTCTGTATTCAGCCTTTCAACTACATCGGTACACTACATGATACAAAATGGGATTGGTGCTGCTGCAAGGTAAGGGTTGAACACAAGCATCTGCACTATGTTACTCTATTTACCTCCCAGATAATTACAAAAATTTTGCAGTGCTCGAGTTTCGAATGACTTAGGAGCCGGAAATCCATGGTCCGCTAAAACAGTTGTTATAGTCGTTCTGGTTGTTTCACTTGCAGAGGCAGCCATTGTGAGCATAGTTCTCTTCCTGTGCCGTAATGTGTTTGGATATGCATACAGCAATGACAAGGGAGTTGTGTCATATGTATCCCAATTGGCTCCATTGCTTTCTTACTCTATTGTAGTGGATAGCTTGCTTGCTGTCCTAGCTGGTTAGTTTGTTATCTTACTGCGATTAGCACTGAGATAGAGCTCTGTATGCATCCAGTGAAAGAGTTGATCCTATGGAAACAGGAATTGTCCGTGGATGCGGATGGCAACATATTGGGGCCTTCATCAACGTAGGGGCATACTATCTTGTTGGACTTCCACTGTCTGTTGTACTAGCATTTGTTCTACAACTTGGAGTAAAAGGCCTTTGGATTGGAGTGCTCGTAGGATCTACGGTGCAGTTAATAGTACTTTCTGGGATAATTGCATTGACAAATTGGCAGACACAGGTTCTATTCTATTCAGAGTGTTTCCACCCCATAAGCTTCTTGGTTTTCAGTCGGAGGTTAATTATGTTCTTTTTGCAGTCAGCAAACGCAAGAAAGAGGATATTTGAGGGAGCAACTCTGAACTGATAATCTTAGTTTCTCTCCTTCGCAGTTGCTTGATCAAGTGATGCCGATAAGACATGTTTTGCCCAGTGTCTGCTTTTTTAAATGTTAGAAAGTAACATATTTGGATGTGTAACAATATTAAATAGGTAAGAATGACTCCAATTTTCTGTTGTCTGAAATTTATTTTCAGTATTTTGTCGGTTGCAAATTCAATCAAAGTTATTATTTAATTTCACTTTTGAAGATCTAAAGTTATGAGGTGATAATTTTGTGGGAAAGCTTTTATGAGAGATTGTTATTTAGGTTGAGAGTTCTATTTGTTTCGAAGAATTTAAAGAATTGTCTTTTTTAATTTTGTTTTCCACATAATTCAATTGTACCAAGCAGGCAAAGATGGATTGTAGCTTAGATTCTAGTCATGCTAGTCGAGATACAAGTCATTTTCTTTACAGGCATCAACTCTCTCAAGTCTTGTATTTAGGAATCTAAAATGATTAATCCTGCTTCGAGTAACTTAGACCTTAAATAGAACCTATAGTTTAAAACTTTTTAATATACAAGATTCTCATAAAAAGGTCAATTGTCGAGCATATTTGTCTATCTGTATGATTGAAATTATATTATTTAAGATTCAAGTTTTCAAGAGAGAGAAAATTTAGAAGACAATCATAAGTTAAAATAACACGCTTCATATTATTGTTGTTATAAATAAGGCATGATTACAAAGGAAGAGAAGTCTTGCTTTTACAAGCTAAGCAAGGGATAACAAGACAAACATCTTTTAAATAACAACTCTATATAGTACAATAATGTAAACTAAAATATAAAAATGCATGGTAAAAGTAAAAATTATTGGGAAACAAGATGACTATATTATTCTTAATGAAATTGAGGAGAATTTTACTTATATCATAAGTGAATTACCTATAGATTATGTTCCTCTTTCCAATGTCAAATGAACCTTGTCCAATGGAATAGAAATTCTAGTAGAAATAACAAATCTCCTTAAGGAAAGTCGTATTCGTGATACTTCTTTTACCTTTTTAAGTCCTTATATTATATATTTTTGTAATCGTTTTTTGACCAATAACATACGAACTATTCTTATAACTAATCATCCTAAAGTAAAGGAGATTATCTAAAGTTTCAGCTTGAAACAATGTGGGTTAAAAGCCACTTTAGTAGAGTAATATGTGAAATTAGAAATCTCAAAAAAACTCAACTCTCTTTGGAGAGACTAGAATCATAGTCATCTCCATGTTGGTCGTGTATCAAACCATGTATCTCCAAAAATATTTAAAATCGTGACTTCACACATTTTGAGATGGTGACACAATCATGTTCATTTTATGTCAAGATTTTACCTAAATTCTTCTCATTTTGGTTCATGAAGGCAATTATAGCCTATAAGTGTACTTGGAGCAAATTAAGTACTATATATACAATAAAAGTATAAAATATCGAGCAAAAATATATCAAATATGAGGTATAATTATGGTCAATTATGTAGCTATCAAACACCCACCATAATTAAGCTTTTGCTTGTCCTCAAGAAAACTATAATCAAAATTATCAATTTTACTATATCAATCCATCATTAATTTTAACTTGTCCATTCATACTGTTGGGCCCGGGCCCCGGAATCCTATTCCCGAGGTGGCCCCTCGGGCTGCGCCCGGGTCGGGCGGTCTAAAATGTCAGACCCGATCCCAACATCCATACAAACCGATTCGCACATGCAATTCATACATAATATCATAAATCGAAATAAACACCCCAAAAGCTGAGGGGCTACATGCCATTGCGATCCAGAAGAATTCAACATGTGTTGTTAAACAAACGAAATACAAAATATGTCTAAATCCAAAATACATGATAATGTTCCATGATGAGATGCCTGGAGGGCCAACTAAGTACTAACTTAATGCAGGGCTCCTAAGGGTCTTGAAGTTTCCGATGCCTTGCAAGATCAACAGTCGTCCTGTTCTGCACCTGAGGAGTGGGAGATAATGGGGTGAGCTGCGAAGCCCAGTGGCATATACATTTATAGCCATTGGCAACGAGCCACACAATCAAGCATAAACACATATAATATCCAAACATATAGCAAGTCATCAATTCATTCATTTGCAATCATTTCCCTCATATGTCATAGGATTTT
>JANPWT010000002.1:36445372-36466083 GCA_024678245.1 Erythroxylum densum | reverse complement strand
TACTAGAGTATGTTTTGCAAATTCATAAACATCACAATGAAATTTAGAAATATCTAATCATTGAAACAAATGAGGAATCATGACCTTTACAACTTTAAAAGATGGACGACCTAGGGGTAGATGATACAACCAAATGCTATCTTTATTTGAGGAACTGAGAAATGACAAAGATAGGTTGCTCCTAACTCTTTGAGGCAGTTCAAGTAGGTAGAGGCCACCCCTTTCCTTAACAAGTCCAATCCTACTCCCTGAGACTCGATCTTGAAAAACACAGTGAGAAGGAAAGAAAGTAGCATAACATTTAAGATCATGGGTAAGCTTTCAAATAGAAAGTAGGCTAGCCGGCAATTTTGGAATTTGGAGAACACTTTTTAGAATAAGGGTAGGTGTGATGTGTATATCTCCAAAACCTGCAATAGTAACTAGAGAGCCATTGGCCACTACAATCTTTTTGTTACTTGGGCATGGGGTATAAGTGTGAAAGAGTTGAGATGTGGGTGTCATATGGTCTGTGGCACCCGAATCTATTATCCAGGAATTGGTATGAAGATTTTTTGAGGCATTCATGCAAATAGGGAGTAAAGATTTACCTAAAAGAGCCAAACAACAAGTCTTAAAAGTTTTTTCAATAGTCCCCAACAAGCTTCTCAGTTTTTCCAATAGTCCCCAACAAGCTTCTCAGCTTCGCAATTTCTTCACTGTTTAATTCCATCATTCCTAAATTTTCCTCAACTTTGGGCTGATCTACCATATGTGCTTGGGATCTCTGCTGTCCCCCACGGTTTCCTCATTCTCGACTTGGTGGTTTACCATGTATTTTCCAACATGTCTCCTTTGTGTGCCTCAGTTTCTTGCGGTGGGTGCACAGGAGGTTGTCCTTATTCTCCTTCCCCTGGTTTTCTCTACCACAATGCTTAGATAGATCACTTTTTCCTTTTGTCTTGATGATCAGTTTTTGCTAATAAGGCTGACCCATCCATGGTTTGTGGTTCAAGCATAACACTGCTTCGACTTTCTTCTGCTCGAATCAATGAGATTGTCTCTTCTAGAGACGGAGTGTCCTCTTTTCCAAGGATTTGGATCCTGACCTGATCAAATTCAGCATTCAGCCCAGCCAAAAAATCACACACAATCTTTTTCAATGAAGTTCTTCAAGATGACAGCATCCTTAGGGAATTTCATCTCAAAAACTTGATAATGGTCGAGTTCTTGCCACAGATTCTACAGCAAGTTTGCATATTCTGTGATAGATTTATCTCCTTGCTTAATAGCTGCAGTTTTGATTTTGATCTCGTACACTTGAGCAGCATCATGAGCCTTCAAGTATGTGCGATGAATGTAGTCCCAAGTCTCCTTTGCAGTGACAAAAACATGTATGTGTCACTGATCATGGGATCCATAGAATCCCATCGCCAGGACATTATCATGGAATCCTCCTAATCCCATGCTTCAAACAGTGGGTTATCCTTAGTCGATCTTGTTCTAAGAAGATGACTAAGTCTCCCTTTTCCCTTGAGGTATATACGGACAAATTGAGACCATTTGAGATAGTTGTTCCCATTAAACCTATAGAAAGCCTGAATATTTTGTAAATCTCCAATTTTCTGCATGGTGTCGAATCTTCTGGAGGGTTAGATCTAGTGGAGATAGAGGTTTGCGAGGTTGACATGATTGAGAAGCAGATACTGTAGTGAAGAAGAAGATACCGCAGCAATTAAGGCTACCCTAATGAGAATCACACAAGAGAGGTAAGGTGGAATGCAGCAATGAAGGCTGGAACACACAAGAGAAGAATAAAAAAATATTCGGTAGTGTAGCAATGAAGGCTACTCAAAGGACAAATCCCAGAAAAAGAAGCACTACGGCTCTGATACCATGTGGGAAAGAATTTTCCTACATTCTCATATATCGAATTGGAGTATACAGCCATATATAGGACATTACAAGTAGGAATTTAAATTTGGAAAGTTATCTAAAGCTATCTAATATAATCCCTTAATTTAAGGGATTTCAAACTTATCTTATCTTATCTATTTACAGCCTATCTATATCTAAGTATAATCTATTTACAGCTTTTAGTATCTGAACATTATTTACATTGTTTTTAAAACTTGCTTCAGAGTAAGTTATAACTCGTGGATAAGGATATTTACAAAAATTGTATTACCTAGATTTCATATTAGATATGTGTTTTTATGTTTTTTAACCACATTCTAGTCGGTCAAAGTTGATGAGTAAAGATATCATTACAAAAGCATTTCCTGCATATTATATGTATTCAGCCAAACAAAGGAGACCAAAGAGTGCTTAGATGTTCACCTTCAGGTGAAATCATTGGATGGTAGGCTACAACAACGTGTTATGTTCACCTTCAGGTGAAATAATTGAATGGTAGGCTACAACAACGTGTACTTTGAGGTCCATAACAAAATATTGTGGCATTCTCATTTTCTTAACCAATCACAATGAATTCATAAATCCATGGACGATAGTGTGAGTTAATGTGATAAGTGGTCTTTTAAATGATTATCGTAGTCTAGGAACTCTATATGTTGAACTTATCCTATAATTTTTTTGTATCTCGGAGTTTCAATTTATGGCAGTCTTGTCTAACCAAATTTTGGGTTCATTAATTTTGGGTAAGAAAAGAGCCCAAAATAAGTTAAAAAGTGTGCACAAAAATTTTCTTCAAAAATTAAAAGTGCAAAGATGCTTTCTATTATAAGTTGTTTGTTAAATTGCAACAATATTTTTTCCTTGACATATTGTGGTTGATTTTTTAAATAATTTTATAATTGGATGTATTAATCCAAGGATGAATGATCTTTGCTTTGGATCTGAAAAATAATTTGTGGCTAGTTCTTTAATCAGTGTATTAGTTACAATATTTGGTGGTTGAAAATTGTTGTGGCTAGTATGTAGAAATTGCTAGTTTAAGGAAAAGTAGCTAGGTCTTCATGATAATATAAATATTCTCTATACACTTTGTATTTAGTAATTGAGAGTTTACTAATTGTAGGTAACAATTTAGCACAAAATGAAAAATTGCTAGAATTCTTTTGTTAGAGAAAGAAAATAAGAAGGAAGAAATTGACGCCTTGAAGCGTTGGTCCTACAACTATTGTCTATTCTTGTGTTGTGGTTCATTGTAGAAACTTTTTGGTACTTTTCACTGTAGATGGCTTTATCTATTGTTACACTTGAAAGGCTGTGCACAGCAGATTCAAAATCAAAGTCTTATTTATTTTGTAGGTCATCAGGGCACTAAGATTTCTCCAGAAGGGAAATGATTCATATTCAAAAAAATGGGCGGCAGTTTCTGTACCACGGGGTACACTCCAGGTTTGTTGTTTATATAAATTCCTTTTGAAACTTCTAGTTGTGTTTTAGTACTTATAGGTGTTACTTGGGACTATATCACATCAGTCTAGTTGTTGTTTCAAGGTTGATATGGACATCCTTAATTGGCCATTGGTGGTTCTATACCTAATGCTGCCTAGGATTTGTTCATGACGGTTGAGAAGTTATTCATAGCTGCCTAGGATTTGTTCATGATGGTTGAGAAGTTATACATACAATTAAACATGAGGTTCTAATGATTAGGTTACATTTCTCCACAAAGGGTTTGACGAGACACGTCGACTTGGCCTTCAAAGTGAAACAGAGCAGGTGACCAATTCTCTGTTTATGGTGGGTATGCTTTGGGAATATTGCTTCATTTATGGCTCACTATATTATAAATTGATAGGTAGTACGACATGCTTCTCCCCCAGGTGAAACTGGAATGCTTGTTGTAGACTCTATGGTAAGGACATTGGTTATTTAAGCATTACGTTGTTTGTGCAATGAATTGTAAGGAAGCTACAAATACATCCCTGAAATGTCTCAGGCGCCAGGTGGCCCAGCTCACACATACTTGGAGCCAGGTGATGTGCTTGTTCGAGTGAATGGAGAAGTAGGTTGCAAAGTTTTTAGCAATTTTTGTTTTGTGGTTATTATCACCTTTTACCTTTACAAATTCTTATTTCTTGGTTTATTCTCTACTAAGCATAATTCTGCTTTTATATTTTCTTGTTAGGGTTGAAGATCTGTTAGTATTATTATTATTATATATACCTACGAGTCTTGTAAAAAGTGTGAATGGATTGTTTACCCAAATTTACCATTAGTATATTATTATATATAAATATCACATAATTATAAGATTGACTATAATACCCTTATTCTTAATACTTGCACTTCAAGTTGGTATGTATCCTATCAATGGCTGGGTACAAAGATATTAAAATTTCAAACTACATCACAAGTATTTAATAAAGAGATTAGCTAACTGATCTATTCAGATTGTAAATTTTTTATTTAAATCTTTGGAAATTGTCTTCCCTAACTTTTGCAACTTAATGTGGCACCAAAGTTACCTTTATACTATAACTTTTGCACTAACCGATCTACTACATTTTTCTTACGACATTTACCTTTATAAATATGCAATAACTTTTGTAGGGTCTTTTAACTTGTGAGCTAGCATAATCTGCATCTGCTTATCCCATTATATCAAGATGTCTATGGTTACGATACAAAAGGCCTTATCTAGGAGCTTGCTTGATATATCTCCTAATATTCGATACAAATGTTGATGTTGAGTTGACTTATAACTTGAAATTTGATGATATGTTTTCTGTTAGTAAGGTATAAAATTTTTGCCTATTAACGTGAGATATCTCAATGGATTAGAGAAAAACTTCCCTTATTAGGTATAAATTTTACATTGACGTTCACACAGCACAAGTGTTTATAAGCTTAGAGCTTTACTTTCTAGTCTTTTGTAGTGGATATGGAGCATAATTTTGGTATAGTTAATTTTTTAAAGGTTTTATTGTTGGAAATTTAGGCTTAGAATTTGAGGGTTTAATATGTCTGAAATTTAGGTTAGATTTGCTGGAATTTTATAAGGAACACAAACAATGGAGGGTTAGGAAACTAGGAATCACTCCTAGGGTCTAAGAATCATTTTTAGGAGAAAGCATCACACTTTCTAGTTGAAAATTCAAATTTGTAGAAAAATTACAGATTGTTATTCTTGAAGGGCTGAGTATACACATAATTATAGAGAAGTTATTAGAGCCTTTATTCTGGTGGGAAAGAGTTCCTAACGAATTTACACCTTATTCTAATAAAAATTCTATAAATCTAAGCCCTAAACAACTAGGATAACGTATCTAAAATAGAATAATATATTTAACTCACTACCACTTCTTATCTAATAAGGAATCCTAACATATTCTAGATTTTAGCCCTTATCTTTGTTATCAACTCAATTCCCAATCCTTTCTCAAAAAGTCAATTCCCAATTCTCATCCCACCAAATTAAGACTTATAGTTGACTAATTTTTCCTTTTCATTTCTTCTATATACTTTAAGCTCTTTTGTATGAAGTTAGTATCGTCCCAAAAATTAATCAAGTTAAATTATAGAAAGGAATTTTTTTTGGTATAGAAAAACAAAAGGACAAGTCAATCTTCATAATTTCATTGTATATGTGACAAGACTTATAACAAAAACTACTTATTCAAATAAAAAGCAAGAGAGTGAAAATAGAATCTCATAGGCATGTGGTGGAGGTTATGTCTAGATAATTAATATAGCTCCTGTTGTTCTTAACCAATGCCAATCATCTTCTTAGTCTTCAGATCCTACATGCAAGTAAAAGATGAAGAGAAGTCATAGAACAATTAAGGAACGAGTTATTGATTAACGTAAATAAGCCTAAAGGAACAATGTCAGACAAACAAAACAAAAGGCAAATGTAAAGTGTGTATGGAAGAGGCTATTCTGATGCCACAAACTAATGTGGTAGAACGTCAGAAATAGTGACACTGCGATATCAAATTAAGCATAAAGGGAATAGTTATCGATGATATGAACAATAGCTCAAGAGTTTAGTATCCAAGGACTAGCATAAGTATTAGCAAAGGCACAAAAAATAATTGCTATTTGCTGGACCCTAGAAGTAGCTGCACTTATTAGTTGTGAAACAGAGTTTAGAGCAATTGCCTCAATAATTTGTGAACATTTGGCTGAAAAGACTGATGGAAGATATACAAACACCACTTGCATATCCTACAACGCTGTATGGTGATGGCAAGTTAACTATTAACATTGTCAATAATCCTATACAACATGATTGTTTAAAGATTGTCAGAATTGATTTAAGTTTCCTAAAAGAGAAATTGAAGATGAGCAGATAAAGCTCACTCATTTACCTACAATAACACAAGAAGCTGATATATTTACCAAGGCAATGGCTAAATCAAGGTTTGATCATTAATTGGTAATTTGAGAATGCTAGATATCTATTTACTAGCCTGAGGAAGGGTGATATTTTCCGAGGTAATGGCTAAATAAAGGTTTGATCATTAACTAGTGACTTGAGAATGGTAGATATCTATTTACTAGCTTGAGGAAGGGTGTTGGAAAGTCAACCAAGAAATCACATACTAAGAGAGATTGTGATTTTCTATTATTTAGCAACATGTTTCAATTATAATTGTAGATTGTAGTCATTTACACACAGCTCTAACAATAATAACCTAGGAGAGTATAGATTTTTTTTTTTTTTAATCTTAGTGAACATGTATGTATGTGTACACTAATGAGCATAATGAAATAGTTAAGAGTCGTTTTCATTCTTGACTTGTCTCTGTTACTATTATATACATGTGTTACATAATGACAAAATTGATTAGAATACCCTTACTCTCAACAATATTCAAAATAGCAATATTATTTAATTTTCTATATTAGATTAGTTTAGATGTGATTCTTAAAAATATTAGTATTGGTCTTTTATTATAGGTGTTCTTTTTTGGAATAATAGTATTAGTATACGATTTATTTAATGCGTACTTTTTTGAACAGCTAGCACTAGTCTTATTATAATTTGATGGCTAAAACCTTTTTAATGATAATGCATCTTATCATCTCCTTTTTTGCATAAGCTACTCTATTCCCTATTTTGCTTTTCTATGAGCAAAAACTGGTGGTCTCTCTACTCTGTTCTCAATATTTGATAATATTAAGAACATAGACAATGTTTAATGGGGGATGGGAGAAAATGTATTTATGGGGAGAACAGGGAGAAGAAGACTCAAAGTGATTGAGGTTCAAAAACTTGAGATAGTCGGGTAATATTTTATCACAAAATATGATCTTCTCAAAAAGTCATAATACTGCTTGTATCAATACTATAGTTCTTAATCTTATCCTTTATTTAACAAAACTAAATAGATTACTAATGCAAATGACTCTTAAGTATCGAAACCATGAATTAGCATCTCCATTAAATGTCCTTTGTGTTTCTTTCTTTATTAAGTGGTAGCTTTTTTAATGTATTTTGCACTTGTTATCTTTACTTATGTGTTATCTATGTTCACTGTGTTCATGTTGTAGGTAATAACTCAATTTCTCAAGTTAGAGACTATACTTGATGATGGTGTTGGCCAAAAGATTGAGTTGGAGATTGAAAGGGGTGGGAAATCGATCACTTTAAACTTGACGGTGAGACCTATACTTAATAGTTATGCTTATTAGATTGTATGCATCACAATTATTTGGTAAGATATCTTCATTTGGAGATGCTAGCAAACCGTTAATGAAAGAAACTTAAACTTTTGGGTGAGACTTAAAATGGATGAAATAATATTCTAATTAGAAAGAAGAGAATTTATAAGTATGAAATCTCGTAAGCTTATATGAAAACCCTTGACTATTTATTCTTTCCCCATTTTAGTGTGAAACTTAAGTGTGTAGATTGTAGACTGCATAGATTTAGAGTGATTATTAATACTGGGAGTATATTGAGACATTGTAAAGTTATATGTTGTTTTCAATTGTCTATCTTGCATGCATAAAATAGAGGAGCTGCTCGTAATTAATCATTATTATATTCTACAACAACTTAGAGTAATATCCTAATAAGGCTTATAAGACCTAGGCAACCATCTCTCTTTAAGGTGCACCTTGAGGAGTTAGGCCTAGTTTATTATGGTATCATAACCACTGCTAGTTTGATGATATGCCTTATCCAAATGTTGTGGACAATAAATGGTAACAACAGTAAGTTAATTTTGATTAGCTTCTTCATTGTGCATGAAAAAAAGAAAAAAGAAAAAAAAAATGCAGTGACTAAGAACTATCAAATATCTTTAAACATTAGTGTCTGAAAAGGTAACATATGCTTTGTGATAGGTTATTGTATGAGTTTATTATTGGACTTTCCATCTCAGTACTTGAAAATTTAGCTTTTCTATTGGTCTCTTTTCATTAATGTTTTATATTCATTCCTCAGGTTCAGGATTTACATTCCATAACCCCTGATCACTTTTTAGAAGTCAGTGGTGCGGTGATACATCCTTTGTCTTACCAACAGGTTAGTTAGATTGTACTTTTTTTATATTTATATTAGTCTATTTTCTTGTCATAACTTACTTATATGCTCAAAATACTTACCAAACAAATTATACATAGTCCATGTTTAGGGGGCTCTTAACTGGTGGATACTGATATATAACTCGCAAATTTCACATATTGATGTTATGAAATATTTGATATATTAATATATGATTCTAGTGCCAACGCATTAGCATCGGTTGATATGTTAATTGCTTTCCTGACTTGCAATTCTCTCAATTAAAAGGGCCACAACAAACTTCTCAGTTATAACTTACTCGCTTCTTTTGTTTTTTATGCTTCCAGACTTCTGTATTGAATAAATAAAACAAATGATTATGTGTAAAATCACTCTTTATGATGTTATAATTCGAAACAAAGAATTACTTGAATCATTTAGAACAAATAAAAGTATTGTCTTTCATGAATAATTTCCTAGAAATATATAAGTTTAAGAGTTACTTCTAATTCTAAGAACTGTTCTTAGAGAGAAGCATTTCATCAATAAGCTGAAATTCTTTTTTTTTCTTTCTTTTCATTTTCTTCTTTTTTTCTTGAACTGAATGTACTAATTATTCCTAACCTAAGTGAGAAAAGTTAAAAATATCACTTACTAATTTATCCCTTGTTAAGAAAATTGACTAATATATAAAATTGACAAAAACTAACTGTCAAGGAAAAGAACCTTCGACTATTATACGAAAGTACATAGTAAACACTAACATTTTAATACCTAATATGAACTCATTCTTCATTATGGTCAAATTGTCATCGAATTACATGCTATCACTAACCAAAGTTTAATGATGTTTACATTCTTTGTTACCTGTTGCTGCATTTCTATAGGCCCACAATTCACCATTGCCAAAATCTCAAAGACCTTTTTAACGTCTGATTGAAACAGGCCAGAAACTTTCGCTTCCATTGTGGTTTGGTTTATGTTGCAGAACCTGGGTAAGTCTTTTTTATTTTAATTCTCCAAATTTTGCATCTTCAATCGAATTGCCTCTTGTTGTGATACCTACATGGCGTCTTGCAATTTGACTAAATTTGCAATCTGACTAAATTAAGTTCTGTTTAATTGTTCCCCTGCTTGTGCTCCCTAATATATTACTTTTATTGTTTTTTGTTTTAATTTATTTTTCTCCTATTCTTTATGTCGAACCTGCTCTATGATGGTTTCCATATGCTTCCCTTTGAGGAATTTGACCAAAGTGTTTGAACTATTTTGTTCTTATTGTTGAATGTGTTGAATGTTGAAAAATAATCTGTATTCTATATCATTGTGTACATAGGAACAAGGTTTATATACAAAATTCCTAGGACTATTTAGGAAGTAATCTAGCTATTAAGTCTAGGAAATCTCTCAATTATAAGAGAGATTATAGGTGTAATTATAACAATATCAATGCTAATAATCTCTAGTCAACACTTATCATTATTAAAAAAAATATTCTTTAAAAAAAATATTCTTTTGCAATTGAATCTTTTATGTTTTTTAGTCTAATTACTAATGGTTATTCATGTTGGAACTTGTAAATTTAACTACTGCAGGTATATGCTCTTTAGAGCTGGAGTTCCGCGCCATGCAATCATTAAGAAATTTTCTGGTCAGGAAATATCACATCTCAATGATCTTATTTCAGTTCTATCTAAGCTGCCTAGAGGAACTGGAGTACCACTAGAATATATAAGCTACATGGATCGTCATCGAAGAAAGGTGCATTTTGTTTTTTCTTTTTCCTTTTTCTTTGCAATAGTTGTTTAAATGATGTTTGTTTGCTTGAGCTGTGAATCTTCTTTTACTCCTCATGCCTTATTGGATTTGTTTCCTTTTGAGTGAATTTTCATGAATTGCAATTCTTAGTTGATAGTCATGGAAGAGCAACATATTACTGTTGGGATTTTAGGACCTAGTGTGGATTTATCCCTTGAGCTATGAAAACTTCCAGCATAAAAGAAGAGGGAAAAAAGAGACAACATTGAGAAAATCCAAGAATGAAAAAGCTCTCAGCTACTGATTCATGACTCTATGATCGAAATATTCTCGCTCATGACCCATGCATTGCACAAGGATGTGGGCCTACATGTCAAACTTAATTTTCTCGTGATTGATTGCCAAAAGGTTCCAGTATCATCGATAACCCAATTATCCTAATATCTAGTTGTGTTGGTAAAACTTGGCAAATTTTGGTTGGGCATTTGAACCTTGTACGCTTCAACTGATCCTTTATTTTGAGTTTCAATTGAAGTATGCCAATGAGCCCCCTTAGCTCGTCTTCTTTCCTAATATAGGTTATGGTTTAAGTTCTCTTTTAACCATGTGGATTGCATGACCTATTACATGTGGAGTTGTTGGTTTCTTAATTGTTCTTCCCAGCATAACTACAATCCTTGGACCTTAGACCGTAAAAGGATCTTGCCATCTTCAAAATAGGAAACTATTAGCCTAACTTATCTCTACTATCAATTTATACATAGATAAAGCAACTTGGTTTTCATAAATTTTGTTATTGCGTTATGACCATTGTATGTTAGGAACTGATTTAAAACTCCTATCTATTATTCTGTTCCAAGTCTATAACTAATTCTTATGTATTATCAAGCTTTATTACAGCTTTACAAGTAGGATGAATGCTATACAAAGTGTTTAAAACTTTATCTATTAAATCCAACTAATGTATTGCACATTCTGGTTTTAAAACATCATGAGAGAAGTTTCAATTTTTTTGGCATAAAGGTGTACCATTAATTAGGACATTTAGCCATCTGTCTAGAATGCCGTCTGCAAATATATTACCATTTACAAAATATGGTCATATAAATATATACAAGTATTTCAATACTAATTAGGGAATGTAGTCCCCATAATCAAGAGAATATAATCCCTATGGTCAAGCCTTCAATCTGTATCCTTTCAAGGCATATCTCTATAATCTGTAACACTTATCAAGTGTTTTTTTGACATGTTCACATAAGGAATTTAATATTCTATTGCTTTTAAACTAAGACTCCAAAGTACGCTAAGAAATGTTGTTTTCTTATTAAACAAAAAATTATTTATATATAGATGCATTTTTCTTATTACATTTCTGAGAATTAGTTTTATACATTTGAGTACCCTTTTTGGTTGGGTACAACTCCATTTTGATTACTGACCTCAGTCTCTTATGTTCTTCAGCCTATGGACAGGACAGGTCTAAAGACATATTCTTGTGTGTTTATGCTGTGCTTTTCTTGTGTATGTGGTTCATGCATGTGTTATTCTACTTCATATTTTATATTGTTGATTTGATTTAAATTTGGTTATAGTCTGTCCTTGTAATGGTTGATCGCCATGAATGGTATGCTCCTCCTCAAATATACACTCGTGATGACTGCTCTGGGCTGTGGATAGCAAAGCCTGCTTTCATGCCTGATTCTATGCATATAACATCTAGCATTGGTAGCAATGGACAAGGAGCCCTCGAACAAATTGTCTCATCAGTTGACAAGGGAACTCCTACAAAACATATTGATCAAGGTGCCAACCTAGAGTTGACTGGTGGTGGGGTTACTAGCATGGAAACTAATTGTGAACATCTTTATGAGGAATTACATCCTAGGGATGACTCTGATATTGGAAACAAAAAGCGACGGGTTGCTGATATTGCTACTACTGGGATTGCTGTTTCTAATTGTTCCCTGCTTGAAACTGGACAAGTTAATTCAGGAATCAGTGCTATGGACAATGAGGTTATGAGGGATTATCAAGGAGCAACAGCAGCTGCAACCAATGCTTCATTGGCAGAAAGTGTGATAGAGCCCACACTTGTGATGCTTGAGGTAAATCTAACGTATTTGAGAATATGATTACGTTCACTCTATTGCTTATGTTTGTAGCTGCCTTATCTTTAAGTTATTTCTTACTGTTGTTGCCCGTGTTGATTTGTTGAGATGGTCCCTTGTTTATTTTCTTTTGTTAGTATTGTGATGTTCATGTAATCAATGTTGTTGTAATATTATATACATATATCTTAAATGTGTGGTTTTGTTTGTTGAATTATGTGAGAACTTAGATTCAGCCTAATGAGATTTCGAGCCTTATAACTACTGTCTTTTGTTTCTACCTTTTACAGATGCAGCAAGTTTTGTTAATTTTTGTACTTTTTTGTTCAGAGTCCTTTATTCATTGACCATGCTCCATTCATTGTGCATATTTGTTGATTCTTGTTGATTGGCCAGTAATATATTAGTTAGAAACTATGGGTCTTTATTTGTTTTTCTTTTTTATTTTCCAACTTTTTCTTCAATGTATTATGGTGATGGTTACCTGTTCTGATGTAATGAAATCATGTGCTGTAAGAGAACTACTTTCCTTGATTTGCATGTTGAACCTATACTCGGTCTTCGGTCTTTACTTTTTCTGCTTGTTTTATATGGCTATCATTATCGTTGCTTTTGTTTACAGTGTCTCTTCTGCTGCATTTTATTTGTGAAGATGTTCCATTAAGGGCTTAGGTTAGTTCAGAAGTATTTACAGGAATGAGATTCATCTTTTTTGCTCATAGGTTCATGTTCCACCGTCGATTATGCTTGATGGTGTCCATTCCCAACACTTTTTTGGGACTGGCGTGATCATATATCATTCTGAAGACATGGGGTTGGTTGTTGTTGACAAGAACACAGTTGCAATATCTGCTTCAGATGTTATGTTGTCTTTTGCTGCTTTTCCTATTGAAATTCCTGGAGAGGTATGTTTTTAAGGTGTGAATAGATGCTTTTCATATGGTAATACTATTGCATACCATCTTGATCAATTACTATTTTCCACTCTAGGTGGTTTTTCTCCATCCGGTTCATAATTATGCTCTTGTCGCATATGATCCCAAAGCTTTAGGAGCTGGTGGTGCTAAAATGGTTCGAGCTGCTGAATTGCTCCCAGGTATGCTCAGTCTCTGGGTTTTCTTGAATGCTGTATTTCAAAGTATGATGTAGCATGCTTTGAGCTGAAACTTTAGAATCATGCTTTCATGCACTTTTCTGCACTTATAATAAACAGAGAGTAAGTTATGAAAATAATGACTGAATACATCCTTTCTTGTATTGACGTACAAGTATTTAAAGAGTTCAGCTGGAAACAAAAAAGGTTGTTAATCTTCCTAATTAAGAATGAAATAATAATTCCTAAAATTCTGCTCACAAACCTCTTAGCTATCTAAATATGTACATAGTCAAACATTGTACATAATTACAAATATTTTGGATATCTTTCCACACTCCCATAGTCAAATATTGTACATAATTACAAATATTTTGGATATCTTTCCACACTCCCCCTCAAGCTGGCATGTGGATATCGCTCTTGGCAAACTGGGTAATTAAATTCTCATATTGTGCCTTAGGAAGTCCTTTGGTCAGTATATCTGCTATTTCGTTCGCAGTAGGTATGTAAGACAAGGATATCGTGCCACCATCTATCTTTTCCTTTATGAAATGCTTGTCCACTTCTATATGCTTTGTAATGTCATGTAGAATTAGATTATGAGTTATGGAGATTGCAATCTTGTTATGAAATGCTCCCTGCCACCACACTTGTTTTTTTCTTCTCTAATTAACCATATTTTCCCCTACAAAAGTGCAATAACCTGATGTGGGTCTTCTATCATTCATATTGCCTACCCAATCTACATCAGCATAGGCTTCTTCCTGAAGTTGACCTCTATTTTGAACAAAAGTCCTTTACTTGAGGTATCTCAAAATTCTGAACACAACTTCAAAATGGAAGAAGATGACCTCTATTTTGAACAAAAGTCCTTTACTTGGAGTCCCTATAAGGTATCTCAAAATTCTGAACACAACTTCAAAATGTGTAGGTCCAGATGAATGCATGAACCGACTAACAACGCTAACTGCAAAAGCTATGTCAGGTCTAGTGTGCGCCAAATAGATTATTCTCCCAACTAATCTCTGATAGCGCTCCCAGTCCACTGCTTCACTAGTTACCACTGTTTCGATTTTACATGGGCTTGGTTGGAGTATCTGTTGCCTCTTCTGAATACTGTTTCTTTGAGCAAATCAAGTACATATTTGCGTTGGTTAACACATATTCCCTCCCTTGATCTTGCAAAATTCATTCCAAGGAAATACTTTATCTTTCCCAATGCCTTGATATCAAACTCTGCCTCAAGTTTCCTCCTCAAGTTGTTGATCTCATCTAAATCATCCCCAGTCATAATTTTGTCATCTACATATATTATCAAGATAGCCAGTTTACCTTTCATGGATTGTTTGTAGAACAAATGGTGGTTAGCTTAGCTTTGTGAGAATCTGTGTCTCTTAATAACATCTCCCAAATGCTGGCTCTTGGAGATTGCTTTAGTCCATATAAAGCCTTTTTCAGTTTGCACACTGCCTCTTCCAAGTTTTTCTTCTAATTTGGGTGGCAGTTCCATATTCAATTCTTGAAAATCTCCATTCAAAAATGTGTTTTTCACATCAAATTGATGAAGTGACCACACAAGATTGACGGCAAGATAAAGAAGTATTTTGATGAGTTAATTTTAGCAACAAATGCAAAAATCTCTTGGTGGTCAATACCATGAGTCTAGGTAAATCCTTTCGCTATGAGTCGCGCTTTATATCTTTCCACACTTCCGTCAGCTTTACACTTTACCGTGAACACCCATTTGCACCTAACTGTCTTTTTGTCTTTAGGCAGGTCAATGACACCCAAATATTATTTTTCCTAAGAGCGTCCATTTCTTTCATCACCGCTAATTTCTAATTCGGATCACCCAGTGCTTCTTGAACAGTCCTTGGAACAAACAGGCTAGAAATCATAGACACAGATGCTCTATGAGTATTTGACAAATTTTCATATGATAAGTATTGTGCATTAGGATGTTTAGTGCATGTACGAGTTCCATTTTGGAGGATCAAGATTTGAAGAAGTCAAATTTTGTAAACCAACAGATTGAGGAGGAATAAAGTTGGAAGGTAGGTTACACTGAGTTGTAGAACCATCATTCCGAAAAGTTGATTGAATATTTGCTGAAGAAATAACTGGAGCTGTAGTCCCTTTGTGAAACTTCTTTCTGGTATGAACCTGAAGCTTAGGTTGAGGATTATGTTCTCCCCTTGTCTGTGATAAAGTAATGTCTAGCAAAGTAGGATTAAGAGTACTGCCACTAGTTTTCATATTCTTAACTAAAGCCATAGACATTTCTGGAATAGGTAAAGTTTCCCAAAAATTATTTTCTTCTACTATGTTTTCCCTCTGAAGAAAGTCTTTTTGGAAATAAGGTTGATCTTCAACGAAGCTTACATCCGTGTTTTTGAAAAATTTCTTTGTGACTGGATTAAAACATTTCTATCATTTTATTAGATGCATAGCCAATGAAAATACATTTTTCAGCTTTCACATCTAGTTTTGATCTAAGAATATGTGGCACATACACATAACAGGTGCAACCAAAAACTTTTAAAGGAAGATCAGTCGTTATCCTAGAAGTAGTAAAGGAATTTTTTAAGACATGTAAAGGTGTTTCAAATTTCAAACTCCAGGGGATATTCTATTTATTAAGTAACAACCAGTTAAGAGTGCATTACCTTAAAGATATTTAGGAACATTCATTGAAAACATAAGTCGCCGAGTAACTTCAAGTACATGCCTATTTTTCCTTCAGCAATACCATTTCGTTGTGGTGTGTCACGACAAGTGGATTGATGAATGATACCTTTTTCTAGAAGTAATGTTCCTAAATACTTATTGAAATATTCTATCCCATTATCTGTTCTAACAGTGCCAATTTTTGTTTGAAATTGATTTCATTCATAAGCAAAAACTCTTTAAACCTTCGTTCAACTTCAAACTTGTTTTCCAACAAATAAACCCAACATACTCTTGTGTGGTCATCAATAAATGTTAAAAACCATTTTTTCCAGAAAGTGTTTTAACTTTGGATGGGCCCCAAACATTACTATGAAACAAATAAACTGGTTTTGAAGCTAAATAAGATTTTATTGGAAAAGAAACATGATGATCTTTGTTTAATTGACAAGCTTCACAATGAAATTTTGGCCAAACAATTCCTTTGAATAATCTAGGGAATAAATGTTTAAGATATAGAAAACTAGGATGTCCTAATCTACTATGCCATAACATGACTTGATCATAGACAAAGTTTGAACTAGTACTATCTAATCCATGAGCAGTTTTATTCCTAAAAGCATTGTCATCAAGATAGTGCAGCCCTTTCATTTCTCTAGCAATTCCAATCATCTTCCCCAAGTTTTGATCCTGGAAAACACATGTGAAAGGAGAGAAGATAACAAAGCTGGTAGAATTTTTGGTCAATTTGCTAATGGAAAGCAGACAAGCAAGTTTTGGAACTTGTAGAGCTGATTTTTAGAAATTTTTGTTGAAATTTTAATATTCCCTTTGACTACTATAGGTGAGAAACTGCCATTAGCGGTTTTGATATTTTCAATAGAAGAACATGGATAATATGAACCAAACAATTGAGGACTGTTTGTCATGTGACTAGAAGCCCCTGAATCGATGATCCAAGGAGTGGTTTCCCAAGAACAGAAATTGCTAAAGAATCAGTACCTGTTTGTGCCACAACTGTGGGAACATTGGAAGATGGAATGGATTTTTTCAGTTTAAAAGGATAATCTAATTGTTCTTTACTGAATGGAGATGACTCTGTCACATTGGCTGTATGTATGCTTTATTAACCAGAATTTTTTTGCCTTGCCATTCGATGGTTTACCATTTAACTTCCAGCAATTTTCTCTGGTATTATGTAACTTTCCACAATAGTCACAGCGTAGATAACTTTGTCTCCTACACACTGATTTTGGGAAGTTTTATAGCTGATTTCAGACTCTGGAATCGCCAAGGCTGACCTTTTGACGGACCCAGTTATACCTGCAGATTTCTTTCTCAGAATCACACATCTCTGACTCTCTTCTCTTCGTACCTTTACAAATACTTCGCTGATTGAAGGCAGAGGTTTTCTTCCAATAATTCAGCCACAAACCTCATCATATTCAATATTCAGACCTACAAGAAATTTGAAGACTTGGCCAACATCCACTATCTTCTTGTAATAATTGCAGTCATCAGGTGATTTCCACTCATAATCATGAATAAGTCCAGGTCTTGCCAAGCCCTTTTAAGAGAATTAAAATAAGTTGTCACAGAATTCTCACCTTCGCAAATATCTCCAAGTTGTAGGGTTAACTCATAACTTGGGATTAATTTCCTAAATCTGAATACATCTCTGAGATGTTGTCCCATAGTTCCTTTGCTGTAGAATAACAGAGATAGTTTGCACCCATCTCTTCAGCCATGGAATTGACCAACCACGTCATCACCATTGAGTTTTGGCATCACAATTGGCATAGGTTGGATCCTTTACATTGGGCGTCTGAGTATCTCATGTGAGATATCCGATCTTGCCTCTCACTCTGATATACGGGCAAAAAGATTGTGACCAACGAAGAAAATTGTCACCATTTAATTTGATTGTAGTAATTTGAATAGGATGCTTTCGGTGGCTTGAAGTTCTAACAGAGGTGATTGAGAAGGTTTGTTTGTCCAGGCGATACCTCAGACATTTAAAAAACAAAAAGATTCAACCTTATGATTTTTTGTTCTGCTCTGATACCATAAAAAACAGAGAATAAGTTATGAAAATAATGGCTGAATACATCTTTTCCTGTATTGATGTACAACTATTTAAAGAGTTCAGCTAGAAACAAAAAGTTAGTTAATCTTTTTAATTGAGAATGACATAATAATTCCTAAAATTCTGCTGACAAACCTCTTAACTATCTAAATATATTACATAGTTAAATATAGTACATAATTGCAAAATATTTAGGATATCTTTCAAAAGTTTATCAGTGGATTAAGATGATTAGGTTTCCAAAAGTATATATGATTTATTCCTGAGCCTCACCAGTTTAAGCTTTTGAGATGAGTTGTTTCAAACCAAGTCTCAAGAAGCCACTCAACCCAAAAGGTCCCGAATTCAATTCGTAACGCCCTTATTTGTAGTGCATTTGTGATCTGTTGTGCTTTTCCAAAATTTTTGTGATATATTGTCATAAAATAATATGTGAGCCACACCCATTAGCTTAAGCTTTTGGGTTGAGTGGTTTCTTGAGACTTGGTTTGAATTTCTTTACTATAACGGACCATTTCCTTTCTATAATGAAATATTCACTTTTAAGAACCAGTGCTTTTAATTTGTTACACAGAACCAGCATTGCGTCGCGGGGATTCTGTTTATCTTGTGGGGTTGAGCAGAAGTCTGCAAGCAACATCTAGAAAATCTATTGTAACAAATCCTTGTGCTGCTCTGAATATTGGCTCTGCTGATTGTCCTCGTTATAGAGCAACAAATATGGAAGTTATTGAGCTTGATACTGGTGAGTATTCTCTTTTGGTTGCCAAAAATTATTATTTTTCTTTGTTGTCTCATTATAAGATATTCCAGATTTTGGAAGTACATTTTCGGGTGTGCTAACTGATGAGCAAGGAAGGGTTCAAGCTATCTGGGCGAGTTTTTCAACTCAGGTATCAACTACTAATGTAATATCTGTATTCTAATCTTATTTGTACGTATTCTAATGTTTTCTGTTTTCTATTTTCTATTTCAGTTGAAATTTGGTTGTAACACGTCTGAAGATCATCAATTCGTCAGAGGTATCCCCATCTATACAATCAGCCAGGTGCTTGAAAAAATTGTACCTGGGGAAAATGGATCAACTCTTCTCATAAATGGCGTCAAAAGGTCAATGCCATTCATTAGAATTTTAGAGGTTGAGCTTTATCCAACATTGCTATCTAAGGCACGGAGTTTTGGTCTGAGTGACAATTGGGTCCAAGTATGCTTTCTTCTTTTCTGAATGCTGCATAGTCTACATCCCTTCATCTGTCTCCTTGTTGTCAGTTCAGTCCAAATTTGGTTTATTCTTGATGCTGTCTCTGTACTTTGTTACTCCAAATAGTACTATCTTTGTTGCTATTGAAATCGTAACAGGGGAAATTACTACTTTTACTTTTCCTTGTCTAGTTTTCACTGTTCCATTACCTAAATGCAATATTATGTTCATAGGAATTCCCACTTGATTTTTATGGGAATGTTTGTCGCTGATATTTACTATTGCTATTTACTGGAGATCGTGATGATCATTTTAGACTTTGCTGTGAAGTGTTGATGGAGCTAGAAATGTTTTATGTTGAATATGTCAACTTTACCAAATTTATATACTCCGTGTGGAGGTCAAAAAAGTAATAGATATTAATGGAAGTCTTGATTGAAATGCTGGTGAAGTATGCTTATCTGCTACTTGAATCGTACAAAAATTAAAAATGGAACAACTTTTTTATGATGACAATGGAATGAAGTGGTCAGATTGGTTATGGTTTCTGAAGACAATTGCATGAGCTCTTTTTGTTATCATCACCGATTTTGTTAGCATGTTCATGATCTTAGAAGGCAACAGAAATATATTTTTGGCAATTCCTATACATGTTTTCAAATATGGCAGGCAATTGATATGACTGAGGACACTAATTTTTGATGTCATATCTTCTAGGCCCTTGTCAAGAAAGATCCAATAAGACGACAAGTTTTACGTGTGAAAGGTTGCCTGGCTGGATCAAAAGCAGAAAATCTATTAGAACAAGGGGATATGGTTTTAGCAGTTAATAAAGAACCTGTTACCTGCTTTCATGACATTGAGACTGCTTGCCAAGCTTTAGACAAAAGTGATAATGATGAGGGGAAACTTAATATGACCATATTCAGGCAGGTAATCAAGTGGGTTTGCTTCTTTCATTTCTTTTATGTTTGGTATTTATTTCACGTGTTCTCCATCTGTTGATTTCATGTTATTTTGGTCCAATGGTTCAAAGTGTGATTTATCGGTTTACCAGGGAAACGAAATTGATCTTCTGATAGGAACAGATGTTAGAGATGGAAATGGCACTACACGTTGTGTAAATTGGTGTGGATGTATTGTTCAAGATCCTCATCCTGCAGTGCGTGCTCTAGGTTTTCTTCCAGAAGAAGGTCATGGCGTTTATGTAGCAAGGTAAGAAATATTTTTCAGCACTAAGCTTTTCAGATTCTGTTGTGGGATGACATGAATGATAAACCTGAGTAGTGGACTGCTGAGATTTGATGGTGATAGCAATATGGATCCTAAACCCATATTGACTTACTCTAGGAGGAAGAGGGAGAAGGGTCCAGATATGAACCCGA
>JANPWT010000002.1:36427461-36444173 GCA_024678245.1 Erythroxylum densum | reverse complement strand
ACTTCCTAGGACTATTTAGGAAGTAATCTAGCTATTAACTATAGGAAATCTCTCAATTATAGGAGAGATTATAGGAGTAATTATAGCAATATTAATACAAGATCAATGCTAATATCTCTAGTCAACAAATACTATTAGACTATTGTTATCAGTAGCTGTTAACTTTGACTAGCCACTTCAACAACTTGTTATCAAAAAGGCCTTCTTGAATGGCCAACTAAAGGAAGAAGTGTATATGAAACTTCCTCCAGGGTTTGATGAGGAAGGAGGAAACAGAGTATGTAGACTAAGAAAATCTCTATATGAACTGAAGCAATCACCACGAGCTTGGTTCGAAAGATTTGCCGAAGTCCTTAAAACAAAAGGATACACACAAGCTCAGTTAGATCATACAATGTTTTTCAAAATTAGAGAAGGTAAGAAGACAATTTTGATTGTGTATGTTGATGATATTATCATAACTGGTGATGATGCAGAGGAAATTACATGACTCAAGACAACTTTGAGGAAAGAATTTGAAGTTAAAGACTTAGGAGAAATGAAGTATTTCCTGGACATGAAAGTAGCAAGATCAAAGAACGGGATTTGCATCTCTCAAAGAAAGTACATTCTTGATCTCTTGAGAGAGACTAGAATGTTAGGATGCAAACCAAACACTACTCCTATTGACAGTACAAAGTTTGTGGATGAAGATGATGAACTTGTTAATCGTGAAGAATATCAAACACTAGTGGGAAGACTAATTTATTTGTCTCATACTAGACTAGATATTGCTTTTGCCGTGAGCGTTGTAAGTCGCTATATGCATGCACCAAGGAGAAAGCATTTTGAGGTAGTCTATAAGATCCTACGGTATTTAAAAGGTACTCCAAAGAAAGGACTACTATTCAAGAAGGGAGATCAGAGAACAATTGAAATATATACTGATTCAGATTGGGCAAGTTCAGAAGAGGATAGACGATCAACCACTGGATATTGTCCTTTTGTGTGGGGAAATTTGTTCACGTGGCAAAGTAAGAAGCAAAAGGTGGTAGCCAATAGTAGTGTTGAAGCTGAACTAAAAGCTGTTGCAAAAGGGATGTGTGAAAGTCTCTAGTTAAATAGAGTGTTGACAGAATTGGGAATCGTTTTTGAGACACCTATAAAACACTATTGTGATAACAATGCAGCCCTAAGCATGGCACACAATCTAGTCCACCATGAGAGAACAAAACATGTTGAAGTTGATCGACATTTCATTAAAGTGAAGATAGAAGATGGGACAATATGCGTAACTTATGCCCCAACAAAGAAGCAAACAACTGATGTGTTTACTAAAGGACTTCAACGACTAGCATTTGAAGATTGTATTAGCAAGTTGGACATGATTGATATCTATGACCCAACTTGAGGGGAAGTGTGGTCAAGATATGTATTGTCTCATTATATTATGATCTGATCATAATAAGATCTTTTAGATTAGATAGCAGTATCTTATAGATATACATTATCCTAGGATTATATTCTATATTTGTACAAATTCTAGCTTATTCTGTAAATCCTGTTCGTGTATATATGTATTGCAGTCTTTAATAAAGAGATATAGAGCAAATTAGCTATGATTCACATATCGAGTAGGTGCTGAAATTTTTTTCCCCAAATGAAATGACAATCAGTGTAATTGGAGTACTAATATGCAAGATGCATTCTTAGGAATGAAAATATACAAGAAGATCAACATAATTAGGAATTACGAAGTCTATTATTTTTCACAAGTCTATTTTTAGTAGGAGAATAAGTTAGTAGATTCTTATGCTATTTTACTTAAAAGCTTTATGTACTAACCCTATTAAAGGGCATTACAATGAATAAGAAAGTAGTTAAATCTTCTGTAAAAAATAATTAGACAAAAAGGTTTGCCAAGGATGAGTTTTCTAAATAGCAAACATACGTCATAGACAGGGGAAGAATTCTAACAAGGGAAAAGATAATTTTGTCGTGAGTTGTCCCATGCCTAGATCCTATGGAAAAAATGCATTAATTTGGTATCAAAGCTTGACGTCATGGATGATTATGTAGACTTGTCAAGTTCAAAGATATGTTCATCAGAATTTGTTGAGTTGGGGCTGAAACTTTTTTCCAAATGAAACGACAATCAATCTAATTAGAGTACTAATATGCACGATGCATTCTTAGGAAAGAAAATATTCAAGAATATCAACTTGATTAGGAAATAATTTAGTAGTTATCTTATTTAGATAGTAGTTATCTTACTTATGTAGTCGTTATATTATTTAGAAAGTTTATTATTTTCATAAGTCTTCTATTTACTTCTTAAGAACTTTATGTACTTAGCCTATTAGAGGGCATTACAATGAATAAGAATGTAGACAGAAATTTTCGAAAAAAAATGGTTAGAAAGTTTGTCAAGGATGAGTTCTCTAATTAGCAACCATATGTTGTAGAAAAGGGGAAGAATGATAGCTAGGGAAGAGATAATTTCCCTGTGTGTTTTTCCGTAACTAGATCCTGTGCAAAAAATACATATTAATTTGGTATCAGAGCTTGATGTGCAAAAAATACATATTAATTTGGTGCCAGAGCTTGATGTCATGGACGAATCTGTGGACTAGTCAAGTTGAATGGATATGTTCATGAGAAATATCGAGTAGAGGTTGTCTATATTGGAGGACTGCCAACAGTCCAACAAAAAGTTCTTGAACTCACAGCTGGAGGGGCACAATAAGGACATGATGTAAGGAGCGACAACCATTCTGTAGATACCAAAGGGAGGAAATAAATGTTAGGCAAGTTGGATGGACTTAGGTATTCTAAATTAGAATTGCATTCATATGATGGTACTGATAATCTGTTAATTTGGATCCATAAATGTAAACAATTCTTTAAAAATCAGTGAATGCCTAAAGGAGAGAAGGTGGGATTGGCAGTATTCCATCGTAATGGGGAGGAACAGCTGTTTTTTTAAAGGTGAGGCAAGAGAAGGCAGGTATGAATCGGGGGATATTTAAAGAACAAGGTCACCTGAGGTTTGATTCTCCTGTGAGCTTCAGCCCCCTTGATGAATTGGTCAACCTCAAGCAGATAGCAACGATGGAAGATTATCAAAAGGAGTTCTAATCTTTGCCAGTCTGTATCAGAAAGCTTACTCTGAAGCAACAAATCAACCTATCCACTGCAGTGGGATTTTATTTACAATCATTAAGAAAATAATCAAGGGCTTAAGTGATTTATTAGAAGAGAAAATTTGAAAGATAACTTAGGTATGTAGAGAACAAAAGATACCAGGAGGGATGACGTAGGATTAGCTATTGCAGAACAATAGAAGTAACAAGTCTACTAGCTAGATAGTTTTGTATGATTGAAAGGGAGAATAGATATATTAACCTATCTTATGGTATGTGACATTTGAATCAATGATTATTACGAGAACGTAACAGTTTGGAGGCTTTATTTGATTGATTGAAAATTCTTATAGGAGGTGAATATTAGGAGGCTTGGTGCCAAATAAATCAAGCATCTTCCTGATCAAGACAAACACAGTATGTTAGTTGTGGTCACATCACCTCATGAGTCACAATGTTATGTTAGCTATTTGAGACTGATCCCAGGTTTATTTTGAAGTGTTTAACATGTAAGGTTTATTTTGAAGAGTTTAACATGTACGTTGTGTATAACTAAAGTCACCACATTGCTAACAAATTGGTCAATGTTTTTGATTGTAACCACTCCCATTATTTTCCCCACAAAAATTATAATAGTGATGACCAACTCTAGCATCATTGTTCCTTTGACTCCCCCATTCTGTTTCCTCCATGTAAGGGAACTTATAACTGGAGGATGAACTCTAGATCCTTCAGCTTGTAGCAATCGGGGAAATATGTCATAAAATCGGTATCAATGGAGTTGTAAATCTGCAAAATTATTTTGGCAATATCATACGATAACTTCTTTTGTTTAGCATTTGGGGGCTCATTAGTCGGATGGCCATCTTTACCTATACTACAGGAGTACAATATCACTGTCAGTAATAAAAAAAGAATGCACACCAAATAGCATAAAAATAAAGAAATGGGTCAGTTTACTATGTGTTAAGAGTGAATTAATTTTGAGGAAGATGCAGTGACGCATTATGTTGTGCTTAAAGAAACGGGTCAGTTTACTACGCATTATGTCGTGCTTGGTGATCAAGGGAACTGGAATTAAAGTTCTTCAAAGCAGCACGTGAACCAGGATGTGACCTTGCACATTTAACCACATTGGTTGTTCAGTTTTAGTTTCCTCAGACAGAGATGGTTGTTGGAAGTGGAGGAAGAGATGGTAGGCGTTAATTTCTCCAAATGATGGCTCTGGACTCCAATAGCTCCAACACCATGACTAGTGAGGTTTTGGACACAATGAAACCAAATAAATTGACTCCGAGGTGGACCTAAACTAGTTGACTCACAGGATTAGTTCTGAAACCATGTTTTAAGTTTACAGAATAATTCATGTTTGTTCCTAAATAATGGTAAGAGTATATACAATGGAAATCTATACACGAGAAGGCCTGCATTTATGGCAATCTAATAATGATAATGAAGAAAAATACATCAAGAAGAAATAATTACCTTGGTTGAGGTTATGGTGGATAATTGTAACATCAGATCCGGCGTAAATGTTACCCTATTTCTTATTGAAAGCATTCTCATTTTCTCATTGTATTATAGCCAACAATTGTGATAACATTTTATTTCATGTAAAATTAGGCGCATATAATGCTGGAATCAGATCATGAGTTTCCTTTAGCATTTGCTTTTACCTTCTAACTTTTTTACTGCAAAGCTAGGATTTAACGTGTTGCTTTTATAAGGTTCCATTTCCCCGTGTTCAATCTCTGCTACTCTCCATGTACTTATTTGCAATCCAATATCGATAAGCATTATTCTTTCTATTCGCTTGTGCCCTTCCCAGCTATCTTTACTTTGTGTTTGCTACATTAGACCCATGCAAGCTACAAAAGACCTGTAAGTGTTACCAATTTGGTACTTCATGTCTGCTCAGTTGAATCTACACGACAAATGACTTGAAACCTAGACCAGTACCAGCTCTCTTTCTGTGGAAATATGTGCTTTTTTGTGTGACGTGCTTGTTTCCTCATCTCTTCATGGTGTGTCTATAGGCTTATTAAACATTATATGACTTGAATTTTCCAGGTGGTGTCATGGAAGTCCAGCGCATAGATATGGTCTGTATGCTCTGCAATGGATAGTTGAAATTAATGGAAAACCGACACCTGATTTAGATGCCTTCATTAATGGTACAAAGGTATTGAATATGAAATTAATTTCTCCAAGATTTTACACCTTTGTGAATGTATGATAGCAAATTCTTGTTGATCATATATAATGTTTGTCATCTGTTTTGCTTTTGTTGGTGGCATATCAATAGGGATTGGGACACGAGGAGTTTGTACGAATAAAGACTGTTCATTTAAATGGGAAACCTCGTGTGCTCACATTGAAACAGGATCTACATTACTGGCCCACATGGGAGCTGAGATTTGATCCTGATTCTGCAGTGTGGCGGCGTGAAACAATCAAGGCGTTGGAAAGCATTTGAATTTCAAAAGAAATTCACCCTTTCTTGATACTATGCTATGCGGTTCTGATGGAACAATCTGAGTATAATGAAGTTGTATTTGACAACAAGGTTCATAAACTAAAAGGAAAGGAAAGATTACATGATTGCTATACGAAGGAAAGAAGCTGTTGCCATACAATTTGCACCTTGTCATAAGAGCAAAAGGGAAGATGCCATATAAAAACAGTCTCACTTAATATCTGATTTTGAGCTGGGTTGTATACTAAATAGTAGTAGTTCAAGCTCACTAAGGTGGAGTTTACGGTTTACATGGAATGGAAGCCATTAGAAAGGGCTATCAGGTGTATTATTACCGCAGCCGGGTAAAACTGAATTGAATCTTGCTTTTATGTTATCCCTAGTCTTTCTCCTCTTTGTTTGGAAGATAAAAGTAATGTTAATGAACCAATTCACCAAAACGTGAGTACAAACAAGATTAGTAGAGCATGAGCATTCATGCCTTGATGTCTAGCAAATTCAAAGTCAAAAATTGGTGTTGAAGTTTACAAATTAATGCAGATGTCATTAGGTAACACTTGGAGAAAGTCAGCCTTTGGACTCGTTCCTGTTTATCTTATGTAGGTTGTCTAGTGGACCTTACGGGTGTCCGTTATAAAACCAAAATTAATATTCTTTTTCCTACTTCCTGTGATGTTTTGGTTAAGGTCTTATTGCATCTCCAAAGTTCATAATTTGCCTCTTTGATTTTGGCTTTCTAGAAATCCTTCCCCTCTAAGAATTGTATGTGAACTCGCCGGTGATTCATCATTTCTGAATAACTTCTAAATTCTATCAGCACCTTGTTCATGGTTACAGATGAATTAATACCCCGGCCAAGTTTGTGGTGGTGGCAGATTGGTTTTGATAGATTTCTAATGAAAAGACAGATCTCCGACTCACAATTAGCAGCAGTCACATTTCTAAAAGTAGAAAGAGACTTTGAGGTTGATTTAGAGACGAGATTCCTCTGATAGTCGGGTAACAAAATGTATTTTTGCTGCAGATTCATGTCTGACGAAAGCGTAGCATTGGTGCTCTTGCTCCACTTAGTAGCTCCGATTGAGTCCGTTTGACTTTCAGCTTGGCTAGGACACTAAAAAATCGATCATTTAAGCAAGTTATCGTGTCCTCCGATTCCTCCTTCCTCTTTTCTTATATAGGGTTACTCTGTTTTACTTTTACATAGAACATATTGCTCTTACTTTTTACCATATTATAAACATCTTACTCTTTTAGCTTTTTACCCTATTTCAATTCTCTAATTCAAATTGGGTAAGAAGTCATTAGATTAATTACCACTAGCGGATGTCCTTGAAAAGCATAAGTCAACCCATTTGATCCTGGCCTTGGTTGAGTTATTTCCTTTGCTTGTCCATAGGAAGTTCTTGAATATTCCCTCCATTGCTCTGGTCAGTTTTAATGGCAAGTAGAGGTAAGAACTCTAATAGACATGTAAGTTGCTTAACATTGATATAATTAATTGTAATCTTCTTGCAAAGCTAAAGTTCTTATTGATCCAATTCCTTAATCTTTTTGTGGATAACATCAAAAATGGGTTGACATTATCTTAGAGCAATTCTAGCGGAAGAGGTTGGATACTAAAGTACCTTAATGGACTAATGCATCTCAACTCTTGTGATCTATGCAAGTTATTTAGCCAAGCTAGATGGACCTGTAAATAAAAACATGTTGCTCTTGTTGTAGTTGATCTTTAGTCTTGAGATGATGAATGTGTGGAGACAGTCTACTAGGATCTTAATGGAATCAGTGTTTGTCTTCTTAAACAATAAGAAGTCAATTACAAATGTAAGGTTAAAGAGTTTGATCCTTTTATCATTCAAATAGTAGTAGTTGGAGTTTCCTTCCTATTCTCTTCTCCTTGTAATGAGCTTGATTAGTTTTTCAATGTATAAAGTAAAGAGGTAGTGTAATATCCCATGTTCGGTGTTAGACTCCATAATTGTGAACTGAGCGTATTGAGAGCAATTAGAGTGCATTGCATGCTCATGCGTTATTGTATTTTCACACACACGTGAATATTTGTTATTGGCTTATTTAAAATAATTGTTCATGCATTTATTGACATTTTTGGGTCTAATTGACTGATTAATGCGATTTAAAAAGTGAATTGTGAATTATTTGTGGTAAAAATTTATTTGAAAATTGTTAGTATTATTTTGAAAATTTTGGTAAATTTTAGGAATTCCTAGAATTTGGATTATTTTGCACTAAGAAAAATATTGAATAATAGACCAATTAAATTGTGACATGTGATAATAGTGAACAATGTCACGTGTAATACATGCAAGATAGCCACGTAGTGTAAGATTCAATATAGCTCTTTCTCTGTTGATTGCCTCTGCACCAAAAACATTGATGAAAAATTTTCAGCTTGTTTACCAACACCGAACAATAGTTGTTTATTTATTCCCTCTTATTGCTAAAAACTTTATTGAATCAAGTGAGTGATTTTGATGATGTTTTATTGTTGTTAATTCTGCATATCAAATTATCATGAGCTGTTAGAGAAGTGCAGTTTCGGTGATTAATGAATGAGATGGTAAATAAAAGATTTGTGAAATAGGAATTGTCCAGGAAAGTATGAAATAGGTTATGTTGTTATATTGAAATGGACATGTAAAAGTGCTATAAAGTTGATATGTGAAATCAAGTTAACATAATTGGTTGAAGTGTCTTAAGTGTTAATTGAAGATTAAATAAGTTGGAAAAATACAGTAGACAGAGAGGAAGTGAAGTTTCGGATTTGTTATGGTTGAAGGATAAACTTGAATTTGGTTTGTTTAGAAATTGTGTTGGAGTTAGAAATGCAGTGTAGATGAGTTAGAAGTGAGTAATTTGGAAAAGAATGAAAAAAACATGGAAGAAGAAGAAGATATATGATGAAAAAGAGAAGGAAGAGCGATCGTACTTTAGCACGATCGCGACTTCAATGTTAAAGATTGCGACTTCGCAAGAGTAGGAAGCATATCGCGGTCGTGTAGACGCACGATCGTGACTTTCAACGTTTTTGAAAAAAGTTTGTTTCTTAACATCCTTTGCTATTTTTGTTATAACTTCTAGACATTCAAATGACTTGATTCTTAAACCAATAGATTCATAACACATTATTGGTAGCTTTCTGAATTGATTTGAAAAAGATTAAATGAATGAAAGTGTGAGAATCTATTGGAATAATATGAACCGGAATGTTTTACTGAATATACTTCGATATTTTTATTAAATCTTAACCTGTAGAGTTCCAAATGAGGTGATTCTTGATTCAAATGAAACTAGAGACATAAAGCTACAATTGTCCTGAAGAAATCAAATTGTAATTATGGTTTTAAGAATTCCAAAATCTATTATGAAAAAGTAAGAGTTCTATTATAGTTTAAGAACAGACTGACATATTTGGAGTATAACTTCTTATATATAGGCTCAAATTCAATGATCTTAGTGTCATTAGAAACCTAAGACATAGAGGAACAATTGTTTAGAAGGAAGTGTTGTTTAAATCCTTCATTTTCTGGATCTTATTGATCATATATAGTTGACCAGAACGGAATGTTTTCAGAAAAAGATGAAATAGTGAGTGAGTGAGTGAATTTTGTCACAATTGGAATACAAATGATATGTACAGCAATGTATGACAGAAATATACCCTAGAATTTTTCATTGAACATGCATGATACATGAAACATTGATATATGTGTTTATTTTATTTCATAAGTGCTCTAGTAATATGAAATTGTTTTTATTGCATATAGATGAGCAATTAGAGCGACCGCTTCTAGATATTGTCAGAACGTCAAGGTAATAGGCATAAGGGAGTAACAGTGAGTAACCTAAGATGGTCTCACTTTATTTACTCTTTTTTGTATATTATTGCACGGTATTGATATATTATTGAACTACATTGGCTGATTGTGTACTGAATTTCAGATAATATATGTCTGTGGCGTTTGAGGCATGCAAACAATATTGGAAGTGCTACTTATGTGTCGATGAGACTGCCTAATTGAAAATTTTGATTCTCAACTGAAAAGTTGAATGCCGGACATAGTCCAATGACTATTAATACTGTGACTATCATATTGTGATAATACATGCAAATGAAGGTAATTGAATTGATGACTGAATTGTAACATGCATATCATTTCAATACAATTAATATAAAGGCAGTTGTGACTGATGTTGTTACTAACTGATTGATACTGTTATTGAGAGAGTTTAAAGCTCTGTGGTAGAGCCTATGCTCCCACTATATACCAAGCTCGGTGTTCGTAATGGATACGGGAGACTGAAAAGGCACACAGTCATAACACTGTAAAAACGAATGTGAGATTCATACATGTTGCATCTATATATGACTGGAATTCATTGAATGATTTGCAAAGCTATAATGAAATGATATATTGATATGAACTATGTAACCAAATGAATTGTGTGACTGTATGATCTGAGTGATTTTATGACGATTGTGTTTTGCTACATGAGTGAACCATCGAGGATGGTTACTCTACTAAGTTTGCAAAACTCATCAAAATTGCATCATTGACTTTTACAGGTCCGAGAGTGAGATGACCTAGCTTCTAAGACTTCATTGAAGCAGATTTTGTGCAGTTTAATATCAGAGATGACTCAAAGGTCTGTTAGCTGGGATTGAAGATACTGTAGTTATTATCTTTTATTATTCCTCAAATATGTAGCATATTGTATAGGACGAGTTGTTTATGCTCTTTGATGATGTTAAACTGAATGCCACATGCAACTATAGTTTTTGATATAAAATGAGGAAATTTTAGGTTTTAGTAAATGTGATTTATGATTTTAGTTAAAATGCCATGTGATAAAGTGAAAGTGATATAGTTAACATGTTATTTTCTTTTAGGCATTTGCACGTGTTACCAAAAGGGGGCACATGCATGTGTCAAATGGGAGTGGGACGTTACAGGTAGGGGGATAAGAAATCCCCTTGTCTCAATCCTTTAGTCCCTTTAAGTATTTAAATTAGTTCACCATTTATACGAATGCTAAACGTAGTGGTTATGACATACTGTTCAATCCATTTGATGAATTTTGTAGGAAGTCTAAAAGTTTTTATAATGTGAAATAAGAATCTCCATTTAATAAAATCAAAAGCCTTGTAAATTTATTTTGATAACACAACTCCTAGTGTTTAGCACCGTGTGATACTTTTTGAACAATTCTTGTTTGCACCTTAACTTGAATTTATTAAAGAATTCATTTTTATATGAGTTTATGATGTACATTATGGCATGCAATTGGCCTAAAATCTTGTAGTGTAATTGGGTTTGGCATTTGGATACGCTAAAAGTGTATTTTAAATCCTAACGTTTACATCAAAATATAAGTTAAATCTTAATGTTTTGGACTATTCAATTTGAACCTCAACGTTTACAAAATGTTCGAAATAGACCTACGAGGGTGAAAAATCTAACGAGGTCACCTATAGATGGTAGATTAACCTGAGCCCAGCCTGACCAATTCGAGGTTGACCTGGCCTCTGATCAGGCTCAGACTTAGGTTGCATAGGCTTGGGGATCGGGTTAGGGCTGTCTGACCCCAGGCTCAATGGGTAAGGCAAAACAATGTCATTTTGCTAAAAAACAACATTATTTTGCTTTTTTTATAAAATAAAATTGGGGTTAGGCTTAGTCTAGGCCACTTTAGGCTCGGGCTCAAGTCCTTAAGGTTACCCTCAGGAAATTAAATGTCATGTCATATACAATGTGGTTTTTTTCCCCTTAATTGCGCATTAGTAGGATCCAACACCTAATGATGTGACATTATTTTATTTAAATAAAAGTAGGTCCCAAACTTCAATTTTCACCATTTTATCCTTCAGAAAATCCTTCAATACTCAATGTTTTATCCTTTACAAAATCCCTAATTCATAATACCTAAATCACAAAATCCCTAATTCTTCAAACGATTGCTAAACCAAATCCCTAACTCTCTTACACTTTGTTCAAATGTTTACAAAAATTTGGCACTCTCTTTCGCTAGTTCAGTTGTAGCAGCAGTAGGCCAAATCACAGTAGCAAATTCACTCGTCTCCCTCACACCTCTCTCAGATTTTTGGGAAATAAGACAGGACATCATTTTTTTTATAAAAGGAAGCACTTCTGGGAAGCTGTATCATATGATATCTTCTTAGATATTCTTATCATCTATTGTTTCATTATTGTCTTGTCAGTGGTTTGAAAATTTTTCTATTCCTATTTCATTTGCACAAACTAAGTGATGTTTTTTACCAATTTAGAAATTAATAGAATCATATGATGCAGGAAATTTTTTCTAGCTTGTAGTTGCCATTTTTAGTATGTATTTATAAGTTTAAAAGTTAGTAAGGTGATATTGTGTCCGAGTAGATTGTTAACTTCTCAAGTTTATATGCTACACTAGGTTAGGCGTCTTTTCATAGTAGTCTATCCTGTACTCATTTTCTATAACCCAAGGAGTATCACTAAAAGTATTGAACTACATGATACAATATCATTCACAGGCCTAGTTTTGGGGAACTAATTCATACCCTGAGATGAATGCTATTTCAGATGCACTAGTTCATACAATTCATTAAAATGGCTTATAATTCATGATTAGTTGGTATCACCAACAAAAGGAAAGAAGTGTGGTAGGGGAAAATTGATGAATGCTTGTAGCCCTATTGTTTGAATGTTTTTTTGCAGCATTTTAGCAAATGGGATTTTTCATAATACATTTATATTATCGTCAGTATTATGATGTATTCAAATTATAGTTTTCTTTCTAAACTTTGGTTTTGTTTGAGTTTACAAGACTCCGTTTCTAAAGCCAAGGCATGATTGGTGGCAAGTGATAAATGACTGCAGAGTTAGTCCCCTTTCTTATTTGAATCATTTATTGTCAATCATGCAATAATGTTTATGAGAACTAAGAGTATTAATATAATTTTACAGCAACTACCTAAAGCTATGGATGGGATGTCTTCAACTAATATTACATTAAATTTAAATGATAGTTATATGGTGTGTTATTGTGGTTTTAAAGCCGCAATAAGAACTTTATGGAGTGATAATAACCCAAGAAGAATATTTTATGGATGCTTTAAATATTCTGTAAATATATTTTTCAGGTTGGAAGTTGTGATTTTTTTAAGTTTTTACTATGACAAATTTAGAGAGAGAGCTATTGAAGTAATTCATAAATTAAATAAAGAGGTAGGCATGTTGAAGAAGGAGGATCAACAAATCACAGTTGAACCACATACAATGTTGAAACATGAGGAGCAAATAAAGCTAATGAAAGAGGGCATTATTTTGTTGACAAAACAGAAAAATGAGTTGAAATTATTTTAGTGATTATCACCCATCTATATACAAAAGTGATTGGATTTATCTGTCCATATACAAAAGTGATTGGATCTAATAACTAAAGTTCCAACAATACATAGAAAACATTAATGTATAGTCTGGGAATTAAACACATTGCTTCCCTCATTTACACTTGACTGAGAATGTTGATCATGTACTGGTTGATTCACTGATGCTTTCCTCCTCATTTCTTAGGTTTTAACTGTTGCGAAGTGATGCTAAGTTGTCCTCTGAACCTTAGACCTCTTAATTCAAAAGATAGCTTGAATGAACATGGATCAACTTCTCCATACTTTTGTTTACTACTATGTGAAGAGCGAGCAGTCTAAAAATACACATCATTAACAATATTCATTTGTGAAAGTTATCAATAATGTGATACTCATAGTATTCTGTGTTGACTCAGTATGATAATAAGTTCAACTTGTGAAGAGTCCTTGAAGATGACCTAATAAATATGATATGAATATCATTGTTAGTTTGATAACCAACGAATGCCATAAATATCATTAGATATGAAGCAATACATATTAATCAAAACAAGGTTTGATATTCCAATAATGTTTTATGCTTTTGGAGATTGCTAAGTTGAGCCTTCATTCCTACATTTTTTGGCATTGTGGCCAGAATTGCCACATTTCTTACATTTTTGTGCCTGATCCTTTGAGTCAATTTGTTTGAAAATTTTGACCTATTAGACTCATTTACTCCACTCCTTCTAGTTAGTTTAGGTATTCCTAGCATAACTCTTTTGGGTGAGAGTTTATTACTTCTGCATCAACAGTATGCTAGAAAATTGCACCTCTAAGATGATGTGACATAGGATCATACAATGCGAGAAATTTAGAATTTTTGTAACAATCATTTGCAAATGCCTCCATCCATTGCTTGGAATGGTGAATAGAACTTGTGGCATGCTTGCAAGGATATCCATAAAGCTCCCATACTCAAAAACTACATGATTGATGCCTACTAGTCCTTACAATATGCTTGCCATCACCATTAGACACTTTATATGCTCAATCACCATTCCAAACTATGCTCCACTGCATTGCATCTTTCTCATTCTTCTCCAATTACTTCATAATCCTTGGTGCAACATCTGAATTACAACCATACAAAGATTCTCTCCTAGCAGTATGCCTTTTCATCACTATGATTTTGAGGATTTTAAGCATGTTGATAACTAGCCTATCTCTTGTCGGTAAGATCCATCCATTAAAAGTTTCACTCATATTATTATTGACATCAGGGCATTTTGATTTAAAACATTGGTAACATCTTGCCCACCTGTCTTTAAGATATTCAAGAAATAATGATGCACATCTAGATTTTATTTTATACAGTCTTTTTATTTGCTTGTTGAAATTTTTAACGTAAGTTAACCATGCACAATTCAAAAACTTCTTTGCAAATCCTTTCCCTTCCAATTCATATGCTAATTATGGTATATATGCCTATCACACATTCAATGATAGACATATGGTAATGTTTTTTTCACAGCCCCAATCACTCTCTATAAAAATAGAAAAGATTAAGTTAATATAAAATTTGTACAATAATAAACTATAAATAATGAATAATAAAATATCTTTTACATATTTGATATAATTATAAGCCCTTCACTGCAACATCCCACTACCATAAGACAATTACCCGAATACCCGAAGGATATTCAAGAACATACCCTATGATAATGGTATGTTGGAGCAAAAGCAAATCCAAATTATACATGGCATCACTAACATTATTTAAAAGACAACAATTTTTGAAACCCTTCATTTCATTCATACACCTAATTTACATTGTTTCCTTTAGACAAATATTTACAAAACCTTTTATAGGTTCTAGCCAAAACTATAAAATATAAGACTCCATACTCCTGGGCTAGCTGACAAACCTTTGAGCCATAACAAAATTTCAAAAGGTCCTTAAGTCTTGTCTAAAGCATTAGGTCTCTTATCTCGTACTTAAAAAATGACATTGCAATTTTTGATGAGTTTTGTGAACTCAATGAGTGAATCATCATTGATGATTTCACCAGATCATATACACACATCACATTTGCACGAATATTCATTCAAAGCATCATAACTCACACAACATGGCACAACATAGGATCACTCAATACAGCTTTGCAAATCATTCATGGATTTCAATCTTACATGAATGCTTTATGCATAAGACTCACATTCGTTCTTATTGTTGTGACCGAGTGCTTATAATAAATTTATACAAAGACTGGCCCATAGGGCTCAGTCAAACAGAATGACGGAGGATAGTTGTATGTGCAGAATTAAAAATCACGAAGCAAAGCTTTACATGGAAGCGCTTTAAACTGGCTACTCAAGCCACAACACCTTTATTTGAGCATGCATTTTATGAAATGCATCAAATACTGAATATATCATATATCAAAATATTATACAAATGCTCAAACAAAGTTTTTACATTCATCGGACCTAAGTCCGGTATTCAGCTTTCATTAAGAATCAAAGTCATTCAGGAATTCATATCAAATCAAAATACTTCCAATACATGCCCAACTAATAAACTCCTCGTACTTCAAGTTCAGAATTTAGAAACAATTCGCAAACAGTTTAGTAATTTTTTTTGAAAATTTAACAAATCAAATCAATTCAAAACAAATCAATCCTAGGAAATCATCTAGGTTGACTCACAGTACGCTCCAAAATGCTATTGCCTGGATGGTCCGACAATGTCCGACTAGCATCCAATGAGTGACTAGCATCCAATGAGTTCTTCTATATCATACAAAACACATTTACAAATATCACACTTTTGCACAATTGTCCAAATATTCCTTAATGCACACGTAATTATACAATATGCATAATGCATGTTCAATGGCAATTCCAGGGTAATTTATAGAGATCCTTATGAACAAATCATTCAGATATCAAATTCCTCGTTAATACCATGTATACTTATAATTTGGAACAATAAAAAGTAGTGTGAAACCAATTACACAACTTCATGACCACTTTAGATTTTCTTCCAATATACATATGGGTCAACTTTGCATAATAAATCTAATAAAGTAAATGGAAAAATTAGGCAACACTTCCTTCTACAAAGATATTTTCCAATGTCTTAAGTTTCTATTGACACCAAAATCACTCAACTGGGTTTAGTAATTTGGAAGTTATACCTCAAAATTTTTCGAACTGTTCTTACTCAAAAATAGATTACTATATACAACTTCCATCCAAAAATTGAATAAAATTAGACTTTGTCATATGGTTTGTAGCCCTATTTCTCTGGTTTACTCCAATGCAAAAGTCATCTCATTTGGAATCCTATAGATCTAGATATAATCAAAAAACCGAAGTATATTCAGTAAAATAACACCAGTTTATACCATTCCAATAGATTCTCTCTCTTTCATTCAATCAATATTTTTCAAAACAATTCATAATGCTACCAATTTTTGTGTAGAGGTAGAAAATTTTGTTAGAAATCTATTGGTTTAAGAATCATGTCATTTGGACATCTGATGAAGAAGTTATAATAAAAAGATCAAAGTATGTTCAGAAAATAACCTCCTTTGGATAAATAGGGAAGTCGCGATCATGTACATGCACGATCGCGACACTCCAGGTGGTCCTGCGAAGTCACAATCATGCACATGCACGACTACAACATTTTGGGTGGTCTTGCGAAGTCATGGTCGTGCACCAGTGGACCTGCGAATCC
>JANPWT010000002.1:36398838-36416749 GCA_024678245.1 Erythroxylum densum | reverse complement strand
GAAATAATTAGAATATAATAAAGATATATACAAACTAAAAATTTACAACCATATAATATGATAATGGACTATTTTGTAAATTTAAAAAAATTTAAAAATTATTTTATAAATTTAAAAAACTACTTAAAACAATATCTGATATTAATTAATTATAATATAATACCATACTAAAATTTAATCTGATATCAAATCTGATACGGTAATCCCAAAATATATTAGGAGGCGGAAGATAAAGAGGAAGAAATTTTAACGGCAAATACAAAAGCAAGGCCCATGTATGTTTCAAAACTATCCACCGAGACCCTTGGCGCCTTCTGCATTGACCTTACGCTGTCCCTAACCATACGTTTTCATTTTTTAATGCGCGCACACGGCTCACCCTCGACCTGCTGTCATACTGGAATCTTCCTTGCAAGTTTTTATTTACCACTCTCTCACCATTTGTCTCTTCTCAGTTTATTCTTGGATCCCTCGCATTCATTTCTTGGATTATTCAATCTCTTTTATGTTATTTAATCGATTTTCATTGGAATGAGAAACCAATAGTCTATTCCAAGGTAAGTTTTTTTTCTCTTCTCATTGACACATTTAGAATTTGCAGTGGCTTGCGTTCTAATAGCTCACTGGTCAATCGTGGATTGAATTTATTCACTAATTTCTGTCTGTGGTCTCCTTCTGACAGTTCATCTCTCTTTCTGCGGCTGCGGGTTTGCCCTTGATTTTTAGCCGTTAGGTGTGGGAAAGTTTGGTGGAGTTGTATTCTATCCAGTGTTCCCCTAGGCAAGGGGTTTAGGGTCGTGGGATTGGAATTCGGAATGTGTTCATATGCTTTTTGGGAAATTTTCAGATTGTACTTTAACTGATTCTCTTGTCAGTATTTTTTTTTTTCCACCTCGTCTTCTGAAACGTTTAATCTCACCTTTCAGCACATCTATCGCAGATTGGATCTTTGTTTCTGCATAAATTGTTTTCAACGCTTTCTATCTCTCTCCTCCATCAAATAACGGCCATCTGATTATTTAATTTCCTACATTAGGTGCCATCATACATCTTGCAGGGCCAAGAAGAGATGCATCTGTTCAACTAGAGAATCGCTAATAACTGAGTTCCCTGAACGCCTTTTTGGAATATGATGTTCGTTCATAAATGGAAATGCTCATGGTCTCTCATAGCTACCATTGTTTCTGTAGCAGCATTAGTTTCTGTAGTTCATTTATTCTTGTTCCCTGTGATACCTTCATTAGATTTCTTCAGTGCCTGCCAAGTTCAGAATACTTGTGTCCCTGTCACTGAATCGGCTGATAACCTGAGCAACATTGTTTCTGGGAATTCACTAGTGACTGATTTAGATCACAGGTTCCCAGAAGACTCACACAAGGCAGTAGTTTATCGCAATGCACCTTGGAAGGCTGCAATTGGGCGCTGGCTCTCTGGTTGTGACTCTATCGCTACAGAGATCAAAATCAATGAGGTAGCAATAATGATAAATATTTGGTGACTAATATATATCTTTTACTTTTGGAATATGTTGATTTTGATTTGCTCTTTTGACTTTTAAGTTTCGTACTATTTACATATTAACTTTTTCAAACTCTATTTGGCTTTTGCTTTCTGCTGGCTTCCTTTGCTCATGCCATTGTAACTGGTCTGCACGTTTCTTTTTTCTCTTGCAGATAATTGGTAGCCAGAGCTGTGATGACGACTGCAGTGGTCAGGGTGTATGTAACCATGAATTGGGGCAATGTCGGTGCTTTCATGGTTTTAGTGGTAAGACATTTTCTCATTTATTTCTTTCATTTTCTTATATCATGGCTTTTGCAAAGACACTAACTAGTTCAAGGTCAACGTAAGATCTTTTACTAGACCAGTGGTTGGATTGTTGACAAAATAGAGTCCTTGGTGGGGGATTAACTGGACAGAATTAACTTTTGCATTTTCTACTAACTTCAATTCATAATAAATATTGGAAAAAGTAACACCATGTTCTTCTGAGTATCAATTTAACTAAAGCTATTTCTTGTAATCATTTGACGAACCATTCGATTAGGAGCATCTCAAGCTTTGGTGATAACTTACCCTAAAAGAATGTAGGGAGCGTATTACATCTTTGACAGCCCAAATATTTTGCTAATCTTTGTGAATGATAATTATGTTATCTAGCCAATATGTGGTGGTTAAAGCAACAGTTGAGGGAGAGAACATTGCATGCTGAATTCCCAAATTCACGTCATTATTTCACGTGTTGATGGAGTAGGGAAAGGATGTTCTGAGAGACTGCACCTCAACTGCAACTATCCTAAAACGCCAGAGCTACCTTATGGCCGTTGGGTGGTTTCCATATGCCCTGCTTATTGTGATACAACAAGAGCAATGTGCTTCTGTGGGGAAGGCACAAAATACCCAAACCGCCCTGTAGCTGAAGCATGCGGATTTCAGCTAATGTGAGTTCATTAACTCCAAAGTTTGGTTTGAGATTCTTTTTATACATCGTCTCATGTATAGCATCTATTTCAGGTTACCTTCATATCCCGGCGGCTCAAAACTTGCTAACTGGGGAAAACCTGACTTTGAAAATATATTCACAAAAAACAGTAGCAAAGCTGGGTGGTGTAATGTGGACCCTGTAGAGGCATATGCTGCCAGGGTGAAATTCAAAGAGGAATGTGACTGCAAATATGATTGCCTTTTAGGGAGGTTTTGTGAAATTCTTGTCCAGTGTGTTTGTATTAATCAATGCTCTGGTCATGGATTTTGTCGTGGTGGATCCTGTCAGGTACCATTTTGCCTTCCTTTACATTAAACTATATTCATGTGATTTAGTTCACTGAAAAAGCAATTGTACACGATTTAACTTAATAATACACTTAATTAGGCTAAAAGGACTTTTGTAACAGAAATAGTATTTGGGAAATGCACAGGCTTTTTCACTGAACTCATTCCGAGGTTATCCAATAGTTACAGATTTTCATTTAAGAATGTGAGATAATTATGCAGTTATTTTTGTTATATGCTTGAAGTGCTTTCTAATACACGTGTCTTAAATTTTGGAACATAGAAACTGTTCTGACAGCTGTTGTTAATATTTGCTATTCTGCAACTTTATCATTAACCAACAGGTATTCAAATGTCAAGTCCATCATGAGCGTCACTGTTGACAGAGTGGTAGTGAGACACAGATAAAGATATCCTTATACTTAATACAATAGTCTATTTTTTAGACTTAATAATACCACTGTTAATCTTTTGAAGTTGAAGGAAGGAAACTATAGAAAACCAAACGAACTGCTAGTAATATTTAGATAAGATACTCTTGTTGGATTTACAGCAGTTCAACATGTTTCCAGTTCTTGCATACTTTTGGATGGCAATTCTTTTTGAAAAAGGAATTACTTGGAACTTTTTGAAGCAATTCCTCAATGCAAATGTAGCAGTGCTAGTTGTAATATGTGGGAGATACACTTGAATATCACATGAAGGATTAGTTGGTCACTTGAATATCACATAAAGGATTAGTTAGTTTGTAACTAATACCTTTTACCCTATTCCCATTTGAATTCAATTTTTATCAACCATCATTTCCTTCAAAATCTCCATAAAATGTTTTCGTTTTTCTTGATTACTTTCTTGTAAGAAATAATCTACTCAATTAACATATGTTTTACAGTGTAACAATGGCTGGTATGGAACAGACTGTAGCATTCCATCTGTTACTTCTTCAGTGAGAGAGTGGCCTAATTGGCTTCGACCTGCTCAGCTTGATGTTCCTGATGATAACATTCTTAGTGGGAAATTGGTTAATTTCAATGCTATAGTGAAGAAGAAAAGGCCTCTTATATACGTGTATGATTTACCCCCCGAGTTCAATAGCATGCTCCTAGAGGTGAGGATAGAATCAAATACTAATGTATTAAAACTTGTTGTTTAAGCTTTTCATATCCTTTGATTTGGTGATGCAGGGTCGTCACTTTAAGTTTGAATGTGTGAACAGAATCTATGATGAAAATAATGCAACATTCTGGACAGATCAGTTGTATGGTTCTCAGGTACTTTTGGAACTGAGAACCATGCCCAACACTTTGTAAGGAAAACATATAACTGATTGCTTGAACTCTTTGCACACTTACAGATGGCACTCTATGAGAGTATTTTAGCTAGTGCGCATCGAACATTAAATGGTGAAGAAGCTGACTTTTTCTTTGTTCCTGTTCTTGATTCATGCATCATAACACGTGCAGATGATGCTCCCCATTTAAGTATGCAGGTGAATTTTTCTACCTTGTTATATGTACTTATTTTGCTTCAACCAAGATAAAGGGTTAGGATTATGTTTGATCTCTCTGTTAAATAGCATGTCCAATCATCAGTTTGATAATTGTCTTTGATTGTCTGATGTTAAGACTAAAGAGTCCAATTGTTTTGTGCCCAGAGTCAGTCTTTATTGTTGATGGGCTTTAATTTATTTTTCTTCTCGTCATATGTCCTTTGGTTTGATAACCTTGTTAGTTTCCTTACCTTCCACAAGTGAAGTCCAAATATCAAATTTAGTTCAGTCCTTGTTAATGTTTGCTATATGTTGTTAAAGTCTTGATGTGTTTAAATAAGTTGGTGCTGGTTTTTAATCTCTTATTCATAGGATCCCTTGAATATATATGTAAAGAAGCTGTAGAATGTTCATTGCTTTTTTGGCAAAACTCCTGTCTACAATCATTGCTTTGGTTTTTTTCTATACTCACAACTTCATGTGTAAAATTGACTACTCGTTATTCAGGATTATTTCTTTTCAAATTGTGAACTGGATGCCTGCTTATTGATATGCTAAGTTTTTGTAGAATTTATTCAAGAATATGAAAATTTTATGTAGGTATGGTTCATAAAATGATTCAAATGTTATCATGTCCTTTCGCTCAAACTGTGAACAAGTTACAGATCTACCCTAAATGAGGCCAGCCAACGTAAGACAACTATACAAAATAGTATTATGTAAAAATATAGAACCGTAATATAGGTAGCTGAAACTTGGAATTAAGGGCTGAAATTTCCTGTTAACAAATTAGAAGAGTAGATCAAAGAATCACTCCTAAGATTTGTAAAAACTAAAATTCATTCTAGGGTTTGGAATACATCATTAGTATTATACCAATAGGTTCTATTGATCACTTCAATGTTTCAAGGGATCACTTCTATATCTAAGAATATCTATTAGAAGAAAGCATTGCATTTCTTAGCTGCAACATCATAAAATATCACTTCTTTCCCTTCACAAACTGAAACGTTAAACTTAAATAAAAATCCTGTCAACTAATCCTACTAAGAGAAGAACTCTAGATCATTCATCATACACTAAAAGATAATTAATCCTAATCTATCAGGGTTCAAATAGAACATTTTTTGATTTAACTCCAAAGAAGGAAAGGTGGTTCTAAAAGAAAATTCAAGGAATCCTATTTTTGGTGAAACTTCTCATAAGGAAAACTGACTAGTATAGAAAATAATCGTAAATGAATTCCTATTTCCCATCAGTAGCTTGGCATCATTTTCGAATAGACCTAAACTAATGTAGAAACTCCAAATAGACCTAAAACCATGTGGTTTGAATAATTAGTTAGGTTTTGTTCATAGTATAAGGAACATAAGTCATGGCTACTAACAACTCCTCTAACTAACTCTTCCCGGTCTACACAATTAAGATCTTTTCAACATTATTGTGTTAAAAGTTTCAAGTGGGAGGCTTGGGTGGTTCTTACTGCATTTGGGGTGTAGACCAAACCATCCTTAAACTACTTTAGATCCTGTCAACTCTAGAACTTGATGAGGACATACGGACTTTAGATATAGACACTTTTGATGTCCCATTATAGAAAGTTTTGAAAATTTGAAGTAGTTTGTAAGGAAATTTAAGACATTATTACTAAACAATTCATTTTTGGCTGTGTAGTATTATGCCTGTTTGGCACTATTGAACTGTTTAGGTTTGTATACCGCATTCCCAATTGATTCTCAATGGAGGCAAATCTGAAAAGAATTAGAAAGCTCCTTCTTTGTTCATGTGCTTGTGATTTGAAAAATTCTACATTATAATCCTTACCTATTCAATTTGTAGTATATGATGAAAAATTTAAAACTTTTGTGGAGTATATCAACACTTTATAAGTACTCATGTTGGACAATATATATTTTTTTCGAAGTTATGAATATGAAGTTCTACCTTCAAATGGTTTTGCTTCAAGCTTAAGTCACCTGAAAGATCATTTCCATTGGTCAGCACCATCTGACATTGAAAATCAAGTAGGAATAGAAAAAGGACAACAATAGCTATTTTACTGTGTCTGTTGCTTTATTGATACATCATCTATGTTATGTTAAGTAGATTAGTCCACTTTAAATCATCTTCATTACGTCAATTTTTCAGGTCCTAATAACGAAGTACAAAGAATGCATTTAAAATTTCATTTCTTTGTTGTCAGCCTTCTGCTTCTATAGGAAAGGCAAATAGATTTACATAAATAAAAATCCAAAGACGAATAGGAAAACAATAACATCACCACTGTGAAAATTAAGATTTTGAGAGAAAAGTTGCCAAAAAGCTCTACATGAGTTGGATTTTTAGGCAACATATCTAATTGATTCAGAAACTGAGACTAAGAATGTGTACAACTCTGTGTCATTGTTCAAAGGATTCCATGTTCTCAAATTCTCCTCTTCTTGCTGATTACCTGCAAGATGACCATCGCGATAGCATACAATAGTTACTTAAACTTAGATGACCATTTTTATATCAAATTTCAGCTTGTCTAAAGTCTTTACATCCTTTTTCTACTTTGGAAACCTTTGGGTTCCCCTACATATTTTCTCTCATGAATTTTCAATTTCTCATGCATAATACAGAGAAAATAACTATCTGTAGGATATATGTCTGTGCTTAGGAATATATCTTAGCATGGTGCTTAAAGAAAGAGCTAGAAATTCAAGTTTTTTAGTCTTTAACTATGGTCATACGTATTATGTCTATACATGTTATTCGTGAATGGGATTTTTCCTTCTGAATTTTGAATATTCTATATAGTGCTTCCTTCTTACCCTAAAATGTCAGGAACATATGGGCTTGAGGAGTTCTCTCACCCTGGAATTCTACCATAAGGCATATAACCACATTGTCGAGCATTATCCTTATTGGAACCACTCATCTGGAAGAGACCATATTTGGGTAAGACATGTTTATGGTTTGCAGTCAATATAATTGTGGTGAAAATGAGCAGGATGAATTCTAATTGTCAGGTTTGATATCACGAAAATGAGCAATAAAGCTGACTAGTCTAATTTTAGGAAATTTTCATTGCCTTATTAAGGCTCCTTAGGCTTATTAACCTACTAGTCTTTTTCCTTTCATGTGGATTGTCTCCATAAACATCCCAAGTTTTTATGTTATTTTTCAGCATATTGATTTGACTATTCTATTCTGCTTCCTTTAGTTTCTGATTCTTTGTCTCTTTTTATGTTTCTCTAGCTCTGCTCTTTGTATAATTTCTCCTGTTGTTCTATGCTTCACTGCTTTCCCTCAGAATATTTGGAATATGTCATGCTAATGATGCAAACTTTATCTTAACGCAGTTTTTTTCATGGGATGAAGGTGCTTGCTATGCTCCTAAGGAGATATGGAATAGTATGATGTTGGTTCACTGGGGTAACACAAATTCAAAGCACAACCACTCCACAACAGCCTATTGGGCTGATAATTGGGACAAGATTTCTTTTGATAGAAGAGGCAAGCATCCATGTTTTGATCCTGAAAAAGATCTTGTACTTCCTGCTTGGAAGCGACCTTTGACCTTGAGCTCCAAACTTTGGGCAAGGTACTTTCTTCTGCAACATTTTGTTTCTTATTGCCTAATTATTTCTTCCTCCTTGGTCAGCTGGATGCCATGGATGCATTTTTAAATTGATGCAAGTAAAGATGCAATGAGTATGCCATTTCTATATAGGCCCCTTGAGCAACGAAAGACATTATTCTACTTCAATGGAAATCTTGGTCCAGCATATGAGAATGGGAGACCGGAAGATTCGTAAGTAAAAAAAATATCCTTTTGTTAAATCTTGAAACTGCTGCTTGAAATTTAGGGAAAATGCTATCATCCATTTTTGTGAAAGTCTTTTCCTCTATATACGCATGCTTATATGTCTATTTGCTTTTGTGTCCACTTGAATAGGGACAGACATAACATTCAATTATAGAGTTGTTGCTAAGCTTTTCAGTCATTGCACATAATGTTGCTGATGAATTAGCTTCTGGGGTTTGAAGGTATAGCATGGGTATTAGACAAAGGATCGCTGAAGAATTTGGATCAAGCCCTAACAAGAAGGGAAAGCTTGGGAAACAGCACGCAAAAGACATAATTGTGACCCCTTTACGCTCTGAAAACTATCATGAAGATTTAGCAAGTTCTATTTTCTGTGGAGTTTTTCCTGGAGATGGTTGGAGTGGTCGGATGGAAGATAGCATTTTGCAAGGTTGCATACCTGTGGTCATTCAGGTATTCTATTGTTCAATAATTTAAAATTGTGAAAGCAAGCATGATATTATTCATCTCTAAAGTAAGAACCTCAACATTTAGATCTTGTGCCATTATGAGTATTTTGCTTTTATCCATGTAGGCCATACAAACCACCATTCTAAACCGAGCCATTAGAATTTAGATTAAATTTGTTGAGATACCTTATGGTATTAATTTTCTAAATATTCCTTGCGGTATAAAATTGGCTATAAGGTACCCATGATTACTTTTTCACTTAATATATCCATTTGCAGATTTTTTTGTTATAATTTAATGTTATCCAAAATTTAAAGAAAGTAATCTTATATTGTCGGCTTGTATAGCTCAAAACAATATTCTATTATCAACATCACGATGAGATCTACCATGTAAGTTTCAGAACTGGTATTGTTGCCACACCAAAGGGGTAAGTTTTGAAAAGTTAACATAGGGGTCTCAAGGCACCTCTTAGAATTTATTACCACATACAGAATTCTTGTTATGACCAATTTAGACTTTAGATTTTCTAGTATAAGGTTGCTTTTTATTCAATACATATTTTGGTTAAATTGTGGTTTCCAATTTCAGAACATATATTAAGATTGAGACTTCCATTTTTGCTGCCTCGTTTGTCTATTTTTCGTCTCTCCACCATCTTTCTCACTATCTTCCTCTTGCTATTATTTCCTTTCCCTTTCCCTTCCTCTCCTTTTCTGTTGAAAATGATACATTTATTATATGAATATTATTAGGTAGCCAATTATAGGAATATTGTATATAGGCTATAATAAAATAGTTTGGCTACTATATTCGAATAGTGTATTTCTCTATTATAAAATATTTTACTGCCCTCCTATTGTTAATAGATAAGTTCTATCTGATAAATAACACACTTGGCACCCTTGTGGTTTTTGTGTCCATTGACATAGGCTTTACAACCGAACCACATTAACCAATGTATACATTCTTCTCCTTTCTCCTTCTCCTTTAAATCTACTTTCACATAGTATCAAAGTTAATTTATCAACTCATTTTTCCCTCAGATGCTTCATGTTACCTTTGCAATTTTGAAATACTAAAGAAATTATTATAGGCTTCCCTTTTAAAAAGTACAATTGACTAATGGCCTTGCACAAATCTTGGCACAATAAATGCATTGTAGGTATGATGCTAAACATATATGAGATTATCAAACTGCAGGAGGATGAAATTATATAAATCTTTGGCCTATTCTGAAATGAGGGTCACTTGAAGATTTATTACTTATTACATCTAGTAAGAAGATTTATTACTTATTACATCTATTAAGAAGATTTATGACCTTGTAGCATATTTAGTAGATTTCTCAATTTCTCTTCAACATTCACTGGTCTGATATACTGGCACAATCATTAATTTGTTTTCTTATTGATTACATTTGATTATCTGTCCTTAGGATGGGATTTTCTTGCCCTTCGAGAATGTGCTCAACTATGACAGCTTTGCTGTCAGAGTCATGGAAGATGATATCCCAAATATGATAAATATTCTTCGGGTAAATTTTTATGATCTTGAAATCTATACGATAGTATCATGAAACCTTGGAGTTACTGATTTACTATGCTTGTGTTCTCCTAGACCTTTAACAAGACGGAAATAGAATTCCGATTGGCGAATGTTAGAAAAGTTTGGCAAAGATTCTTGTATCGTGATTCAATGGTGCTTGAAGCAGAAAGACAAAAAACTATGCTTGGCCATGTGAATGAGTGGGCACTCAAAGTATTGCAATTGACAGAAGATGACATCTTTGCTACTTTTGTTCAGGTACAAACTTTTATTTCATAGAAATTCAGGAGGCAGTTGAATCTAGTTTACCCAAAAATGATGAATATAAACAAAAAACATTCTTTTCAGTACTCAAAATATTATCAAATGATATCGTAACCGAATAACCAATTAAAAATATCATGAAGGTCATGATATAGACAAGAGTCTTGCACAAAGTCTCACACAAATTATAGTCTCTCAACTTTTGCTAGCTAACATTTCTCAAACTCTTTATGTGAAGCTTTTACTAGAATGGATCTTGAAACAGTCCGAGTGGGAGATAAGAATGATTTCTTTAACTTCAGTACTTTTAGCATCTATAGTTAGGATACTGTCACTTAGATTAAGCACGAGAACAAAATCTGATAAAAAACTACAGTACTTTTAGCATCTATAGTCAGGAACTGGGTTAGGGTTATACAACCAGCACTCAGTATATTACAATATCTGCTATTTATGAGAACCCGAATGAAGTCCATCTATAGTTAGGATACTGGGTTAGGGTTATACAACCAGCACTCAGTATTTTACATTATCTGCTATTTATGAGAACCCAAATGAAGTCATTGTGCTGTGGAGTTATTATTTTTATTTGGGTAACATGCGGAATCATCTGTATGGGTGAAATAATAGGTCACTTGGATAGCGCCATTAGTTCCATTTCTACATTTCGGTTTTTGTTCTGTTAAGCTCAAGGCATCTTAACTGTGATGACAAGAAGCTGTGGCGGAAATGTTGAAAATGGCTTGAATCATCAGCCAGATGTTGGTCTTGTCTAAATAATATTGGAGGATATTTTTAGAGGTATTCGATGTGAACTGACTTATAAATGATTCAAAAGTACTAATCATGTTTTACATGTTTTGAAAGAGAAAATAAAAGCAATTTATGTAGTGATTCTAATGGATTGCTAATGCACATTCTACTTTCAATTATCAATAAGTTGTAAAATTAAAGCAATTCATGGGTTGATGCTAAAAGATCATCCATGTCCTTGTATGTATTCATAGTTGTGCCATATTAGCCTAAAGTTGGAAACCGGTGGTGTTTATTGAACTTGAACTCAAATAACAACATGCAGTTTCATATGTTCCTATGTGCAGACATAAAAGCATGGCATATTTATGCACCACCTTTATGGTTTGGTACTTATTTCTTATGGTCTGCTAGTCTTTTTCCTTTTTTTTTTTCCTTCTTATTTTTGGTAGAATGCAAAACATCGTACACGTAGAACCCTCTTACAAGTGCACCACTAAATTGGCATCTTCTTGATCCGGGAATCTAGGATTCAAATTTGAATTCGGACAGGATTGTGTTGATACTACTGTGTTGCTTGGAGTTGTTTATTCTTTTCTCTTTGTGGTGCCGGCATGCATTTGATTCGGTGAAGGTGACATTTTCTTGGTTGTATTGAAAAGGTTCTACACTACAAGTTGCACAATGACCCTTGGAGGCGACAGCTTAATCATCTGAAGAAAGACATGGGGGTACCACGGGGATGTTTAGCAAGAGCCGATCCGGGGAAAATTTAGAATATCATGATTGCTAAAATATAAGGTTCCTGATGTAGAAAAAACATAAACTAGAGTCTTTGGTTCCTGGACGCTCTTATTAACCTTTTTCATAAAGAAGGCTAGCTGCTGAGAATCTGATTGATGGGCAACATTTAGCTAGTTTTCTCACCTACATGGGTGGACAAATTGTCCTCCAATTTCTTCGGGAAATGAAACCATAAAGTCAAGGTTCTCAGTTATCGCCATCTATTCTGTAAAAAAATAATAAATTTTCTTTATGTATCTCTTGTTTTGTTATAACATTTTTTGATTGTACAAACTTGTGCAACATTTGAAGAACTAGCCCAGTCAAATTGCCTGAGCTTGTTCCTCAGTGTATTTATGGGACAACTCAAATAAGACTTAGTATTCATCTATTAAAACGGAGAACACTTTCATTATTTCAAAAAATCTTTAGGGACAGTTAAGTTTTGTGTCCGTGTTACAAAAACTCATTTACCTATGATATCTTTCTTTAATTCTAGCTCTTTATATCTTGCATTCATAATAATATAACTACTAAATAATCCAATCTTTTGGAGTAATTATGTTGGTTGAAAAAGTTGTTCATCCTTCTTCTTAGGTGATCCCTTGAGTTAAATTTAGTTTGAGAGGTTTGGAGAAGTAGTCGTATAAGCCTTAGTTGCTTTAGGTAGATTGAGTATTGGATTACACAAGGCCTTAGTGCCTTAGCTGTATGGATGAAAACACTGCTAAGAAGAGAAGACTCGGGTATGCTCACGTATGTGCTAGTGTGGAAATGTCTAAGAGCTGCCAACAAAGTACCTATTATGAGGTTGGGTGAAGGTAACAACCTTATGAAGATAGTGTTGCAATATCCTATTAATGGACAGCCCTTAATAAGTCGTATGGCAAGGTTTGAAAAGCTACAGACCGTCTCTTTAAATTTGGCACTTATCAGGAATTGATGAGTTCTGAAAATACAAATGAAGTAACAACTGTTACCACAAAATGTTTGCATGATAGTAGTGTCACTCCAGTGACAGCCGAAGATTCACCAGTCACTAATGGATAGTGTACCATCGAACCTACCCTGAGTCGTGTCTTGAGCAAGACCAATCCAAGATGAACACCAACTTGCCTCTGGTGAGTTCAGTCACAATTCACGGATATATGAAAATGATGATGATGCTTCACTATCGGTTTCTCAAGCTAATTGCCAGCTGATTTGGAGAGCTCTTTAGTGTTGATTTTTCCAGTGGCAGCCCCCAAATCTTTACTGGTAAACTCTAATCTTATTGCCACAAATTAGTCCACTAATATTGCCCCCTCTGGTGATAGAAGAAACTGTGGAGATTGTGTTATTTACGTATAAGGTAAGAGTTACAACTATAGACCCTCCTGAGGAATTATCTCAGGCTAATATACTAGACAATTTCATAATCGATATCCCCCTGTTTTCCTATGTTCAATCCTATATTCCCCTTCTGCACAAACTCTCTCTCACCATAACAAACTCCAAACGGACTGCCCAACGGCCTGCCTATGTGGCCATGCTGCCTTTCCCCATCTTACCCCTACGAATGTAGGTTTGGATGGGTTTGGGCTGATGTGCTATGGGCTGGGATTGAGTACTAACATCTGGTGATATCAATCCCTCCAATGCTCACAAAATCGATTGGTGTTGAAACCAGTTATAAAGAGCCTAAAGACCAATTCATCACAAAGGAAAGAAGAAGGTCCTAAAGGAGCAAGGGCAAAGGCTCCAAAATTAAGCTTTAACATGTCCATTGTAGTTTGGTATGTACGTGGATTTAATTGCCCCAGTAAGCAAGTTGCTTTAAGGGATTTTGCCTGGGGGAAAAGCCTCTAATTGTAGAGTTATTTGAAACAAAAATAAAATCTGAAAATTTTTGTAAGTAAAATCTTCTGGGGCCTCAATGGAAAATGCATCCTAATCAATTTCATCATCACTATGGAAGAATTATCATCTGTTATAGAGAGGAAACTACTCTAATGGATGCAACTGAGTTCTTGCAGGAGAAAACCAATATGCTGATATCATTTATATGTGCTAGTAACTTCTGGTTTCAAAGGAAGGATTTATAGAATAACTTGCTTCATTTTAGCAGCAACATTGGCAAACTATGGATGTTATATGGTGATTCAATTCAATCATGATCAAGTCTAAAGCTCAAGGTAATTGCAATCTTAGAAACTTATTGGATGATTTTCAGGAATGTGTTGAGAAGCTAGCAGTAACAAATTTGAAACAAATTGGACATTAATTCTCCTAGTCCAACAAGTAAAACTCTACTTGGTTCATAAGGAAGAAATCAGATCGAGCTCTTATTAATGCTAATTGGTTAGCTCAGTTCCCTAACAGCGTTGCCAATTTCAGAGATCCTTTGTTCTCGAATTACACACTCATCATCATTAAAGAATTATTGTAGAAGGCTAATAGGTTTTTTCCTTTTAGATTCAATAACTTTTTGTTAATGAACTTGGTTTCTTAGATACTTGTAGAAAGGGAGATGATGTTATTCATAGGAGTGCTGAACAGTTTGTTTGTTTTCAAAAGCTAAAAAGTATCAAAAAGGAACTTAAGCTTCTCTATTCTTCAAGAGGTTGATCACGCTTTAATGAAGTTTAGAAATGAGCTTGGTGATACCTAGAAACTTTGTGCAATCTCTCCATAAGACCCAATTATACTTTCCAAGGAAAACTTAGCTTTAGCTTATTACATACAGGCAATTGGCAATCATTCCTCCTTCCTCAAGCAAAAAGCAAGAGTCAATTGGCTTAAAGATGGTGACAAATGTACCAAATATTTCTTCAACGCCATCCTAACTAGAAGAAACCAAGACATGATCAACTCAATTACCAATCATATAGGAGACCAGTTGTAAAACCAGAATGATATCCAAGTGGAAGCTGTAAGGTATTTCTCTTCTTTATTTTGCACTTTAGAATGTAGCCTTTGTACTGACATTACAAGTATAATCATTATACGACTACTCAAGAGGATTGTATACTCCTCACTAAATTGATAAAATACAAGGAAATTGAGGATATTGTATTCAAGATGGATGGTATGAAATCTCCTAGACCTAATGGGCTAAATGGATTCTTTTTCCAAAAATCTTGGACTATCATTAGGAATTATATCAAACAAGTTGTTCATGAATTTTTCATCAATGGCAAGCTTCTTAAGGAAATTAATAAAACTTTCCTATGATTAATCCCCAAAGGAACTCACCCTTCCTCTTTCAACGATTTCAGGCCTATTGCTTACACTAATTTTCTATACAAAATCATATCCAAAATTCTTACTGCTCAATTTAAAAAGGTACTCGCTCCACTTATTAGTGACAACCAAAGTGCCTTTATATGCAATAGACAAATTGGTGACAACATTCACATTGTACAAGAACTATTAAAGGGATATTCCAGATCAAATGCTTTTACTAATTGTACTATCAAAGTTGATTTCTTCAAGGATTTTGATAATGTGAGTTGGGGCTTCCTTTGGAAAGTATTGGAGGCTTATGAATTTCTAGCAATATTCATCAATAAGCTGTAAGAATGCATTTCCACTACTAGCTTTTCTATATTAATTAATGGAAGTCCATCTACTTCTTTTCCGACAGCTAAACGACTTTGGCATGGAGACCCTCTCTCCCTATACTTGTTCATACTCTATATGGAAATACTAAATTCCATCATCAAGCTTAAAGTGAGGCTAATCCCAAATTTAAATTCCATGTAAAATGCAAGAAGCTTGGACTAACTAATATGTATTTTGCAGATGATCTTCATCTTTTTTACAGTGGTAAGCTTGATTCAATACAAACCTTTATGATGGCTTTAGAGAGATTCAAAAGCTTATCTGGATTACAGGTCAATGTCAACAAAAGTCAGTTTATCATCTTTGAAGTTGCCTTTTCTATTGTATCCAGAATGGGTTCCATCACTGTATGTCAATGAAGTCTCCCACATTGCTTTATTTAGGGCTTTCAATTTCCACCAAGAGGTTGAGTTGTCTTGATGCATTCCACTAGTTGAAAAAAAATAAAAACAGATTAATTCATGGGTGAGTAAATTCTTATCTTATGCAGGGAAGATATAACTTATTAAATTAGTGCTCAATTTTTTACACATCTATTGAAGTTTGGATATCTTCTTATCCAAAGGAGTAATTGGAAATATTATGCAAGAACTTCCTATATATTCATTCTAATAGAAATAAAGGGCAGCCAAGGTGTTTAGACTAGGATGATGTTAAGTGTAAAGTCGACAATAGGTTACTAACCACTTTATAGTTTGATAATTGGTTAGGTCAAGGTTCTCTTATCCACCGTCTACCTCCATCAATGATCTCTCTTTTTCCCCCTCATACTAAACTCAGCTCATTCATTGATGGTAACTCCTAAAGACTCCCTTCTTCTTTTAGTTAGTTGCAACCACAATATTCCCCTAATTCATCCACTGAAGACACCTTCTATTGGAGAGACCTTCTAACTTGCAAACTATCAAACAAGATTACTATGGATATGCTTATATTGAAGATTCCAAAACTAAATTGGAGTATAATCGTTTGGCATAATATCTTCCTCCAAAAGTATCTTTTCTTCTATGGCTTATTGACAGTAATCGACTTAATACTGCTGATAGACTTTCTTACCTTGCATCAACAGAAGCTGCTCTCTATGTTCTACACAAGATAAAACTAGAGATCATCTATTCTTCATGTGTTTAGTTTCTAAGTTTATTTGGGAACAAGTGAAGCTAAAATGCTAATGGATTGGTTCTGATAATTCTATCTCTACCATTATTCATTGGCTAGCCACATATGTTTTGAAATACCCCACTATCATAGAGTATATACCAGAACATCCAGAGGACATTCAAGTACATATCCTATAATAATGACATGTTAGATCAGTTATGTTCTCTTTTATGGCATCATAAAGAATATCACAATACTTAAAAACAACTACTACTCTTTATTTCATTGCAAACATGATTTACACTGCAGTCATTAAAACAAATATTTACATTACCAAAAAGTTTGAAAGTTTACAATCTTTTATACAAAAATTCTACATAAAACTATCTACTATTTCTCAGACGTCAGTCGATAGATCTTTGAGTCATTTGTTAATCCAAAATTATTCTTTTAAAGTAATTTAGGAACTAGGTCTCCTCTCTCATACCTGAAAAGCTTCATTACAATTTTGATGAGTTTTACAAATTCAGTAAGCTAACCATCATTGATGGACTCACTCACATCAAAATATAAATATGTCACATATAACCAAATTCACAATATTCCTCATCTCAATAAGACGTAATGAATGTCACACATTTCATATACTCTTTCAGATCTTATATATGTATCCCAATCAATGACATTAACATCAATTACTCAAAAGTAGCATATGACTTTATCATCACAATTTCAGAAATGGATTCTTAGTCATATAATTCATAATCATAAATGTACAAATGTTGGGCCCGGGTCCCGGATCCCCCATTCCTGAGGCGGCTCCTCGGGTCGTACCGGTGATGAGCGCCCAAATACCTTCGGACCCGATCCCAACATCCATACACAATCGATCATTCGAAACGCTTACATACACGCGCACATACTACTAGCTACACATGCAATTCCATAACATTCACAACTATAATTTAAAGACCCCATAACCATAGGGATTTCATACTATTATAAATTAAGGGAAATTCAGTAAATATTCTCAAATGCAGCATAATACAAATAACATGAAATTCCAAAATACATGAGAAATGCTCCATGATAATGTGCTCGGAGGGCCAATCCAAAATACTAACTTAAAGCAAAGCTCCTAATTAACTCGAAGTTTCCGATGCCTCGCAAGATCAACGATCGTCCTGTTCTGCACCTGAGGAGGGAAAATAATGGGTTGAGCTACACAGCTCAGTGGCTAATATAATTATAGCCATCGGCAACTAGCACAAATCCCAGCATATGAATGTATATATATTATATCTATACAGGCATCAATTCAAGCACTCACATGC
>JANPWT010000002.1:36291510-36306117 GCA_024678245.1 Erythroxylum densum | reverse complement strand
ATACACTGAAAACTCCAAGTTTCTGATTGCAACATTAGATATGAATTTATTGGAAACTAGGTCCACGAGATGCATTTGCAAGTGCATTCAGGTTGGAACTTTGGGCAAGCATATTTTAACATCTCAGATCCGTTGGTTTAATCGGTTCTAAAAATTACACGGGTGTTTATTTTTTCTTTTTTGTATAAACAAATAACATAGATTCTGCTTTATTTTTTCTAATTAATTAACTCAACAAATGAAAACTTCCGTACCCTGAAGAGGTCCTAATTCAGTTTGGGCAAGATTGCTGCTTGGAAAACGGATATGGAACCTTTGGATGCATATCAATTCGACAGCACAGAGAACTGCAAACTGATTTTTTTCCTTTTTCCTTTTTGGTAAGGGCCCGCTAAATAAGTTTGTGAACAAAATTTCGATATTTACGCCGTACAGGGAGGTTTTTTGGTGACTCCCTGTTTGCGAGTTGGAGGGTAACTATCGAAATAAAACATGGATGCAGGTTTTTGGTGACTTTAATTCCGAACAAAAACTCCCTTATTCCTCCGCAATATCCATCCACTCTTCCAACATAACTGATCAAATGGTTCACCTTGAGGTCACTATTGGACAACTCAAACACAAGCCGTGTATCTCCTTCATATAAGCACAAAATAGTGCATACCAGCGACAGTTCTTATGGAACCACATCAAATAGATTACTGATTCTAACTCTAATCCCTAGTTCTTTTATGGTGATTTTAATTCCATACTACGAGCTAAGGAAGTTGAAGGACCTAGATTGGTATGTATGTGACAGTTAGTCGTAACGCTAGTCAAAATAAAAACTAGGTTACTACTATAACAGTGGTGAGTTTAGGACGATTCCACAAAGAGTGTGTGCAAAGTTTATGGAATGAAATTAACTGGTGTTTAGGTTTAGGAGGTTTTGGATTTTTCAAATATGAAAATAAAATGAAACTAGATCAATAAAAATAAAATAAACATACAAAAATGATAAAAGTGGGGAATTCAGTAGGGATTCGGTTTTTTGATTCAATCTCGGCCTACACCCTAATTAAAAATATTTCAGGAATTTTTTGTTTCTACCCTCTCCTGGCAACTATTAATCGTAGATTAATAATTAACCCGAGTTTTTCCTTAGGTTTTGTTTAAATTAGATACGATTGTTAATTAAAACATAACCATTGAATAACCTAGAATACGATCTCTAGATTTAATTAAGCAATAGCATTATAAATTAGGAAAACCGATTAATCAAGGCAATAACTACATACAATGCGTCATTTAACTTAGGTCATGTTATCTCTAATAATTACAAATCATTAGTCGCTACCTATAAATTTTAACATAACAATTACGAATTATATCAAAATTCTAGTAATGAATTTGCAAATAAACGATTCAATGAACGCATTAAAATCATCTTTTCACAATACCCAATAGGTTTATACATAAATAACCGAACTATAATGATAACATGATCATTCATACACAAAACCCAAATCCATATGCATAGCATAATACAATCAATTCAATAACAGAGAAAAAAACAACAAAAATATGAAAGAAATGCTTAACCCGGGTCGTCGGCATTGATATCAACTCCGAATCGATGTCAGAATATCTAGTCCTTAATGGGTCTCTCCCAAGAAAATGCTTCAGCCCCACGGTGAATAACGCAGCCGAAGACCACCCTAGCAGCGCCTCCCTTCTCTGTCGCAAGCTACCCTCTACTATTCATTGATTTGACGAATAAATGTGTTGGTCCAACATACCGTTCACGTTTGTTTATAACCTACGTCCTTCTTATTTGAACGTAGACATTGCCTGTGTTTAACGCAGGTGTTGTCTTCATTTAGCATAATTGTTTGCATGAAACACAGGCGTTAATTGCGTGAAACGCAAATGTGAGATGTCTATGTTTTGGTCTTCTTAGCTCTTCTCTTTGTGCTGTCGTTTCATGCTTGTTGCTGTTGCTATTTTGGTGATTTATCCCAATAGCTACCATTTTCTTCTTACCTTGGTGCCTTATTGATGTGAGCAGGAGCAAGGTTTACTATGGAGATGGCATACATGATGGGGGCAAGCTTGTCATTCCAATTAGACCTATGTCCAAAGCTAGGACCGAGAGATTCAAGGAGGCTCTTTATGCGAATGTGGGCTAGTTTGTAGAGAGAATGGAGTTCACCAAACCTATTGGAGGACAGCTATCTGAATCACAACCCAAATTGATTCATTTATCTCAAATCCTTGGATCGGACTCACTTGGGACTTGAAGATTATTGTGTTAGGCTGCATATCATGATTGGACTTGGGAGCACGTTAGGCCAGGCCTAGAAGTGTTTTTATTATTCTATTTTGGACTTGTTTTAAGTTATAATTATATTTTGGGCTTCTATGTATTTTAAGCCCAAGTCTTTTAGCATTAAGCCTAGGTATAAATACTTATGTTTTAGGATTTTTAAAGGACAACTTTGAATCAGATTGTCTTCTTGTGTGCCGTCGACCATCTTGAGAGGAGAAAACCCTCTTGTTCTTTTCAACTTAGGAATTGAACATCACTTATCAACTGAATTAGATTATGGCGTGATTTTGATCCCAACAACTTTCTTGGTTTGTTCTTTAGCCGTTATTTAGGTTGCTCAAGATAAGTTCTTCGTGAGATCTAGTAGGTAAACTTGAAACCTTGCGTATCACATTTAATTATAATTAATTCAAATATGTCATCTTCTTCTTTGCTTGAAACCGAACTTTCCGATCTTTCAATTCCATGGTGCACTTTACTTATGCATTATCCATCAATTAAATTAATACCTTGCATGGCCATGCAAAATCCATGCAGCCCACGTTCTTCTTCTTTGTGTTTCCATCTTTCTTGTCTTTTAATTTTTTTTCTCCTTACTCTATGAAGACAAGTAAAAATTAAACTTCGAAAAATGACCAAAATATAAAGCTTTCGACTCACTTTTACTTCTTTGCTTTCGAATTATTCCTAAAATCACATATGAGTCAAAGTGAGTATCTTAAACAATTTAATGTCAATAATCACTATGCGTTATGGAATAATTAAACAATCAATTAAGCATATATTAGTATGCCATGCATGGATCTGAATAGTTGTTTGGAGGCTGCCCAATGTACTGATATACCAATGGGAGGGAACTTTTACAATTGGTTGAATAAGTAAGTGGGACACAACTTGATAAGGAAGAAATTGGATAGAAGTGTGGCTAACCTATGATGGATGAACATATTTCCCAATTGCTACTCGAGGTTTGCTAGCAATCACTTATCCGAACATACTCCTATTATCACTACACTAAAATCGGACATAATTATTCATCCTTTTTGCTTCAATGATTTTATGATGCAACTTGGAGGGTTTGAAGGAGGAATTTGGGCTATTTTGAAGGCAAACATCCATGGAACTAAGCAATTCATATACTTGAAGAAAATGCAATTAATCAAGCAAGAGATGAAGACTCTATATAATGCCAATATTGGCAACACTCATCATCTTGTCAATGCAACTAGGAAAGCCTTAGAAACCATCCAATAGTAACAATACAATAATCCTGGTGATCAACAACTTCAAACAATGGAAAGGGGTGTGTTATACAATTACTCTCAAGCATTATTATTTGATAACTCGTTGTCCAAACAAAGAGCAAGACTGGAATGGATAAAACAAGAGGACCACAACTCATCAGTCTTCTACAAAGCTATTGTGTCACGAAAGGATAAAAACTGAGTAATATCTCTAATTGACAATAACATCACTCGTGACTCTCAGACTCAACTCTTGTAGGGGCCTATGATTACTTTAGCAAAATTATGAGTGTGCCTACAAAAACACAATCTTATATGTTGTTCTTTAAACAAATTCTAAATGACACCATTTCTCCAGATAAAGCAAACCAACTAGTAAGACCTATAACCGCACAAGAAATCAAGGAAGCACTTAGAGCTCTTCACCTTCACAAATCCCCTGACCCTGATGGCTTCAACGTCAACTTTTTTAAGGAAACGTGGGCTCTTATCGGCAATATAGTCTCTAAAGCAATTATGGAATTCTTTGCTAATGGTTCCTTTCTATAAAAAAAATCAACAAGATCTTCATTACCCTTGTCCCAAAAAGTGGGGAGGTGACCAGTTTTGCATATTTTAGACTGATTGTTTATTGCAACTTGTATAAGATCATCTCTAAACTTATTGCTAATAGGCTTAAAGGCATACTATATACACATCATTCACACTCAAGGTGCTTACATACCAGGAAGAGTAACTAGGGATAACATCCTCCTAATTCAAAATCTCATTGCAAGCTATTCAAAGAAGAAAAGGAAGCCCAACTGTGACATCAAGATTGATCTTCGAAAGCTTATGATAATGTTGATTGGACCTTTATTTCTCATGTCTTGAAAGCCATGGAATTTCCTGATGTTTTTATAAAGTGGATTTAAGAATGCCTTACCACCTCTTCCTATAGCATACTAATGAACGGGCAACCTACTAGATTTTTTCAAAGCACTAAAGGGATCTGACAAAGGGGCCTGTTATCTCCTTACTTATTTGAATTAGCAGTGCAAACACTCCATACAATCATTGAGCATGTTGTGGATCGGATGAAGGCCTTCAAATATCATTCTAAGATATTCAAACTAACCAATCTCTTTTTTCCAGATGACTTGTTGCTACTCTTGAAAGCCAATGCCACTTCAATCACAATCTTTATGAAAACCTTAAAAATTTTCCAAAGAGCCTCAGGTCTGTAAATAAACTGTTCCAAAAGTAGTATCTTTTTGTCCAAAAGTGCAGCCCCTCTACAATCACATATCACTTCTTTAATGTGTATTCAATTACAAACCTTTCCAATGAAATACTTGGGCATTCCATGGTAGGCATAGGAGGAGAAGGCGGTGACATTTCATATTGTACACTAGGTGCCTCAGAATCAGGAGCAGAATGTGTTCCTACATCTTATGGGACATAAGATTCATCCGTGCTTCCTTAGTGAGAGTAAGATTGAGTCATGGCGCCTCGAGTTCTCTTTCGAGCTAGCATAATTACTCCTTCAATTCAAAACCATTTGAAAACTTTTAGTTCATGTTTCACGTAAAACAACTTCAAATCATATAAAACAATTTCAAATCAAGTGAATCAATTCAAAAACAATGCATGTTATTCATTCAAAACAATGCTTGTTCATTTCGTATTGTAAAACTACCTATTTCATGCCAAGGATACTCCTAAACTTAGTCTCTCTGATATCATAAGATGTTGGGTTCGGTTCCCATTACTAGTCCCAAGGTGACAATTTGGGATAGTTAGGTGAAAATCATGCCGGAGGAAGGTATAATACATTCAACCAAAGTAAAAGACATTTTGCAGGTAGTATGGTGGGTTTCACCGCAGTGAAGTAAATGTTCACCGCGGAGAACATCGAAGAAAATATCCCCGTGCCCTTCGGGAAAAGTTCACCGTGGCCAAGGTTTGGCTTCGTTGTGGCGAAATGTCCATATGGAGCGAGAGGACCCTTCTGGAAAAATACGTCGTGGCGAAGTTCCCTTATAGCAGACCCAAGCACCCATCGGGAAAGATACATCGCGATGAACGTTCGGCTTCGCCGCAGAGAGATTTCTAAAAATCTCTCAGAATACTCTTTAAGAAAGGTTCGCCACGGCCAAGTCTTGGCTTCGCCGCGATAAAACATTCAAAGGTCATAACCAGTCCCAACAATCAACACTAAACTCTTTGCACATACACTTCTTACAACCCTTAACCACTCAAGCCGAAATAGACACAAACATTAAGCCAAAAACTTCCTATGAAAATGCTTGAAATTGAAATGCAAAAACTTGAAAGTTCATGACCAAACACAACTAAATCTCATTAATCTCAAAGATATGAGTTTACAAAGCTTTAATGGGCATTTCAAGCCACAACACATCATTTGTTTCATAATCCAAAAATACAAAAGACACCTGAACAAAAATACCTGAAATATTACTAAAGCCTTGTGTTTACAAAATCTAGCTTAAAATACAAGAGTATGTAAATTCGAAATTATGTCTTGACTCTTGACTACTCGTTCTCTTGCTCATCACCTGAATATGGGAAGGAGAAAGGGGGTGAGTTTAAATGCTCTTGGGTAACAAGTTTATAATCATAAACAAGCAAAACCATCAAAAAATACTCAATGTCATAATAATTTTGCATCAAATCTAATAAACACATAGCTCCCAAATTCTCACATTATCAAGCAATTCATAAGCAACATAAGTCATACATTCATTAAACTTGTCAACACATTTTAAACATATAATCACATCAGAAATGGTTTGGGTAAATCCGTAAACAGAACGTACTAACATATTCCCACATAATGATCTTTTGTAGTCATAAACAGAACGTACTATCGCAATCCTACATAATAATCTTGCGTAGTTATAAACATGAGAGAGTACAAGAAGGACCCCCGTGCCACTAGTGGGTAGGTGGGAGAAGCCTTTAATGAAGTCAAAGTGCACTTGATATAACAGAACGAACTACCACATACCTACATAACATCTATTTCATGACTTAAAAACAGATTGCCCAAATGACACATTTCGAAACCATGTTTTTCATAAGCATGAAATATTTCAAAAAATCATTTCCATTTCCATTTCACAATTCATCTATGGAAATCCATATACTAAACATATGGAAACTTCTCAATGATTCAAAGAGCAATAATATAATGTTCATAAAACAATTGAAATCATTTAATGCTTTTAAATGTGAAAAGATAGTCATGGCTTGTTACTCAATAACAAACATGAACCCACCTTGAATTCCTTACTTAATACTTGCTCAAAGATGCATCTCCTCTTGCTCCTCTTGCCTTACTTGATTCCCTTAACATTGACAAAATTCACAATTCAATAGGAATTCTAATTTGGGGACCCAAATAAACATATGCATAAAATTGATCCTAAAAAGCTTAAACCCATGCATTTCCTAAGCTTCTTGAACTAAAATTCTTCTAAAAATCCAAAAGATTAAGTAAGACTTACCTTGAATCTTCACCAAATGAAGAGTTTCTCGGCTTTAATGAAAGTTTTTCTCTTACTCTACATTTTTCTCTTCTTGAACAACCTTAAAATCTCTCTTAAAGGCTAAGAAAATTTGAAACCTAGCTTGTTTTCTCATCTTTCTCTCCTTCTCTTCTTCTCTTCGTATTTCTCTCTTTTTCTTCTCACTCATGTTTTTCTCTCTTCTTCCAAATGCAAGACAACAATTCTTCTTCCCTTTTTATCCTTAATGATTGTAAAATGTCCATTTTACCCTTCCCTATTTGCCTTATGGTCTTTATCCTTAAGTGACTTGTCAATTTTGTTCTTGATACAATCCTACTACCTTAATTCACTTAGCCAATGTAATAAAATCCTCCTAATATTGACATAACAAATCAACTCCAAAAATTAATCTATCAACACCTCATAATTCATTTAAATCATGCTTAATTAAAGAAAAAATTTAGGGGTCAACATCTTCAAACCTTGCCGCTCCAAGTTCTTGTTGTCCACTGTAAATGCCATGTGGAGCTTGGAGAAGTTCCATAAAATAGGTTCCAATGTGCCCAACAATTGAGCCCCTAAAACTGCACCATATTCTTCTAGTGGCAACAAGTAACAATTGACTTTAATTGGAACTCCTTGTACGACTATGTAGACAACCTTGCAAAGACCCTCACTGGATAAATTTTCTCCATTAGCTATAATAACTTCAAACTTTCCAGCACCATTAAGAGCTACACCCATCTTCTTGGCAATTTTAGTATTCAGAAAATTATGAGTGCTTCCCGAGATACCCGTTTGTTACCCATCAGGATTTGTACTTGTATAATTTGTAGGTTGCGTGGTCCTGATATTGCATGAATAAAAATTTTAGGTACACATTTTCCATAGTTGTAACCTCTTCACTGGAATCTCACTCATCTTCATCATCCGAGCATGCTTCAAGGAAAAACAATTTCTTGCATTTATATCTAAGCCCAAATTTTTCATTGCAATTAAAGCATAAACCCTTTGCTTGCCATTCACCTTACTCAGCAAGGAGAGTCTCTTAATAGGTTTTCCAGAATTACTAGGTGTTGCTATTATTGTTGTAAGTGTCTTCTTAGACTGAGCGGCATCATACAAGCGACCAAAGCCTATAGTAGCACAAAGTGTATTAGGCTTTGCAGCTTGAACATCTACTTTAATAATTTCTTTGAGTTCACTAACAAAACACCTAGCTTGTTGCACAGGAGACAATCTCCCCGCACGAATTAACTATAATATCCTAATTCGATTATTGTACTGTGTACTGTGCTGCATATGCCTTTTATAAAGTTTGCTCTATTTATGGTGTACTAGAGTAATTTAAGTGTTTAAATGTATTGTTGAGGTTATAACAGAGATCACAAATAGACTAAAAATGATTCTAGACTCGGTCGAAATTTTTTTAAAAAATTTTCAAAAACTCTTAAAAGCTATGGAATGAGTCCGAACGAGATTTAAAAGCCCAAAAATGTACTTTAGAGATTTAGGTGACACTTTTGAATAAAATTCGGATCATTTTGATGACATTTAGTGATTTTCATATTCAATTCAAAAATTCTTCCGAGCAACTAAAAAGTTATACCAAATAATTTCAAAATATAATAAAAAGCTACAGAATTAGGATTGGAGTCCATAGGAACTAAAACAGGTCAGAACGAAGGCTATTTCAATAGAATTCAGGTAATCAAAAATTATTGGACTAAAATGCCCTTTTGGAAAATAATGGATATTGATGATTTTAAACCCATTTGAAAATTTTAAAACGTCCAATCAATAAGTATTGACCCCAAATAGAGTATTTCATGGTCAATTTGATGATAAGATGGTTATGGAATAATTTCGGGATTTAATTCGGTTAGTTTGTGAATTAAATGCATAAAAGGGCAATTTGGTCTTTTTACATGATATTAGTAGATTGATGAGTCATTAGAGATGACCAATGAGAAAATGGCATACGTTTGATGAGTCATTAGTGATGATAAATAAGGTGATGTGTAATCAATTAAATGAGTTTAAAAAGCAAAACTTAAGACATTTTGCTTCATTCTTTCAACATAAACGTGAGAGTAATGAGAGAATAAGGTGAGAGAAAAAAAATAGGGAAAATAAGAGAAGTCAAGGGTGAACATTGGCCAAGGAGAGAGGAAGAAGAGTGTAGTCATTTTTTTATAGAATTTGATGGTGATTTGGAGGAATCTTGAAGTATTCATCAAATACCCAAAAGATTGGAGGAAAAGGTGGTAAGTTTCCTAGCTTAAATTTCTAATTTTTATTTGTTTTCTTGAGTAAGATGGGTGTGTTAAAGATCAATGGTGTCTTGGTATTACTTTTATGTTTCTTTGCATGGAATTGGTTGAATATGACGAGAGAGGAACGTGCAATGAAATTCTGTTTTTGGTTATTTTAAACCAGTCCCATTGTTTTGGCCATAACTCGGCCTACAGGCCTCCAAATTGTTTGATTCAAATTGGAGATAAAACCTAAGACATAGTACTAAAAATTCCTAATAGATACCATGACCTAATTCTGGACAAATCATATTAAAATTTGAGATTGAAAATTGTGATCTGATTTTGCCCCTTTGTTTGAGCAGCTTATGATGTTTGGTGCATGTTTCTTAATTTAGAACTTAAAAATGGCCTGATTTTTTATGATATGGAAACTAGAGACATAGGGGAACAAATGTTTAGAAGGCCTCAAAACCTAATTTGAATGTCAACGATGTGAAAATTAGGGAACAAGTGGAGCTATGGATTCTAGACATGGGTCATAATCTTGACTCATCATGCATGATTGTGATATGGTGAAGTAAATTGGGTGAGATTGTGCTTTGAAGAAATGATTAAGTTAGAATGGGTAAAATGTGGCTTTTTAAGTGACTTTTGAAGTTATATTTGGAAATGGAACACAATAAGTTAGCTTACAGAAGTAAGCAAAAATATGATTAGTGTATGTGTTGCACGATTAAATACAAATCTCGAATTCGGTTATACCAAATATATAGTTTTAATGCCTTATTTCCTAATTTGGAAATAAATATCTAAGCAAAATGCGGTTTGTGTAGGTAAAGGAGAGGCACTGAACATGAGAGTGTGCTTGAAGATAAGTTCGTAAAACAGTGAGTGTATTTTAATTGTTTTATATGACTAAATTCTTTGTAAAAGAATTGATTACGTGTGAGTGTAATTTAAATTTAGTTTATTCAAATGGTTTTCATTTGATCATGAAATGAATATTTATGTTGAGTTTTGTGCAAATGATATTTTACAAGTGAATATCGCTAGCATAAGTATATGTTTTAGCAATATATGAGTTTTAATTTGAAAGTTAAATTTTATATGAATGGGAGTTACATTGAAATAATTTAATTATTAATCCTCCCATATTTGATTTAGAAAATAAGATGAGTAGTAAATGTAAGAGTTTCTTTTGCCTATGGTGAATTGCTAGGCTTTATATATGTTATTATACCGGTATATTTATAGTAGTTAACCTATTACGGGTAAGCAATGTAGAACCAACACCGTAAATAGTGTTAATCAATCACAGGTAAGTGATGTAGAACCAATTTCGTGACTTGTTATTGGTAAGCGATGCAGAATCAGTTCTGTAACTACTAGTTTATAGCAGTTAAACCTTTTACGGGTAAGCAATACAAAAACAACTCCGTAAATAGTAGTTAGTCAGTCGCAGATAAGCAATGCAGAACCAACTATGTAAATTTAGGCCTAGTGTATCGTATGGTAAAGAAACTAGTGGCTCTCTACGTTGACTAAGATAAGTCATAAAATAATAATGTCGCCACTATTTCTAAAAAAAATAATTTGAGAGGCACCATATGGTACCAATTCTAGTGGTTGACTTATTTTCAATATAAAATTTTTTAAAAAACTTATTGCCACCACTGTTATTGTTTAAGGAAAATGAAAACTTGTATCTTATGAGTTTAATGCCGAAAAGCATTTTGGAATAGTATTTCAAAAAAAAAATGAAATTGTGTTTTATGAAATATTAGTTGAGTACCAATTGTTATGATGCACAAATGAATTATAATGACAAGTATTTTACCATGAGCTTTACTATTGTATATGAATATTTCAATCATGTTGTTATGGAAAGCTCAATTTTCTTGTAAATCGATTACACTCATTGAGTTCGTTTAACTCACTCTTATTTTTATGTTTTTAAACAAATCACCCCAGGTATACATGTAGGTGCTGCAATAGTTGGGACTCCACCATAGGATTAGTTCTACCGTCAGGTATTGCTATGTTTATGTTTTTTTACCATGCATATGATATGTTTTAAATTATTTTGGAAAGAGTTAAAAAGTGTGATTTTGTAAATGTTTGTGGGATTGTAAATATCTTTTACTTAATGAACTATAAGGGCCTCAATCCTCAATAAAGCTTTTCAAATGTTGAGAATTATAGGTTTGTGCTTGATTTTGATGTAGACCTAAGGTCCCATTTTAGAAGTTGAGATGAATATGAAATATTATAAGTGTTTTAAATTGTGTTATACAGTTTTTTGATAATTTTGGAAAGGTCAAAATGCAGTCGTTGTACTGTCGAAATTTTTAGTAAAATGATTAAAAAATTTCCTACAATTTTTCGCGTTTTAACTTTTAAAGTATGAAAAGTTTTTAACAGTTGAACTGCTTGACTTTGCGGGAACCCTTTAATTAAGTTAGATATCGATTAGAGGGCTACGGTAAGGTTACCGGGAGGGCTCCACTCAAGTTCTAAAAGGAAAACTCTAGGATGGGTCCTTTCATTAACAGTCTTTCAAACTGCGTTTGACACTCTCAAATTGAACCAGTCTATTGCAGCTTTGTCAAATCGCCAAAGAAATCTTGATATTGAGTTGGACCATACCTTGCATGAAGCTGATCCTTAAAATCCTTCCAACTGACTGTCTTTCATTAACTGATACCACAGTCGCACATCACCTTCTAGATTGAAAGAAGCAAATGGTATCTTCACTTCTTACAGCATTTGGTGAAACTTAAAAAATTGGTCCGCTCTACAAATCCAACTTGTAGGATCTTCATCACTGTTGAATTTTGAAAAGTCCAACTTCACCATCTTAGGGATGTAATACCCCGCTGATCTCATTTCGCCATTCGATCTACCACCTAACCAACATGACTATAGTCTGATCACAATCAGCATTCACTACAACAAAAAGTGTTGCCATGGATTCTTGTAACTCCTTGAACTGTCTCTTTTGTTCCTCCTTCAAGCTCCCAATTTCAAACTTGAGGCACTCATACTGTTGGTCAGCCATGCCTAGCTCTGATACCAAGCTGTTACGTACTCGGTGAACTGAATGGGTTATAGTATATGAATAATTTGAGTCGAGAATATTTTGTGCACACAGAGCTCTCACCTCTCTATTTCCCTTAATACTTCTCTTCTTACCTGTTTTGTCAATAGGTGAAAAGAAGACTAAAACACAAAGGTTTACTTCGAGGGTAGACAATCCTTCCAAGACCAAAGCTTAATTGCATAAAAATCTCCTCTGAAAATATATGGAAACAGAACTTAAGTAAACTACAGATAACTGACTTCCTAAAAATGCTCCACTACCTCACCACTACAAAGACTCCACTCCTAACAACAACTAATTACAATAGACTTGGTAAAAACACTCTGAGACCTCCAACTTCCACGTACAACCTAGCAGGAATGCAAATTCAGCAACTAAAGAAATAAAACTAAATAATAATAGATACATATTAATGGAAAAGAAGACTTTCTCTTGTCTTTAAAATTTTGGAAAATAATAATAAATATATATTAATGGAAAAGAAGACTTCCTCTTGTCTTAAAAATTTGGCTAAGGAATATATGAGGAACATGCTTGTGTAAGAGTGCTTACGGATTATCTCCATAAGGGTGTCAAATTCTTCTAATGGAATGATTTGTTAAACCCCTTTGTCAAAATGGCAGAATCATGCAATGTTGGTGTCTTTTTTAATCGTTGGCACTCAGATTGACATGAAGATGACCAGTTGATGAGAAAACAAGACAAAAACTTGTACGTTTTGCAAATGGTCAATATCGATGCAAGTTTGAGAGGAAGCAAGTATTAACATGCATTAGGATGCATTGGCAAAGATGATGAGTGAGATTCAAATGCAAGAACAAAAATAATGATGCAATTAAATCGTGCTAAGCTCGAGAGACGCCGGACGTTTGCAAGAAGGTTGAAGGTTTGGAAATCTGCGAGATCTTTTACACAAAAGCTCAGATTGTCACTAATTTAGGTCATAAAGCAATGCAATTATGTCATAGGCATACTTGGATGAATTATACACAAAGATGGCTAAGTCGAGCTAACCAAAGGCTTATCAAGAAAATTGTCTTCAAGAGATAATGATACAGTAATGCATAACAAGAACATAAGTGAGAAAAGAAAGTTAGAACTACCTTACAAACTTGTAGTGGATAGCAGTCGAATATCTTATCAACCAAGTGGATTATGTTCTTAAAAGAGTTGGTGGTCAAAAAGGCACAACCTTTCACTAAATTGGTGGGATTAATGAAAGAAATAACAACTCTTCACTATCTTGATGAGTTAGTAGAAAAAATGAACAATAGTTAGTGTTACTGTTAACCTGTATAAAGACATCCTTCATACATTCAATCATCTTTAACAAAGTTAACTTTAAGGGAAAATTCATGTTAAAGAGTTTTGAATGAATTCTTGGATAGTTATCGTAAAGCGCTTTAAGGAGAAACTGGTTCGAATACTTAGATACCAATGAACTTTATGAAATAGTTTTGTATTATTTCTCTGTAAATAGATTAGTATCTCTCGAAAGTTACGTATTGAAAGTGACAAATAATATGATACATTCATAAACAAACGAGATTTCAAAGAAAGATTAAACTTAACTATCGTTAGAAGACTAACAATCTTAGTCAACCTGTCTACCTACAAAGACCAACAATCTTAATTCTGCGGTGTCTAAAATGGTACCCGTCATGCATGCTTGAGCAAATGACTGGGAGTGATAACTGCAACCTAGGGCATAGGAAGTGAACTGAGCAAATGACTGGGAGTGATAACTGCAACCTCGGGCATAGGAAGTGAACTGAGCAAATCGGCCAATCAAAACGCCAACAGGAGTCAAACATTGGTTCAGTTCACTTTCAACGCAGGATTGGCCAAATTAACTCATCCATACAATGTAGTGTGCATGGTAAATCTGCCGACAGAACAAGGAGTTATTGAGTTGGAATTTGAAAATAAGGAACCAACATCACATGCACCCTCCTCGTCAAAATTGATTGTAAGCTAATGAAGTAGTATCTTTTCATTGACATGGATAGAGAAATAGGGCTTAAAATAATTGAAGCTTACAACAGGAAAGAGTTCAATTGCCTTAGAAACCAAAGTTGCATGCTACACACAATAACACGGTGCGCAGTTTCAATTCAGCATCTATGCAATGGCGCAGGATATATGTCTAGTGGCTGATATCTCAACTTCTCATTATGAGGCAATG
>JANPWT010000002.1:36267104-36281688 GCA_024678245.1 Erythroxylum densum | reverse complement strand
AGATATTACAGCTAAGGATAATCTATAAGGATAATCCCTTGATTAAGGGACTATCTATTATTACGGGATTCTCTACATCCCTTTTAGCTAGTTGGGGAAGAAAGTGATAAATCTTGACAAGCCTCCGGTATTCATACTTTGTAATATAGTAGGCTTCATTTGATACTAGAGAACTAGTGAAGTACATAGTTTGTGTCGTCTATAATTGACACAGAATAAATCATGAAGTTGCACTAATTCCAATATTTTCAAATATTATTTTTCATTTGAGATTACTATGTTCCATCTTAACTTTGACAGTAAACTATCTAGTTTCTACGTTTGCATAGTTCTTATTACTGGGATTAAATTCTGGTTGATGTCAACCTGCAGATAAAACATTGATGTTTTATCGTAGTCCATTTGTCAAGTAGAAGAAAGATTTTATAGCCCTATTAGTAGATAATCCTCATTTACTCTACTTCTTTAAATCTCTCTGGTCTTATTTACATCCCCTTGTTGTCTGGGAAATTATTCACACCGTACGACTGTATCTCTTGCCTTAAGTCCTTCCCCCAACCTCACTAATAAATATGCAGTCACTATGTAGCAATAAAGGAATGAGTGCAAAGTGAATACTTACCCTTGTCAATTCCCGTGTAAATAGTTCAGACACTTCAACAGTCATATCAGCAGGAATAACGTAAGGATCATCCCACTGACACCATGAAGGATATTAAACAAGAATCAGATAGCCACATCAGGTTAACAAGTATAATGCACTTGAAACTAGACAAGAAGATAAAAACATGCCTTATATTTAATCAACTGCCCATCAGGACTATCAGGTCGATCCATTAGTCCAATTCTTTTAATCAAACCAGTAAGGCCCAACCTTGGATTTTGAGGACTGATTACCATCTCTCTCGCAATCTGATATAATGCCAGTCAATAACAACAATATGATAGTCTAATTATTTATTTCAGTAGAACCAAAACAATGATACTGTAATTATTTCCAGTGACATACAGCCATCTTAAAATGCAAACAGCAATCCCAATAAATATTATATTTATTCTTTTATTTCACTCCAATACTTATTAAGAGAAAGATGTCGGAAGGATATCATTGCAGACTGCAAAAATAATTGGGAACCAATTAGCAGATGATCAGTTGAACCAAGACAGAAGAACACCTTGTCTTTATCATACAAATGTCAGCAAACTTACCTTGGTTATCTTTTCAAGATCATCACTGCCTCCATCAGTAATGTCATTACCAAAAACAAGATGTTCAGCACAGTGTCCACCATGAGCTACCACCATTTGCATCTTCATATATCCAAAGGTTGTGTAACCTTGGTCTATCATGTCTTCTCTCGGATAGAACACAGATATTGCAGTTTCCTACTCATGTTGAAACAGGAAAAGAAAAAGTAACCCAAAAACATGTTTCAATGGAATTGCAATGATACAATAGTATATACGTGAGTCCAGCTATTAGAAGAAATATTTCACCTTGCCACCAGGAAGTAGCTGAGAAAATGCATGCCAATCAAACCGCGGAAACAAGTGAGCCAATAATATATGACCAGCTTCATGAACAGCAAGAAGCCTCTTCTTTTCAAATGACACCTAGAATGTAATGTAACCTCAATGATAAGTTCTTAACCAAAAGAAAGCAAAATTTTCACACAAAATATGAGCGAGCTTTCAGTTCTTTCGATTTCATGCCTCAATTGAAAATACACTTTCATTAGATTTAGATATTACAAATTCTTTCCACAGAGACATATCAAGACCTACCAGGCTACCACTCATATTACGATATACTTAAGTGATGCAGATCCAATGCTATTTTATTTTTCTTGGAATAACATCCCATATTTTGGGTCAAGCCTGTCCTTTTCCTACTTTTCTTTAAGTATTTGACATTAAAATTTTTCTCTCATTTTCATGAATTTGAAGAAATAGGAGTGAAAAAAGTGAGATAGCTGACAGAGATAGCAAAACGGGAAAAATGGAAGCAAAGAAAGTCCAAATGCCACACGACAGACAAAACAAAAGATGCAAAATACTTTATTGCCATAATTTCTGATAGAACTTGTCAAATTTGTATACACAAAAAACAGAAACAAATGAAGAAAAACAATCTTGATACTTGATTTAAAACATCTGCAAGCTCTACTCTCTAAAGTGATATAAATTCTAACGTTCAGGATCCACAGAAAATTGAAGGAAGATTTATAATAGTGAAAGAGTGGATTGGCATTTTAATACAAGAGTCCTCTCACAACTCATGTAGTCTCTACTAACTATTGTTCAGCACGAGGAAAATAAATTATAGTGATGGACAATTAAAAATTGTGAGAAAGAAATAAATTGTATCATTAGATGGAATTGTGCCCAACATAGAGAAGCTTTTACAAGTAGTATCTCTTTTTATGCAACTAAATTAAGTTCCCAAACTGCTTTGCGATGCCAGTAGACACATAATTTGAAAAGATAATAGCCAATCAGGACAACTAAAGCTACTTAGGGACTATAGAATCTATTCTTTTATTTGGATTTTGTTATAACAATCTTAAAGTTACGTTTTATTTTAATGGTTACCTTTTACTCTATAAGGTATTGTAATCTGCTTTGCTTCTAACAAAGGTACTCTCTATGGGTACCACTCACAACTCATGTAGTCAAGAGAATCAAATTCTCCTAAACATTAACCTCTCCAGAGTATTGAACAAGAGATTTACAACTCCTGGTGTCTTGAGAAAAGCATTAGCCTCATACTAATACGTTCTAGAAATCACTTCTAGTGTTTTTGGGGTCTCCTGAGGGTAAAAATCACAAAAAGAATCCATCAAGATTCCAAACTGAAAATACTGAATTCAGAAAAATGAACTATGACTGTTCCTAATAAATCTGAAACAATCAAATACATAGAGATCCTATCAATATAGCCTTATCAAACTAGGACTCTTAAATTCAGATGTCTCTAATAGGCATTGGTTGCTTTCTTTTTACAAGGATAAACTCAAAAAAATAAACTACAGTTTAACTTTTAGAAAAGAAAACTAGCAGTTAGATTAGCTACATAATGAACAGTAGTCACATGAACTGTGCAGCTTAACCCTCAGACAATTCTCATCCTCCATCCTTCCGACAATATTATGGCTTGGGATAGGGATACCTAGCTTTCTTATTTCTTTCGGGGACCTTAATCTGATTTCTCTCACATGGTTCATAAGATATTCCTAATAGCTAGGTTATCTTTAGAATCAGTCTTCCACAGATGGTGATTCATGGCTTACGAGCAAAACAAGTGTTGCTGCAGTTACCCAACATCTCGACCATCAGATGGTGATTCAGGGGACAAAAGGCAGGTCAACCTATACAGGAATGCCACTGCAATGTATATACTTGGACAAAGTAGGAGATATTTTCTTGTCTTAACATGTTGGCTTATAATTTTCATCCTCTGTCATATTTCATTAAGGGAAGGTTTAAGGATCTTTATGACATATCATATCACTGAAGTTAGCATGAATATGCATGAGATGTTCTACAAGGCCACCATGTAAAATGATAAAAGTTTGTGAATCTACTTCATACAATTTTTAGTCTAGGCAAAAATTGAAGATTTGCACAATCTCTAGAAATTTTCTAAAGTTTAATCAACAAACAACATAGCATTAACAGACATACACTTTGTTCACATTTCTGTTGTTCTTCCTCTGTAAGAAGCACACCCATGCCCTCAAGCAATTGTTTATCTAATACATCAATAATGTCTTTCTGGTGTATCATGGAATGCCCTTTCCTTACCTGCAACAAAAATCAGGTTATATCTTCAAAGTAGAAGGAAAAAAAACACTCATCTCTTATGGAACATAAACGATGACTGCATGTAGATTGTAGAGATTCTTCCACTCAAATGACTCATATCAAACAAATTAGGAGGGTTCATACATTTCAGTAAGACTATAATAAGAACTTACAATAATAATAGTCTCACTAATAGCAATCAACTCTAGCTCTATTTTTACATCTATCAACAATTGGTTAACTTACTGACATGATTGCAGCTTCATTGACGAGATTTCGGATATCTGCCCCAGAGAAGCCAACAGTACGAAATACAAGCTGCAGAATGAATAAAAAAGGAGAAAAAGTAAAGCTCAAAGTTACTTTGATTACAATCCATATGTCGAAATCAAATGGAAAACTCAAATATAAATGAAATATATATATATAATATCATCAAGAATTTCAATTAGAAAATTGAGCTATTGACCAATGCAAATGTTAAAGAGCTTAGGCCTTGTGCAGATTGTTGTATTGAATTAAAAGGTAAAAGACATATCCCTCCTGTAGTTTAAGAAACACTGAAAAAACTCCCAAATCTTTAAAATTCTTGAAAAAGCCCCTTTTAGTTTTCAATTTTAAAAAACAATTTGGAGTAACACTGGACTAAGTGGTCTCACAAGTTCCCTTGATCTCAAAATGTAGATGATTACTAGGAACCATAAATCTCTGTAATCTAGATTCTAAGGATTATACTAATTTTGTCCTCTACATTGTATATTTTCTTATAATGAAATCTATAATTCAAAAAAAAATCTCTTCTTTTAGACTTCAATTAAAAAATAACAACGAAACACATATAGTATGAACATCAAACATGAATTAACCAAATGTCACCAATATAATAACCCAACCAGTTTTTAAACCAGACCTAAACGATAATTATAATAAATTAATTGATTGGGTTGGATTTAATTATTTTGGTTCATATTTAAGAGCTATGTTGAATCATCATATAAATAACATTTGATTAGACCACATCTGATATTCATATTACATGTGTTTCATTGTTATTTTTTATTCAAAGTCTAAAAGAAAGTTTTTCTATAATACTGAAAACTAAAAGGAGTTTTTTCAAAAATGTTAAAGATTAGGAGGTGTTTTCTAAGATTTCTTAAACTACAGGGGAGATTTGTCATTTGGCCTTGAATTAAATATTGCTAACAATTCATGAAAAAAGAAGTCAAATCAACTATTAGGATCCTAGATGAATATGAGGGAAATAGATGAAGACGAGGGCTTTTGGTAACAAAATAGGAGGTTCGCAGACAATGTTAACATTTGAGAGGCTAACTCTATCTTAGTTGCATACAAATCTTTTGTCTACCCCTCCACATTGTAGCCCCCATAACTGCCTTGCAATGTCAACTTTCTAGAATCAGATAGCATATTCTTACTAGCAAACCACAACACTCTGGATAAGACCACAGAAAACATAAGCAATTTGTAAGATCAATCTAGGCCCAATTCTTCATCTGAATAGAAGCAATTTGCTAAAATCAGTCTAGGAGGGGTTTTGGGTCGGATCTAAGGTTTGCAAGCCAATTGGTAGATAGGTTTTCAGTTTTGAGGGTATTAGTTGGGTTTGGATAATTTTGGGTATTAGTTGGGTTTGGATAATTTGGGCTAGAAGGGTATTACTGGTTACAAGTTGACTAAGGGTTTTAGGGGTAGTCCACAGATGGTGCAACTCTCATTTTTGGTTTGGATTGAAGGGGGTTCGTTTGAGAGTTTTGGGTTACTGAGTTGGCTAAAGATCAAGTTCTTCCTCTCTATTCGAGCTGCTACTTCTATGGTGTCCTTCAAGCCCGATGGGTTTAGCATGAATAGTTCAGCCTTTACTTCTTCTTTCAACTCATTAACAAAGACCACTATCAAGGTCTCCTTCTATCTTTTCCTACTAAAGCTGACAAAAACTCGAAGTGGGCTCGGTATTCTACGACCATACGTTCTTGTCGGACAGCAAAAAAATCGATGAAGCAAGGTTCCCTCTTGTATCCCAGTGAATCTAGAGCAATTGGTTTTTTTAACTCCTACCAGGAAGAGAATGGTTTCTCCTTAACCGTGCTTGGGCTTCTCCCTCAAAACAAACTCTAGTAGCCACCAACTTCTCCTTCTCCAATGATTAGTTTATGGCAAAATACTGTTCTGACTTGAAGATCCATGCATCAAGGTGATAGACCAAAGGTGACTCAATTCTATGTTAGAAGAAATAAAAAGAAGGCTGGGAAGTAAAAGAGCAAAGGGGTAGTCTTGGCTATTGGTTTTCTATTTTCAATTAGTTAGTTAGTAGTGCTGACAACCAATCATCAGGTTGTCAGGTAACAGCATCTGTTGGTAGCTACAGATTCCCAGTATAAATAACAACATAGGAATCAAAGGAGGGCATCGTGGAGTGTCATTGTGTGTGAGCCATAGGCTGGAAGTCTTGGACCTCGAAACCAATTTAGCAATTGTTTTTTTTTAAATCAAAAACTCAATTTTTCCAGACCTGGACCTTGGTCCTACCAATTGGTCAGAGCAGTCGACCCTAAGTGATGACTGCTAAGAAAGCTGATAATCGGATTGAAGGGGTCGAGAAGGACTTGGAACTTCTTCGAGAAGAGAGGCAAAAAGATGGGGAGGACATCCAAAAATCAATTAGCCATGCCCAACAGGAGTTTCAGAGGCAACTAAATCGTTCCAACCAAGAGTGGCAGAGACAGATGGCCGACTACAACTCAGAGTTCCAAAAGAAGCTGGAGAGTGCTAATCAAGAAATGGGGGAACGACTGAGGTCAGAAATTAAAAGCATGATGATGTCGATTCTGTAGACGTGGAAAAAAATGATGGTGTGAAAGGAACGTAGATACTCGACCCGAAGAAAACCGACCCTAACCCAATTGAAGGAAAGAGTTGGGAAACGATCAAACCAAAAGAGCAATATGAGAGCAACAATCTGCGAAATGACTCTGGCTACCGCATCGACCCACCTCCGAGGTTTGTGCGCAGCCGTGACTTCCGGTGAGACCGATGAAATAGAAGGATCGAGATGCCCGTTTTCGGAGGCGACGATCCCAACGGGTGCATCTTCCAAGTTGAATGGTTCTTTTCGGTGGGGAGATTCACGGAAGCTAAAAAGATGGAACTTTTGGGGATGAGTATGGAAAAAGACGCGTTGACCTGGTTCCGTTGGGCGGAGGGCCGTTGACCAATCGTGGATTGGCAGGAATGCAAGAAGTTGGTGACACAAAAGTTTCGTCCAGCTCACGAAGGAACACAATGTCAATGTCTATTAGTGGTGAAGCAGATCGGAACAGTGGTGGAATACACCAATAAGTTTCTCAAACTAGCAGCTCCTCTCCCTGAACTACCCGATTCTGTGCTTGAGAGTACTTTCATGAATGGGTTGGTAGAAGATATCTGATTGGAAGTACAAATCCTTAAACTTAGGAATCTGGCTGAGATGATGGAGTTATCCCAACAAGTGGAGGAGAAATTAAAACGGATGAGTGTATTCAGGTGGAACCGTGGGGGTGTAGGTACGAGATGGGGAAACAAAGGGACAAGAGTGGAAAATACAGGGGTGGGGAAAGGGAAGGATGAACTGAGAAATAATGGGGTTCGTTTTACTAATTATACTAGTCACAAAAATACAGAATGGAGTAGCAATCAGAATGCGGGAGGATTTAGAAAACTGATTGTGGCTGAGTTACAAGACAAGAAGGCTATGGCACTCTTTTCAGGTGTGACGAGAAATTCAGCCCAGGTCATCGGTGTAAGAAACTAGAGCTACAGATTCTGGCTGCAATGGATGAAGAGAATGAAGCAGAGGAGAGGTGGTGGAGGAGACCTTACAAATAGTAGAGTTGGCTGCAAGGTCAGTGTTGGAGTTCACTTTTCCTAAAACTATGAAAATGAAGGGGATCTTGGAAGGGAGAGAAGTGATAATACGTATAGCCAACGGAGCCTCGCACAACTTCATTTCATGGGAATTGGTGAAATTACTAAACTGTAAGTTAGAAGGAAATAGAAGGTAAGTGACAGCTATGGGTAATGGGCTAAAGATTAACGGGGAAGGGATCTGCAGGGGTGTAGTTTTGTCAGTCCAAGGTCTGGTGGTAACTGAGGAATATTTACCAACGAAGTTAGGCAGTTGTGATGTTATCTTGAGAATTAAATGGTTGCAAACTGTAGGCAAAGTGGTGAATGATTGGAGTAAGATGACAATGGAGTTCAGACAGGGAGACCAGATCCTTACAATTGTAGGAGACCCAACGCTCGCTAAAACACCAGTTAACTTGAAGAATTTGGTGCATACCATAACTTATGAAGACTCGGTATATCTATTACAATTGGGGTTTTCGAAGCTAGAAGAGTTGAAAGGTACCAAACCAATTAAACCAGAACTCCAGGTTGTGCTGAAAGAGTTAAAAGGCAGTCTTCAACATGCCTCAGAAACTGCCTCCTGAAAGAGCTAAGAACCATGCCATTATACTCTAAAAAGGAGCCAATCCGGTCATGGTTAGACCCTATAAATATCCACAGTTCCAAAAGAATGAGATTGAGAAACTAGTAAAGAAAATGTTGGATTCAGGAATCATTCAACCAAGCGTGAGTCCGTATGCTAGTCCGGTGTTGTTGGTTAAGAAAAAGGATGGGGGTGGCGTTTTTGTGTGGATTACCGTGCCTTAAACAAGATGACGATAGTGGACAAATTCCCTATTCCTATTATAGACGAGCTACTCGAAGAATTGAATAACGGGGCTACCATCTTTACAAAGATTGATTTAAAGGCAAGGTATCACCAAATCCGAATGAGAACGGAAGACATAGAAAAGACGACATTCAAGATCATGAAGGGCATTACGAGTTCCTTGTAATGCCATTTGGATTGACTAACGCACCAGCCACGTTTCAATCCCTCTTGCATCAGGTTTTCAAACCTTATCTCCAAAGGTTTGTATTGGTCTTTTTGGATGACATCCTAGTCTACAGTGCCAGCAGTGAAGATCATGTTTGTCACTTGAGAGCAATCCTAAATGTGCTCCTATCCCAACAATTGTATGCAAATTGGAAGAAGTGTATCTTTGGGCAGGAAACCTTGGAATACCTAGGACACATTATATTGAGAGATGGGGTGGCAGCTGGCATCAAAAAAATTCAGGTCATAGTCAATTGGCCAAGGCCTAGGAATGTGAGGGAATTGAGGAGTTTTTTGGGGCTGACAGGATATTATAGGAAATTTGTGAACAACTATGGAGACATTTCCTGGCCTTTGACATAATTGTTATAAAAAAAAAGGTTTCAAGTGGACTAGGGAGAGTGAGGCTTCCTTCCAACAACTCAAGCAAGCCATGATTTTAGCACCTTTGTTGACATTACCGGATTTCACTAAACCGTTTATAGTGGAAACCGATGCCTCAACACATGCCATAGGAGTTGTTCTGATGCAAGGTAACCGACCTATTGCTTATTACATCCAGATTCTGTCAACTTCAAGCCGACATAAATCAGCTTATGAGCCTGAACTGTTGGCTATCGTCCTAGCTATGAAGAAATGGCATTCATACCTTTTAGGTCATCAGTTTGTCATCAGAACCTACCAACAACCACTCAAATCTCTGCTGGAACAACGTGAGATACACCCTGAGTATCAGAAGTGGCTGTCCAAACTGTTGGGGTACACTTTCAGCATTGGGTATAAGGCTGGTAGAGAGAATAGGGTAGCAAATGCCTAGTCTAGAATCCCTAATCAGGCTGAATTGATAGCAGTAGTAGCAATCAGGACATTGGATATGGAGCAAATAATCAAGGAGATTGATGTCGATCCTAAATTGTCCAAATTGAAGCAAGAGCTCCTAGAAGATGGTGGGTCGCATCCTCCATACACAATAATTCAGGATTGCTTGTTTTACAAAGATCGATTAGTAATTCCAAGGACTTCATCCTCAATACCAGCCCTGATCACAGATAGCCACCAGAGTAACATAGGGGGGCATGAGGTGCTCTAAAGACTTAAAAGAGGCTAGCAAACGAATTGTTTTGGGAAGGAGTGAAAAGTGATATCTATAGGTTTGTTGTCGAATGCTTAATCTATCAACAAAACAAGTATCTGTCGCTGTCTCCGACTGGACTTATGCAACCTTTACTAGTGCCACAGCAAGTTTGGGAAGATATTTCTATAGATTTCATAGAAGGGCTACCAAAATCAAAAGGATTCTCGACTATCCTAGTAGTGGTGGACAGGCTTAGCAAATACGCTTATTTCATTCCTCTTAAACATCCATATACTGCACAATCTGTTGCTTATATCTTTGTAAAAGAGGTGGTGCGTTTGCATGGGTACCCTAACTCTATTGTGTCCGATCAGGACAAAATATTTTTGAGTAAATTTTGGAAGGAGATGTTTAAGTTGCAAGGCACAAAGTTGAGGTACAGTTCAACCTACCATCCACAAAAGGATGGGCAGAATGAGGTTGTTAACAGGTGTCTAGAGGCGTACCTAAGATGTTTTACTAGCAAGCAACCTCAACACTAGGCACGTTGGGCGGGATGGACTGAATATTGCTATAACACGTCCTTTCATTCAACTTTGGGCACTACATCATTCAAAGTCCTCTATGGACGAGATCCTCCCACTATCACAATATTCAATCCACTATTGTAGACACCATTGACGCACTGCTATAGGAATGGGACCAGTATTTATCCGAGTTACGTCATCACTTGATGTTAGCCTAGCAGAGGATGAAGTTGACAGCAGATGGTAAACGAAGAGAAGTGGAGTTTCAGGTGGGAGATAGGGTCTATGTCAAGTTGGCACCTTATCGCCAACAATATGTAGAGACGAAGAGTATCACCAAGTTGGCTCCGCGTTATTTCGGTCCCTTTGAGGTTCTACAACGCATCGGGCCAGTTGCGTATCAATTACATTTGCCTCCAGAAGCCAAAATTCACTCTGTTTTCCATGTTTCTCAGCTTAGGAAGATCTTGGGTATTGATGATTCAGTTATAAACATGTCAGACCATTTACTCATTCCTGAAGCTGCCCCGGATTATCTAGCTACACTTTTGGCCATTAAAAACCTCACTTCTGGCCCGAATTTGGAAGTGCTTATTCAGTGGACAGGCCATCCGATTTCTGAGGCTACATGGGAGCTGTTTGAAGACATGAAAGTTCGATTTCTAGAGTTTCACCTTGAGGACAAGGTGAAGTCGATGGGGGGAAGTAGTGATAGACCAAAGGTGACTCAATTCTATGTTAGAAGAAATAAAAAGAAGGCAGGGGAGTAAAAGAGCAAAGGGGTAGTCTTGGCTATTGGTTTTCTATTTTCAGTCAATTAGTAGTGCTGACAACCAATCATCAAGTTGTCAACTAACAGAATCTGTTAGTAGCTACAAATTCCTAGTATAAATAACAACATAGGAATCAAGGGAGGGCATCGTGGAGTTTCGTTGTGTGTGAGCCATAGGTTGGAGGTGCTAGACCTCGAAACCAATTTAGCAATTCTATTTTTAAAAAAAATCAATACCAAAACTCAATTTTTCCATATCTAGACCCTGGATCCTACCACAAGGCTCTCCCAATAAAAAACGAATAACTCTTAACTTTCGAGGGTGCATAACCCATTTTGTCATCTTCTCGATAACCAGGCGCTTTCAGAGGGTGTAGCTGGATTTTATTGATTGACTCCCAAGGACCGACTCTTCATGAGCATGCGAAAGCCTTCTTTCATCCTTTAAGCTGGTGAGGCAATGGTGTTTGTGAGGTCCACAACATCTTTCTTCAATCCATGTAGTTGATTAAGCTCGTTTTCTACGTGTTCTAGTGTTGCCTCCATTCTAGTTTGGGACATGACCTACTATAGGTTCGATGCTTTGATACCAAAAGTTGTTAGGATCCTAGATGAATATAAGGGAAATAGAAGAAGATTGTTATTGACAGCAAAATAGGAGGTTCATCGTGATAATGGCAGCATTTGAGAGGCTACCTCTCCCAGTCACACCCAAACGAGGCAAACCCACATAAATCTTTTGTCTGCCACCTTCACACCTCCTACATTCTCAATATAACCTATAACCCCCCTACTTGCCATGTCAGCTTTCTAGAATCAGATAGCATATTCTTAGTAGCAGACCACAAAACTCTGAATAAGACCATAGAAAAATAGAAACAATTTGCTGAAATCAGCCTAGGCTCTATTCATCCTGATTGCCTCCTAGAGCTACCCTTCTCCCTACTTTTATAAACATATTTAACAGAAGGCTTACCATCAACCTTCTCAGAAAGATTTCTACTAGATCTTGCCCATTGGACCAAGATTGGCCTCATTTTGATATTTGTTTTTGAATCATGTGGGTAGCACTCATACAAACGACTAAAGAGTTAGGTTTTCTCAAAATTCTTCTACCCAAATATTGAACATTGCAAATTGTATTTAAATGTACAATTTAGCAGATTCTATATAAAACCTATTATGGAAATCCAACATAGGGAATTTGAATTTCCTTTTAGACATGCATAAATGCAGATACTTTCAACACGGACTACTAAAATTCCATTCCCAAACCCCTCAAAAAATTCCAGGCCAAGACAACAATTGAATAATTAAAACAAAAAGTAGTTTTTGATCTAAAGTGAGATAAAGACCATCTAACAAGAAAAGGAGCTTCATCAATAAAATGATAAAGCATGAACAACACTTCAACTATCAGTTTCCTAGTAGACTCCCTCATTTTACATTTTCAACTTTAGATTGTTTGGTGTATGAAAATAGTGGTGTGATCTTTAAATTACCATCAATTATGCTAACAGTAATGTATATATGTACACAATGGATGGTTGAAAATGGCACATGTTTTGATGGATCATTTACCCGGTCAATTTTAATGGATGGTAGACGTCAGGGAGAAACAAAAGAATAAAACGATCACTAAAGAATAGCAAATAATATCATATTAAAAATACAAAACAACTCTAAATAGGATGTATAAGAGATTAAATAAGCTAGATTATGCAAAGAAGCAGAAGATATTGCATGAAGGCATGATTTCTTAAGTACTACATAATAGTAACGAAATTACAAATTAATTAAAAGAATTTATCAAAATAATGCATCATTTACATTACATAACCCATTTCATTATGCCAAACACCATATGGAAATAAACCCTAGTTCTTCATAACTCAAACGAGGACAAGAAAAAAAATTAATTCCCAATCCTTTTTGACCACTAGAGTGGTATAAAATATTTGAATTTAAACTTTATAATAAGCCATACATCACTATTGTACACGATCATCACTAATATCTTCTTGGTTGTTTTTTCCACCCATTATTATCCTTAATTTTGATTTCATATTTATCCATTGCAAGCCTTCTGAAGTTTGGAAATGCCACATATATGGTTGTTTCTATCCAATCATGTGTGATTTATACAATCATTCAGAAAAATAAAAAGCAAAAACATCTTACCTTTCCAAAATCCACATCTTCTGCAAGTTGCTTCCCAGCACTATGCACACCAAAAATTTGCACTCTTTGCTTTGCATCAGGCAACCCAATGTACAAGCGACGATCAATACGTCCAAGACGAACAAATTCTAGGTCTAAATCGTCAGGCCTATTGGTGGCACAGATGAATATAACAGCTTGCCTAAGGGAAAATCGATCAACACCAGTTTTTTCCTTCCTATGCCAGATAAATTGCTCAATGTTAATAACAGATCACTGGTGAATTTGTTGAAGACAGTCAATATAATTACAACATAGGAAATGCATAACTAATAAGAAGAGTTAAATATTCCATTTAGCCTTTTTCCTATTCCTATCATGGTCATCTTGAAAGAAATAACTAGAAAGAAAGAAAATAATTATCCAAGTTTTGATACTATTCTGCTTGGAAAAGTTAAAGCATTCCAAACACTTGCTAGAGAAACAAGAAAATGCACAAGTATCAAGCTACTATACTCACTCCCCATCCAGCTGCGCAATAAGTGCCTCAAAGGTGGCCCTTCTTCGAGGATCCTTCCTTGCATGTCTTCCAGCAATGGCATCAATTTCGTCCACAAACACAAAAGAAGGGGCCTGCAAGAAGAGTAACCAATCAACATCTATTGGATCAAGTAGCTCATTGAACATTTATATCCAATAAGATGCTTTGACATTCAAAAGACCTTTAACAATCACTATTGATTTACAGTCATTTGCAGCAGAAGAAATTTAAATAACAAAAATGGTAATTTTGTAATGAACTGAAGTTTTGGGAGAACAATAAATAGGTCAATTCCCTATCCACACAAATAATATATATGTATACAAACATATTTATCCTCAACACAAGCAACCAACAGAAAAGATCTGTTTAATCACGTTATATAAGCTTGAGAAGAAATTTTTCAATTTGAAGCTTGGACTTTCTGTTTTATTATCAATGGCATTTCTGACAATATTACTATGAATAGGGCATTGCTGAAGAACAACAGCTTCATTGCTTATAATTTTTATTGAAAGGTTTGCCATAAACTCAATTCGGGTTTTTCTTTATGTCAAGATTGTTATAGGTCTTATAAGAGAACCAACCCCAAAAGCTAGCTTGAAGGGTGGGACAGCTTATAGCCTATAAACACCACATCAATTTCTTCTATTACCGATGTGGAACAATTATACCGTAACATTTCACCACGCTTCGCAGCCCAGGCACCGGCAGGCTGGCTGGCTGTGCGCTAGACTTTTTCTAGCCCCAGGCGAACACTGCT